>BTSX01000003.1:19079275-19104843 GCA_036245825.1 Pristionchus entomophagus | reverse complement strand
GTGCGGGAGGGAGGAGGGGGAGGGGGGAGGAGGGAGGAGGGAGGAGGGGGGAAGGGGGAGGAGGGGAAGAATGAGAAAGGAAGCAGGATGAGTCGTTGAGACGGGAGTCACAGCTCCCTGGAAGAGAGGAGAAAGGTCGGAGAGGCAATCTAGAAGGAAGAAGGAGGAAGAGATGAGAACATGCATTGATCAGAGAAGAAGAAGAGGAGGAGGAGGAGGAGGATGGGATCAAGACAGACCAATGGAACGAAGATGATGATAAGATGAAAAAAAATTTTTTTGCGAAGTGGGGGAAGGATGGAAGGAGGATGGGGGAGGGGGAGGGGGGAGGGGGAGGAGGGGGGGGGGAGGAGGGAGGGAGTGGGGAAGGGGAGGGGAGGAGGGGGAGGTGGTGAAGGGAAGATGGGAAACATGCATTGAAAGGAGGTTGGCGATCACTGCAACTTCCATTCTGCAACACAACAGACAATTGCGATGAAAGTTGATTGTTTATTTTCGTGGTTGGCTTCGAAATGAGAGGAAGAGAGAAAAAGGAGTCTATCTCTCTCCCCTCCCTCTCCCCCCCCCCCCCCCCTCTACCCCTTCTCCCTCCTTCCGACTGACTATACTGTGATGAACACCACACAACACAAAACAACCGAAGTGAGAGACGAGAGAGGACAGAGAAGTCAGAGAAGACGAGAGACTGTGTGAAAGAGAGATAGACGGTGTAAATCATTCTTCATAATCACCATGCATACACACAATCTGGCGCAGACACATACTCTGATTTACCGTATGTGTTCCAGATAATATCTACAGTAATCTGGCAATGCCTACCGTATCTTTCTCAAGAATGTCGAGGGACTCCAAGAGAGACCGCATCTCTCGATTTCATGAAGAATTTCGAAAGAGAGAATGTGCAAAAAAACCGAAGAAAGATGTATTGAATATCGAGGAAAGAGAGAGGAACGGAGAGAGCCGAGTGAGGAAATTCTGGAGAGAAGAAGGGAGAAAGGGTAAATTGCCATGCTCCAGTCGTTTTTGCTCTCGTTTCCCCTTTCCATCTCCACTGTTCAATCTCCCTCTTCTTCTTCTCAATCCCCCTCTGATTTAACTGAGATATCCTTCCAATTCCCAATAGGCCTCAATTCACTTTGGAAGGGCCGTTCACTCTCTCATCTTACACCCCAAATCCGCCAATTCCATTTGTGAAGTTCTCAATAGATTCTCATCATTTCTCACGAAACAGTAAAGGAAAAGTACCAAAAGATGCATCGTCAAATCGGTTTATGGACTAACGACTCAAACCGTTCCCTTCTTTGAGTTTAGTGCCAGGCAAAAAAAGCTAAAGCAGTTTCGACTTGCTTTAGCCACCAAAGTGGAACGACGATGGGAGAAAAAAAGAAGGTTTATGGGAAGAAAAGAGGAGAGAATGGAAAGGATCAGAAACCTGACGAGGGACGAGGAATCTTGTACTTGATGCATATTGGATTCCACCCAATTCTAGCGATTTCGTTATTTCTTCAGCTCTCTTTATTCTACACGTTCTCTCCTCTGTCTGACCGACGAGATAATACACAGAATGAAGATCCTCAAAATTGAACCGTCCAAGCACGGGAGTAACGCACAATAGATGGAGATTCTCGGATAGAATGGTCCATTTGGACACGTGAGATCTGAGAACCTCAGTCATTCATCAAGGGGATCACATGCCACCAAACGAGAGAGAAGAAAGAATGAAGGGAGATGAAAAGGAGGACGGAGGCCAGACAAAAAGGGAACGTCAATAGGGGGAATTGGCCCCTCTTCCGTCTCTTTTGCTGTCAACGATTACAAGGAAAGGAGAACGGATTGATACAATGTACAGCAGAGGGATCTGACACAGTCAATCATCGATAGCGAGTCCTACCGTATCCTCATTGAAGTAGAATCTAGTAAAAGCAGGGCTGTTTCTGTTACACTTTTCTCTTACAGCAGCGATTCCATCCAAAACATAAGCACTCCATTGTCGTTTGAGAAGGATGAGAAGAAGATGAGAAATGAATGATTCCGTTGGATGAACCAGATGGAAGAATATTTCATCCAGATAACATTCTCCCATTCTTATGACTAAAAGGCCAAAATTTTCTCAACTTCACTCCAACTGACTACCGTACCCGATATTAGCTTCCCTCTCCTTCTCCTCCTACTGCAGTAATGTCCATTTCTCACTCCCACATCTTCACCATCCTTCTTCTCCTTCTCTTCCCTCTCCACACTCTCTCATCCTCTCTGACTTCTCTAATTTCTTTCCCCTCTCTCTTCTTCTTCTTTTTCCGTTCCTTCTTCTCTTCTGCCGTCGAAAGGCCAATCTTCGTTCATGCACGCAAAGTGAACACATTCAGGGAACGGAGAGGGGAATGAGGGGTCCCGACTGGAACATTCAGGAAAACAATACGGTAGATCCACCGATCGATTGAAGATAGAATCATCCACAACGACGAGATCCATTGAAGCATACAACATTCAGTGAGGGTGGGATACAACCATATAATTATGCCCTTGCTAGTCGGATATACTAGTCATACAACATCCCAGTGACCTACTGGACGGTAGTATGGACTGATCGATCGATACTCCTTCTCCTACCGTACTCGCTCATTCGTCTCGGGACCCTCGAATGGGAGTCGCGGCCTCCGCTCTTACCGTATCCGCAGTCCCGGGTTTATCGTGGTCCATAGTTTCATTAGACGCCGATCTCCGCATTCGACTCATGCGATTCACCCCTTCGACCATGGCTACGGTATACACACTCCTTCTCCCGATCGATGACTGATGGTTCTTCAGTTGCTTCACGAAGCGAGAAACGCGTTGAGAGCTTATCGGACGACGGAATGGCTGAATACGGACACTTTGGAGGTAGAAGATATTTCTTGATTTGATGTCGATTCCATTCTTGGACTGGATCTCCTTCAGATAGTCCTCCACGAGTCTCTCGATCTCCTCGATCGATCTCGTCTCTCAATTTGTCTCACACGAGCAATCGCCCATGCGGAATACTCGTGAGATGCATGCTAGTTCATTTGTATTAAATATTTAATATAATCATTTCCATTATTTGGATTAGTGACAGTAATATCCTCTCGATTCCCATTTCTTTCGCAGTGCTCGTCTCTCCCTTCGTATCTCTGGTACTGACTGCTGTGTCTTCATAGGAGGATCTAGAGAGGACGAAGTGAGTGATTGACTAATCATGATGCAATCCCCTTCCTTCTCCAGCCCCTCTCTTCCTTCTCTCTCCTTCCTCTTGGCGACAGTCGACTCCGTCTGTCATTCGCATCTCCATCCATCCATTCTCTTCTTGAGAGGTTACTCTACATTCCTCTATACTGTAGCTACCGTACCTCGAGCATCGTTGGGAATGGTCAATTCTCCTTTCTTTCCAGATGCATGCAACGATCCTACACAGCGGTCTCCATTCATTCCGATCGATTGACGAGCACACTGATGAGGTATACCGTATACGGTTGACAAATGGATCGAATCGATCGTATCAAAATCGATCGTATCTTACAGTACGCATTAGTGGGTATGCCGTGGAGTTCGTCGGGAGAATTACGAGTGGATGCCGATCGATTGATGCTTGAGGTACGGTAGTTCCCTCGATCAATCAATCAATATTTGGTAGTTGACTCGTGTATTGGCACGGAATGGATGGAGACTTCACTCTCGATTTGGTCGTCTTCTCGTCTATTCATTCACTGGTTTGATTCCTTCTTGTGGCAGAAGGAATGAGATTGATTGAGAGACGGAGATCATATCATCTCGTCGTCCTTCCCTTTCCATCTCTCTTCTCTCTCACAACATCATCACATTCACGGGTCTCCCTCGAGTACATCAGAAGGAGGTCAGATACGGATATCTACATATTGTCAGGAAATACGAGAGTATCATCCAATCTTTCCCATCACTCTTTATATGTCAATGAAGGGGAATTAATCCGCTGCAAATTAGATTGAAACGTGCTTGATAAGCAGTGCAATTGTCAATAGGATATTCTCCATTTCTTTTGGGTTGATTCTCTCCCACTCAAAGCACATTGCATATCCACTCCGATACTTTCAAGGGAAAAGCGGACGACCCGCAAAAAACGAGAGAGAACGGATAGATCATTCATTTCTCATTCCATTCCCTTTCTTAGTGTCTCTGTCTCTCTTCTCTCTCCTCTTTCTCTCCACTCTCTCATTCCTTCGTTGTCTGGTCCTCTCTCCATCTCTCACTCTCTCTCTGCTAGGCAGACGACGTTTCAGGATATCTCATGCATTGAATTGCTTCGCCCTCCGCTTGACCTACCCGATAGAAAAATGAGAGAGGACGAATTGAGGAGTCTGAGATTGGCAGAGGTCGCATGATTGAAGTCATTGGCAATAGAATAGTAGGAAGAATAGTAGTAGGAAGATCCTGCCCAGGGCTACCATATTCTATCTACAGCGCCTTTCTCATTTCTTCGGAATGGTCTCATCCTCCACAGAATGGTTTCAGATAGATTCCTCTCTCGGATGCACAGATGAAGATCGATCGTGGATAGGAGAGACATATCGAATCGTCCTTCCAGGTATTGCATAGGGATGATGGAAGAGGGTGGAAGAGGGATGGATTGCCTTGTGATGATGCAATGGCAGGTCGCCCTTGGTACGAGGAGACTCTCTCCCTACGATCGGAAGTGATTAATCTCCTCTGTCGTCTCTTCTCCACTATACTGAGACTGAACTGGTTGCCATCTCCCATCAGTCTCTCTCCCAATGGTCTTCTTTTCACTGTATGATGTACTACCACGAGACATCTCCAATCGATAATTCAGTCTCCGATAGATCAAATTCGTCCAAAGAAGCGAGTTATGTGTGCTGCTGCTGTGTGGATAACAGATGACAATGAAGTTTGCAGCTTTGAGACTCGTAGTAGTCCTGATATTAATTCCAGATCAGTCTCACCAATTTTCCTTCAACAGTAAACGACCTTCTAGTAAGCACAGCGAGGAGACACTTTGGTTTCATTCGATCTGATCGGTGAATGTTGTATTTTGACTTCATTCAATCGATTATCTTAGACCCTCTGCTACTCATTACCGTATCCGAGCTACAGTACTCTCGTCGATAGTTCGCATGCACGCATTACTTACTGTATTTCTGAACGAATTATCACTGATTGGATGGAGGTTGGGTACTTTTTCTCTATAGAAATCTTATTGTGATCCAGACCGCTGACTTCTCTCCAACTCTTCGATAATGCGGACACTGGTCAAGTGAATTCAATCTTCGTTCTTCCCAATGAGTCTCTTGTGAGGGAAAGAAGTGAGAAAGAGAAGACAGAGCAGTGCAAGAAGAATGTTTGATGGAGATACTCTCAGATATATCGATTCATTTGAAACTGAATGGCACATTTATTCGCTTTGCGAACGCACAAAACAAGTGAGTACATAAATTACTAAGATCAGACCGGGCCAACAATTTGGTCGTGAAGCATGTCAAATTAGTCTAACATCCTGAGAAGGGAAAGCAGATACAGTAGGCAGAAAGCGTCGATCGATAGTGGGATGATTACTGTAACTGTTTCGGCATTGGTCATTAATTCTATTTGGAGGGGAAGTCTTAACAAAAAATCGATAATCAATAATCGATTGAGTCCCGTACTGGTCAAAGAATTGCGTAACTTACAAAATTGTTCACAATCATGGGGGGGGGGGGGGTGATGGAAAGAGATTCACAACAAAAGACATACCTATAGGATAAAATGAGAGACGAAGAGGCAATCAATCGATATCCGGGAAGGAATCAGGGGAACATTCACAACTCACGAGCATACGGTAGATCGATATGGATGCTATACAGTCATGCGATCCTAGGCAATGATCAAAAATATCTTTTCACTAACTTTAGTCACCGGCATATTGAGGATAACTTGATTTGTGTTGATTTGAGCACTAATAATATATGGGCACACACACTAAGGGAAATAGAGGGGGAAGGGTAGATCACGAGGTAAATCATGACTGAGCCCATTGTTCTCTCTCGTAATGTAACTGCGCCCGTTGGAGAGTCGGACCATCCGCACGTTTTCGCTGAAGAGAGAGGATGAGAAGAGAGAGGACTACCCATTAATATTGTCTACATTTAAAAACTGTACGTATGCATCTGTATAATAAAAAAGAAAAAAAATAGAACGATGACTACGTGAGGTGATCTACAATCTCACGGGCTCATCCACAATTGAAATATATCTTGTTATCTGTCCCACTCAACACAATAGAGGATGGGATACCTTGAAGAATCCACACTTCCACAGCACGAGAACAAGCAGCAGAAGAATGAGGAGACCGATGGAAGCTGCAGCTGCATACACCCACCACGGGATCGGACGGGAATCGTCTAGAAGGAGGAGGGGATTGGAAGAGCAGAGATAAGTGGCATGGCCAATGATCAGTATAATCATAGTGAGGAGGAGGAACATGAAATAAGGAACTCGTTATTGTGATTAAAGTGAGACCGAAGTTTTAAAAAAGAGACCATGGTAATATTCATTTACTCTAATAACGAATGATCTACCAACACAGCTCATTCAATCTCTTCCATCTTGAAATCTTCACTCACCAATGCTGGGTTTGTCTGGATATGCGAGAGTGATCACTCCAATCTGGTTGTTAGACGGATCATCGTCCAGACCCTGTCAATCATTTTAATGAACTGAATCGACGACAAAAAATACGATTAATTCAAGACAAAAAGATCTGGTTATTTAAAGAAAAAAAGAACAAATTACATTCATTAAAGGCCTTTTAATAGATGATCTGTATAAAAGACATGAGAATGAACAACGCGAACCTGATTGATATCGACCTCAATCGACCCCCACGACTGCAGCTCAACGTACTCAACGTCGTAGTAATCCTAAATATATAAATTATTATATAATTCAATCACATGATTAAACAAAATATTCAACATTACATCTAATGACAGACATTAACAACACTATTGCGAGTAAATTCCACAATAATCTCTTCTCACCTCAACGAAGGTTGCATTCCATAGTCTGGCTCTGAAATCGATGACAGGGGCGGAATTGGCATCGATGAAGTCGAGATGGCAGATTACCTCGAAGCAACGGGCAGTGTGAGAGGCACAACTCTGAACCAGAACTATTATATTTCCGTTTATTTTCCCTGTCACTATTACAAGAATAACAAGAATCCAACAAACACTGTGTATACATCGCGAAACACATATTTTCCTGTTTTATCCATAATTTTTTTCCCTTTCATTCCTCAACTCACGATGGTAGTGACATCAACATCGAAGTCTCCCTCTCTTCTCTTCTCTGGTTTCACTCGATCGGCGGAGGGAGAACCAAAGGCAAATCTGGCTGCGAGAGGATCTTGAGATGAAGCAGATGATGAGGGAGAAGAGGAATCGGCCGATCTCTGCAATTAATACAGTAAATAATCGATAGAAGACCACAGTATCTTTTCAATCATTGATTTTACTTCTTAAAAACACAAAATAGCTCTCTTTCTCCGCAAAAAAACAGACAACTAACCTTATTCCTGCCAATTGGCTGAGATGTCATGGTCGAGTATATTGTGTTCCTTCTGATCGATTCAACCGGATTCACGAAATCATCCGCGGGTACTGTAACACATATCGACTAATCATCAATAGTGCTTCGTAAAAGATCTATTCCATGCATGCCATGTCATCTGTGGAAGTAATAATGATATCCAGATCAAAGCTCACCTTCTACAGTACACGGCTTGATGTCCACGGAGCCACTGGGATGATGGGTGGTTACGGTAGGGACATCGAGGAGATAAAGGGCCCATTTGCCCACACGACGTTCCGAACTCACTTGATATGGCCATAGGAACTGAAAGATTAGTTTGGCTGTGATTAATCACAACTCATTTCAGAGCTTATGCAGAAGTGAAACACATCAAGATGGGGAGAAAATAAGGCAGATATTTCAAGTCAATCTGCCTTTTTTTCTCTCAAAATACCCATTCTCTGACTGACCTTGACAGATACATTGCTCACAGTCCATGTTCCTCTATTATAGAGAGTGTAATTGTGACGGACCATCGTTCCGATATCCTCTTCCAATTCCATCGCTGACTCCCCTAAAGAAGGATACACGATTGATATGGGTAGATTCATACCCGAGATAATAATCAGTGTTTTAAGATGTCCCTAATATGTAACTGTCCACTTCAAGTTATGGAATCACTCGAAGACAACAATGTTGCTCTCTCACCTCTGATATCTCCTCCGAATCGGATCAACGGGGGATCGGATGCTCCTGTCAATTCCAACTCGGCCTTCTTGATTATTCTCAGTTGAGCTCTCCATTCGTTGTCTTCTTAACATGAATCATTCAGGACACAAAACAATTGTATTATAGTCACTTCTGTTTTTTTGTCAATTTCTACCAAACCGTTGTACTTGAGTGATTCCAGAGACGATTCATACACACGATATAATGTTCTAGTAATACCTTCTACTCACCGGGATTGATCTCCTCACTGGACGAGTTGACCTTGGCCTCGAATATGAGGGGCCTTCCAGCTGATGCTGTGCGACCACGTACTAGTTTGAAACGAATCGTGAATTGAAGCTGAAACAAAAATATTTAATCAAACGTCCCGATACTAAATACTAAGTTATCTACTGTAGTCTCACATACCGTAGTCTCCTGGTTCATTGGATTTCCCAATCGGACGTGTGTCATATTCTCTCCGTGTGTCTCCAGAATGAGAGAACCAGTCTGCAAGTATTTTGATATATTGATTAATTTATTTTTAAAATTGTGGAAAATACGGAGGTGAGCACAACAAAGACAGTGAATATGTTTCACCTTAATGTCAAAAATCATAACATTTCCATATCAAATAATAGTTCATATATTATCGCCTCTCCTAATTCACCTTCTTCTTGTCTCCTCCTCTTCTCTCCAACGTCGGTAATTCCAATTCCTCTGGGTCGTACGACATCCACAGTGCTGCACCATATGCCTATACATTCAAAATGGTAACGAATAATTGAAGATTATATGCGAAGGAGGTTCAATGCGATTAGATGATTACTATCTTCTCACCACAATACTCATCATTGAGATGAGAGAGAACTTGTAGAGAAGACTACAAATAGTTCATACCTTTTCTCCCTTGTTCTCAATGACGAAATCGACGTCCAGATGGTCCTTCTCTCCCACATTCAACACGTAGACGTTCCCTTGTCTGAAGGAGAATGATTGATGATTGATGGGGGGAAGCAAGGTATACAATATTCCGTAGACTGTGAAATAAATTTGATAAAATCTGACTGTGAGATTCCATCAAGAACAGCCTTCATTGAGAGATCCGTCTGACACTTCTGATCTGAGCCGCATCGAGTGTTGAAGGGAACCTGCCAATATTTAAGATCAAGTTAAAGCCACAAAAAGATGTTTTAAAACCGGCTACTTCTCATTTCATAGCTCTTCAATGAACTTAATGACTGTAGTCAAAAATAATAATATTAAAGACGAACAGTGAACTCGTGACTGGAGTGTAGTCTATCCAGCATGGGATACTGCTGCAGATCGGGAAGAGAACGACCCTCAAGAGACAGATCATTGATCTACACCCCTCCCCCCTCTCTCTGTCTGATATGACCTAGCACGTGCACAACAAACCACACATACATCAAATTCATATTTTCTCCAAGAAATTTATGGTTTAAAAAATGTAGAAGAATGCGTGTCTCACCTCTCTGACCACCTCTGGTTTCCTCTCGTCCGATAATTTAGCCGAGAACTTGAGTTTGAGAGGATTCAGCCAGTCAGAAGACGCTTCATCGCTCTGTCAATAATTCATTAATTCACTGTCCAACAATACTCGCTACAGTAATCAATCAATCGATAACTGACCGGGATGAATATGGTATGGTCATACTCGATCTTGCCCTTGTGCGCATTTCGGCCGCAAGCCCATGTGTGAGAGATCCTGGAAGAGAGATCGTCAATAAACTACCGTAGTCCCTGAATACTGTAATCGATGGTTACCGTACTTGTCACTGGGTGCGATGAGGGCACGACGAGGTACTTTCCCCTTCTCGAATTCGAGCACCTCAAATTGGGTTTAAGTGAAGGCATTGAAATAGGAAACTAATCTATAATGTTGCTGTACAGTCAATACGAAATAATGTGAACCGTTTATGATAAATTATGAAAAGTTATCATAATTTCCATAAAACATTTATTACAACGCGGAGAGTGCACCGATTTAGCTGAAATTTGGAGAGTATCCATATTTCAAGTGTATCTATCGCTGGACGATCTTGAAAAATTAAAATTGTAATTTTAATAAGAAAAAAATTTTCGAATTTAATTACTAAAAATGATGTTTTTTTGTATTTTTATTTTTCATTTTTTCAACAAAAAATTAGTTTTTAAATATTTTTATTAAAATAAAAATTTCAATTTTCAAGATCATCCAGCGATAGATACACTTGAAATATGAATCGTCTCCAAATTTCAGCTAAATCGGTACACTCTTCGCGTTGTAATCAATGTTTTATGGAAATAATGATAACTTCTCATAACTTATCATAAACGGTTCACATTATTTCGTATTGACTGTAATTAACTAAAGGACAGAACACTGAAGAGGGGAAGGGATCAATCGATATCTACCGTACCTCAAGCGTGCAACTGAAGACATTCTCGTTGAGATTGATGAGCTTGGTCGATTCACTGTGCTCCACTTCGATCGAGAGTTTCAGCTTGAAACTGAAAATACAAACCTATCATCTCCACTACCTGCCGGTTTCATATTTCAACAGCATCTCAACAATTAATTATTCAAGGAGTGAGATATATGGATGAATCCGTCCACAATCTCTTCTATCAAATGACTGACCAAGTCTGTGATTTGGCGGGACATCCACTCTTCCTGTCTATCTCAATGTATTCACTGTCAGTCAAATGAGTCGCCTGCAGACGAATAACCGGACGAGATCGGAAGACAGCTATCTGCAGAGATAACAGTTCAGCCAGAGTTCATTAAATTATGACACCATCCCACCATATGCATTCACTTAAATATTCAGGGCATGCCATCTCTGCATAATCGAAATAGTTATTCGTAAAGTGAATCTACCGGATCCAACTACCGTAACTCCTTACCGTATCAGAGAGTGCAACTCCTACAGCCAGATCAGGATATCCATTGGAATCAACGTCGACTGCACCCGAGAGAGAGAAGCCGAAGGCACGCAGATCACGAGGGACACCAGAGAGAGAAGAGGCAGATATCGTCTGTGAGGGAGGGGGTGGGATGAAGAATGGGAGATGAAGGGAGGGGGGGGGTGGAGTGAGAGAAGCTGAGTGGAACTACTCACATACAAAAGACAAGAGTGTTTCAGAAAGAAAAGAAAGATGCCATTGATGGTTGAAATTATGCTTGGTTTACGATGAACGTATGATACTTCAATCCTGGATCAATAAAACCAACTATTTCTTCCCCATATTTCAAACGATACCTGAACAGGTTTGATGCTGAATGACTCTCTAATGGCAGCTCCATGATAGATGTACACTGCCCCCGCCCCGTCGTTGGCGAAAGGAGCACCCACTGCGAAATCTGAAAGAAGAATTTTGAACCAAACACGAAATTTGAAATCAAGATGATCAAGTCACGAGAATGAATCAAATATGAATAGTCTGAGGTTGGTGTAGCGATTACTTTGAAAGAAAAAATAGCGTTGAAAAAGTGGGGAAATTGAGAATTGTTCACACAAAAGACTGACCCTGGAATCCGGCCAGATCTCCATCGAGATTCCCCAGCTTCGCAATAGAAATTCCGAATTGTGAGAGTAGATCGGACTTGCGAAGAACGATGGGATCATTGAAGACGGAGAAGGAATCTTTCGCTGATCGATCCACTCCCTCAAGAATACAATCATCACGACCTCATTTATCTAATTTTAAATTTAAAGAAATTTAAAATTCATTAAATCAATACAAATTGTAATACAAATATATTTTAAAGCAAGTCAACAATTCATTATTTGATATGGGATGTGAACGATCCACATCGATCTCGTCTCACCTTTGAGTAGTAGACTCTGACTGTTCCTCCGAATATTCCCTCATCGTCAGTGTATCTCTCGAAGGGAGCAGAGACAAGCAAATCATCGAAACTGAAAGAGGGAAGATCGATTATTATGTCACTACTACAATCTAACACGCTATCTGATTCATATCGCCAACAATATCCCGTTACAATAAAGAAACATACTTGAACCATAAATCAGTCAGGTTAAAAAACAAAGGTTTTTCTGACCCGTCATTGTTGAGGTCTATGACTTCAATGGCGTATCCGAATCCCGATCCCAACTGAGTTCCATTGATCACGAATTGATCCTCAGTCATCAACAATCGCTTCGATTTCACATTCTGCAAAGATCAAAGATCAACCACAAAATCTTAATGACAACTACCATAGTGATCATATGTGATCTACACAACAATTTCACCCAGTATCATGGACCCATAATCTACCGTACTCTTCCCCTATAGTACCTTCTCGAAAGGGAGTACTACAACTGCTCCGTGTTGTCCATATCTCGTCGCTCCTGACACAATCGACTGTCTTTCACCATCCTCATGAGCGAATCCGAATCTGAATTAAGTTTGATATTCGTTGAGATAAAGACACAAAACAGTCTCAACCCTGATTGCGAGACAAATTCTCATAACTCTGGCTTCGATCCATCATGTCCAGTGGTTATTTCCATCATTCCATTCGATATGTCTCTACTTCATATCCATATCATCTCACCTTCCCATCTTCACTGAGTATCCCACGTAGTCGTGAGCCTTGAAGATAGTCGTAGACAGTAGTCTCTGCTCGTTCTTGTCTCAAATCAATCACCATTCAAAATCCATGATTTTTTAAAAATAATTAAAACATGATTGAATACTTTTACTTCTATTTCGTAAGGTAATACTAGCAGAAGCCCCTTCCATCTCATGAAACTTGAAGCGTAGATAAATGTAAGTGAACATGAATCTCCTCACCATCGAACATGGTGTGTTTTATGTCGGCAGAGTCAAAGAGGGTCTTGGGATGACTCCTCGCATACACTCCTCCTGTCCATTTCCTCGCTCCGATCAATCCAGTCACGAGATATCCCTGTATACAAGAGAGGGTTACGGTAGACAATATTACTAAATTATGCATCTAATCTCATTCATTCAGTCCATCTCTTTCAGATAGAGATTCATTTTTTGTGCATTAGAACTATATTCACACGATATGATCATGGTACGATCATTGATCTAGATCTAATATGGGAAAAAAAGACGACAACTCACATCATCGATATAAGCCGAGTGTCCCTGGAGACACGCTGAGTATTCATTGTGTCTTCCTCTTGTCTCCAATCCCTCAGATTCACATGACACCAATTGATCGGCCAACGAAAGGTCAGATCTCAAAGTTTATTTTTCATTTCTGAGTCATCCATTTCTCTGATAAAGATGAGCAACAAAAATGTAGGTGCTATCACAACTTCTCATGTTAGCGAGAATAAAGACAAGTAAACTGCCCACTTGAGATGGTAGCAGGATCCGAATACGAAGGCACTCTCGTTGCTGAATGTCATCATAGGAGCACATACCTGTAAGGAACTTATGTGGACCAGGTCTGCTGCATTTACACGTTACACTTAGTATTAAACTCTGAATTATTATAAATACCGGGACATTTTCACTTGTAATGCGAATATTACTCACAATGGCGGTTCCATCGTGTCTTCCTTGGGAAGCAACTGATGCACCGAACAGTTGATTGTTCTTCCCGAGATAGTAGGCACCTCGACTACCCTCCACCTCAACAAGAGCGATTTATGATAGATGATACCATGCCATAATTGAAGTATAGTTCTTATGAGTCTGATATCAGATAAAAAGTTTTGATACAAAAATACAGCGAAATAAGTTTTTAAATACCTGATCCGGTCTCTTCTCGTACGCTGATACATCCTCATACTCTGATCTTATCTATAAAAAAAAGAAGTTTATATCACTATCAAAAAACCGAAAATTACTCATTTTCTCATCAATAATGCCAAATTAACTTCCTTCTTACCTGTTTACAATCACTCCTCGAGGCAGCGATGGGACAAGAGAAGAGAGCCCCTGCATGACTCGTTCCCACTTGACCACTCTCGGCTTTAGGAGCACCCACCAGAATACTGAAAAACAAAATTAAATTAAGATAATTATACATTCAATCCAACCACGCCTTCGTTTCACCCCCCCCCCCCCCCCCCCAAATCGCCTCTCCATCCCTCTAAACTGTTTCGTTTCGTCTTACGAATAAATCTTCTCAAGCGAGCGAAATCCCCTACAGTTGCTCTCCATTCATCTCCTACAGGTGTCATCTCTCTACTTCTTTCTCCCATTGAATCATCCTTCCATCCATCCATCCCCCCTCTCCGTTCCTCTCTCAAACTATCAATCAACACCTTTCCTTCTTCTTCTTCTTCTGACTCAGCGGCGCCTCCCTAACAAAACATTTTCCTTTCCTCTCAAGAAAGACGCACTTAGGAATGTGGAAGATGATCAATTGACCGGAAAGAAATGATACGATGCAAAAAGCTTACACAGGTGTTTTCCCATTGAAATGAGCCGCTACTGAGTATCCAAAATGGGCTTCCTTCGGGCCAGTCTTGTAGATGGGACCGTTAGTGTCGAGATTGAACGCTTTTGAGAGGGAGAAGATAGTGCATAACAAGAGGAGAGACGATCGTAACCTGCAATTACACCATTTATCATGACTCCAAGGATAAAAGATTGCAAGGCCTTGCGCAAGGGAGCTAGCCGAATGAGTATCTGAATAAATTAAATTCTACCTCCTCCGTCGCTCCATTCCGATGAGGGGCGACTTCTGTCGAGTGCCGATAAGCACAGAGAGCCCGAGCGATCTATAATAAACATACTAAACAAAGAATAATGAAGAAATGGAATGAAATTGAGCAACAAAATCAATGTGAAACAGATACAGTAGCTACGAAACCAAATGAAATTCGAACTTGAAAAATAATACCGTAATTTGTTTGAAAATAATTATATCATATCAGAAACTTTTAAATATAATATTTTATTTACAAAATTCGCAACAAGCAGACAAAAAGTAGCGGAATGATAAGACTCTGAAAGAGAAAGTACGGGAATAAAAGAGAAGAAGGACGACTAAATGCACGCGAACATCATGCATTTTATGAGAGAGAGCGGGGCGCCAGAATAGCCTCCCATTGAGAGAGACTCCCGTTTGGAAGAAGAAGGACAAGAGAGGAGAGAGATTCTGCTTTGTACTATTATTGTGAATACACCCTCGAAAAAGGGCAACATTTCACATAGGAAGAGGGGGGGGGGGAGTGAAAGAGGCAACAACCACGGCTAAACGAGCTTAGTCATGGAAGGGGTGAAAGCTACTCTGATCGGTCTGTCTCTCCCCCCCCCTCCTCTCTCTTCTCTCTCTCCACAGTACATGCACCATTTGACCACAATCTCTCTCTCTCTCCCTAGGTACCCTCCCCCTCCCCCCTCCCCCCCCTCCCCCCTCTCCCTAGATCGATCAATACAGTGAGCACACAGTGTTAGCTAGAGAGGAGCAAGCTGTCCTCATCTATCCACTTCAATTCCATCCCATTTGCATAAGGACAAGCCTCTTCTCCTATCATTACAGTGCCGATCTCCAATCTTTTGTCTCTCTCTCTCTCCTCTTCTACCGTCATTTCACACTTGTATCTCCATCGTAATCTCTGATTTCCATCATACTCAGTCTATCTCTTTCTCAATCCCTGCTCTTCCTCCTCCTCTTCTCCCAAGAGACTCAGGATGCTAAAGAGAGAAAGAGACGTCCTCTGTTGAATGGCAGTGCTCCTTATGGATTGTGAGTGGTGTGAGTGAGTGGTGTGCCAGCTGGCCGACACGTCCCAAACGGCGGCGTGCTACATTTTGGTCAGGACTAGTGAAGGGGGAGGGAGAGGGACTCGAAAGAGACAGGAAAAGCGATTACGTCGTGAAATATTCAGGAGGAAGGAAAGAAGGAGAGGGACGAGAGTGAGAAGTGGTGGGTCAAGGGAAAGAGATCAAAGATCATGGAGGAATGGATGGAAGGAGAATCAATCGACAGAAGGAATGGAGATGGAAGGAGAAGGAGAAGGTTATTTGGAATGGGGAAGGAGAAAGGGAATGGGAGAGTGATTAATTGAGAGTAGTCTGGAGGTTCCTTCCCTTCTCAAGACAAGATCATCCATTACGGTTATATTCCCTCGTCTATTCCAGTAATGAGAGGAAGGACTTCAAAGGAAGAGGATGCCATATCCACAATAGAGAGTTAATGGAAGGTTGAGATGAGATGAGAGATGCGGGAATCAGAAAGAGAAGAGATGATCAGGGAATATGAGAGAGTGTGAGCAAATGAGAGAGTCAGAGAAGAATGGATTGAGCTGCTATAGATGGCTGTTTTGGCTGATTAATCAAGATCCGTCTATCGCCCACGTTGGAAGATACTATCACATGGAGATGAGAGAGTGAAGGAAATGGAGAGAGTGGTAGAGATTCAGAGAGGAGGAGAGAGTGTGTGGAATGGAGAGAGTGCACAGATAAAAGAGACAAGATCGATACCATCATGATAAGGATTGGACTGAGTCAAGGGATGAGAGATCATGGAGAGAGAGGATAGGGATGAGAAAGAGAGGAATGAAGTGAAAGGACAGGGGGGTGAAGAAGGGAAGGGAAGGTGTTGCATATGTCAATGAGTGACATTTCAGCATGAGGGGTTCATCAGACAAGGGAGTGAAATGTGATCGCATGGCTAGAGGGGAGAAGGGGGGAGGGGGTTATACCCCCTCCCCCCCACTCTACCCCTCTGATCCCCCGCTGACTCCGCTACAAAGAAGTAGGTCAGAAAGAACAGCTAGAAGGCAGAGACACAGAGGATCCCCCCCCCCCCAGATCAGATTCAGTAATGAGAATCGGTGGCCTTGTCGAGAGTGGCAGAGTGACAGACTAGAGAGAAGGGGGAATCGAGAGAGTAAGATGAAATTTGAGACGTCGTCCTTCTGGAGTAGACTCTTGATGCAAATACACTTCAATCTGGAGGAAGAGACGGGGGGAGGGGGAGGAGGAGGGAAACTGTTGCGAGAGAGATAGAGGAGGCTGAAAGAAGAGTCAGATGGGAGAAAATAGGTGGTACTTAGTCAGATGAGAAGAAAGAGAAAGAAGGGATCATGACTCATTCAAGTGTTGCAACTGCTGATCTGAGAGATGAGGAGGGGGAAGGGGGAGGGGGGGAGGGGGGGGGGGGTCAAGAGAGGGACCACCTGGTCACGCACTCGAGACAGAGATGATCCTGACCCCCACTAATTGATTAATTAATGATTCCATTCAACTGCGGTCTCTCTCTATTCACTGCTATCTCTCATGGAGAAAGAGAGAACATGTGATCAGAGGAGACTCAAAGGTCTTCAGCACCCATAAAAGCGCTGGGAGATGGCAGAACGAGGCACACACAATGGCGAATCGGCGTCGTAAGGATGGAATTAGGAAATGGCAGAGACGCATGGATGCACCACGGTCGCACACCCAGATTAGGGGGTGGTCGGAAGGAACGTATGGGGTAATTTACGATAGGGGGACGAATGAGAGAGGGAGATGAGGAGGAGGAGGGGTTATAGGATCCTACTGAGCCAATATGGGGGGCATTGGAGGGATACAGATGATTAGAGATGCGCAATGAAGAAGAGACCCTCCTCATTCTGCAAGGCCCCTTGTTTCGGACGATAAAACATTATTCTGAGAAGAGAGAACCAGTATTTATTCTGCTTCCCTATTGATGACACCAGAAGGGTTGTACGTACGGTCTCTGTGTCAGGGAGGGAGAGGGTGGGGGGGGGGGGTGGAAGGGGGGGGGGGTGGTGGAGGGGGGTGGGGGGGGTGGAGGGGGGGGGGGAGATTCCCCCTGACTTGGTTCGTTCACAGCTTTGTTTACTTCACACGACGACTAGTCAACACAACGAGCGGGTCACTTTGAATCGGGGAGAGAGAGAGAGGGGGAGAGAGGGAGAGAGGGAGAGGGAAGTGAGAGGGAGAAGGAGAGATTGCTTACAGAAGAGAAGAAATAGAGATGAATGGAGTGAATCTGTCGATACCAGAACCCTTTCAAGAGGGAAGAATCAAGTTTTCCTTCGTTTTCTAGTCTGGAAGAAGTCAGGAAAAATCTTCAAGTAGATCATCCACTAAGTCATTCCCCTCTTCCACTCTTCTCGTTTCGTGCCAAGGGGAGAAGTGAGGATGGCTGGATGGGAGGAGGGGGGGGGGGGGGGGGGTGAGAGGGTGAGATCCCCCTCCTCCCCCAGTGACAGCTTCATCATCACTCGACATGGTCGAGTTGTGACAACCTGGGAGTGGAAAGACAAGAGAAATTTGACCTTCCAAAAAGGGGAAATATATATATTTTAAATGAGTGTGAATTACTGTAAAATGAGGACAGATTTGAGAATGACTATACACAACATGAAGTTCAATTAAAAGACGATTGAGGACTGTTTTTTTAGATTGAGAGCAACTCTGGACTGAGATATTTCCAACAAAGAAGGGGCTTGTCCATTCGCATCGGTTCCAGATGTCTCTCTACTATACATTCCGATGGGGGAGAATGGAGAGAAGAGAGATGAGTAGCCACACTCCATCAATCAAGCGAATGAATGAAGGGAAGAGAAGGAGGAGGAAGGGAAGAAGAGAAGAACGGAAGGGTCGTCTTCAGATGGAGAGAGAAAAGGGCATGGATGATAGATGAAAGCGCGATGGACTAATGTGAGATGATACGGTAGAGGTAGGTTCATTGACTTCTCCTTGTCTTCTGTCGTGTGGCTCATCAATGGAGAGACACGAGAGGTCTTGCAAATAACAGACGGTGTGTTTGTACATAGAGGGACAGAAGCTGTGAGATGAGAGGAGGGGAGAGGGGGGGGGGGGGGGAGGGGGGAGGGGGGGGGGGGGGGAGGGGGGATGGGTAGGGGGGAGGGGGGGGGGGGGGGTCAGTGCAAGACGGCTGATGGTAGTTTCACATGGGCATAAACTATCGATTGTTTATCGAATATTGTGTCGAATAAATAATATCACTCCATCTGATCACTGATTGAAGCCTTTTCCATATCTCTCCCTTATCTCAAATGCTGCCTTCTTGGGATCTCTCTGTCTAGTGAAGACTCCCTTGTGATTGCCCACCACTCTCGTTTGATCTGCAAGAATGATCTTTGAACTCGGATCTCTTTCCCCTCTTACCTTGAGCAGTCATGAAGTCAGCGAATACCCACACCATCTCTCCCGTGATCACTCCTTCCTCTCTGAGTCGATCTAGAGCTGACCATGTACGATTGAATAGATCCACTTGATAATCCTCAGTGAACACGAATGATGGATCCTGAATGGAAGAGGGTTATGGTAGGAATAGATTACGGTACCTTGTGCAGACCGGGAATGGATTCAGCCCCGTATTCAGTGATGAGCATTGCCTTCCCGAAACGATCCTTCCATGTTTTGAAGTCCTGAATTATATCGGAAGTCAGTTATCGATCGACCAACTCGTCACATTGTAGAGACTGTGTTCGATCTGTTCCAGTCTTCCAATATCGATGTACCATCCATAATATCGATTGACACAGATCACGTCTAGTAGATCAGCCTGCGAATTGGGGTATCGATCGATATGAAGACTACCGTATAAATACCGTGTAATCGTTGTAGGACTGGGGAAGGGCCATAGACGGCAGTGATGGGAATGCCCTGCACATTGAGAGATCTGGCTCGATCTGCGACTATCCTGATAATCAATCGATAGTCTATGACTACGGTAGGATACCGTACTGGATATATTTGCGTGTCTCGGGACGATATGTCTGGGGGCTCGTTCGAGAGAGACCTGAGTTTATTTGAGCTTAATTGATCTTTGATCTCTGATCGTACCACATGAAAATGGAAGGATGATTTCTGTCCCTGAGGATCATCTCTTCTGCCATTTGAGCGTGAAGTTGTGCATTTGCATCAGAGAATGATCTGAGACCATCATCTATCTCTTTCTATTTCATCATTCCTACTCCATACTTCAATCCGACTGCTGGAGTCTCAATGATAACTGCGATTCCTCTTCTATCTCCTTCGAAGATTCTCTCCTCCGCGTATGGATAGTGACTCGTTCTGTGATCTTTGATCTCTAGATGACGTGATCACCTACAGTACCTGTAGCAGTTTGCATTGGTCCATTCCAGTAGATTCAAGTCCTTAGTCATGAGAACAGGGTCGAATGCTCTTCCTCTGATCTGAATTCTCCTTCCATCTTCCCTACTCAATCTCCTTCCTTCTCACATCAGCCTCTTCGTGCATTCCGAATCCCTGACAGTAGAATGGACGTCCGTTCCAGTATATTTTCTCATTGTCAAAAGTGACCGAGCGGAAGCCAAAAGTGGTTCGGTACTCGTCGATTATCGATCCTCCGTTACCGTACACTCGGGCCTGCAATCGAAAATGAAAGGCAGATATCGATCAATCTGTTATACTGTAATCGAATAAAGAGTTGGCTCTCCCAATCCACGGGGCCACCACAGCTTTGCATTATCGATCTTAGCCGATCCCGTTGGTTTGTCGTTCGAGTAGATCAGACTGTCTGAATTCACGTGTTATCCCTTGAGATGGAGTGACATGAGTAACCGTTCTCATCAACAGCTTCTACATGAATACTCTCGTATGCAGCGTTTCCAACCAGTCCGAATGAGTAGGTCAATGAGCCTGAATAGTCCATGATCTACCCTGACATTGTTCCATGACCTGCCATTAGCCTGAGCGTTTATGAGGAAGTCATCGATGAATAGAATGGGTCTGAATAGAAGTCGAACGGGACGGAGAAGTCCCGCGTAGTGGAAGAAATCGAAGTTGCCCTTCATATTGAAGTAACCAGGAGGGTATCTATCCACCTGAATACTCCTTCAATCCATGAGAGATCAAAGATCCTTCTCGCCACAACACCAGAAATGTTGTCTTTCTGGACGAGATAGTTGAAATCGGCATTGGGTACAGTCTGCCAACTGATCGTATTGTTGATGGCTACAGTCAATCGATTCTCCGACCCTGGGAGTACCGTAATCTCAACCGATCACTAACTGACTCACCAAAGTGAATCTGCTTCGTGATATCAAACTCGAAGGGAATATGGCCGCCTATGTGTCTACCGACTTCGATTGAGTTGACGTACTGAGGAAGGTGTTCATTATCATCAATCTATATTGAAATCAGAGTGTCATCTACCGTACCACAATAGAGTAGTAATTGGCACTATCGATTCTAAGGTAGATCCTCTGATCAGAATGACGACTTGAGATGATTTCCTTCCTTTGATACCAGACCCATCCAACGTGATCTCTCAATGGAGCATCACCCAGATCATTGAATGCAGATGGAACGGGCATTACGGTAGCATTCTGAGATCGATTGAGATGATTGGATTACGGTAGATGGTCTTGCCTCGAATCGTGAGATGTCTCTATTGAACCATTCCTCATTCAGTCCAATATCAATTCCATTGTGAGTGTCACGGACGAAAGACCATAGACCATTGAGAGATTGAACCTCGCGGGTCTCTGTTTCCTGAATGAGAACAGAAGGAATGGAGATGAAATGAGATTAGGGTACCTGAACGGGTTGAATTGAGTGACAAAGGTGGAAAAGAAGAGCGAAAAGTATCATCTTGGCTACAATTTGTCCCTGAATTAGATCGTTGAGTTTCGGAAGTACCGGGGTGAAGGAAGGAAAGGCGAGTAAAGAGTGTCAATGGCTGAAGGATCGTACGATGCTTGTTGTGAAGTGTATGATACTGATGGAGACGATAAGACTCCAAGCAGAGTGAGTCGAAGAGAGGGCGAAATCGTAATGTAAACAGTGTTGCATTCAGATAAATCACAATATGTCTCCCTCACTGTTACGAATGAGAGTACGATTTGTATTGATCCAACAGTCCGTAGCTCCGGAAATGAAAGATTGGGTAATGACATGTGAAACTTGATTCACTTGCATTTACTTAGCTTTTCCTATTATTTTCGAATAATAATACATTACTATGTTATAGTCATTCATTGAAATGCCATTCATTTATTTACTGAGAAGAATCACGCTAGTGATGTGGCAAACATTTATCCAGAAGATCAAACGGTACAAAGTATTGAAACACGATGGCCAAATACTGTCATAAGTAAAATAAATTACATTCAATAGATGATATGCCTTTCATCCTCTAGTGATGGGAATGGCTCTTGATTGGGTGATGGATGGAGTTTTCTTAGGAGCTTCGATAGTGAGATGACCCTTATTAGAGAAAGAAGAACGAAGAGAATCGAGATTAGAATCATCAGGGAGGACGAATTTGCGAATGAATGACCTGATTGGAGTCAAAGTTAGATTGAATAACGAAGTGGGTTACGGTAGAATGATCTACTAAACACGATATTAAAGATCAAAGATCAGTCTGACCTCTTAATAGTTCCATGTGGATCATTCTTCTCTCGTGATTTCCTTCAATCGTCAGCATTTCCGGTTAAATTCACTTTGATTTCATCCGGTTTGAAATACGAACATCAACCGAAACAGCGAATTTCTCTGGTGTGTTTTCGATCTGAAATGGATGCTGTAGTGTGGGAATACTGTAGAATTGAGAAGGAACTATCGGTAGGTCAAAGCAAATGAGACTAACCTCTCCAAGATTTGATCCTAGATTGAGAGAATTCTCATTGGAAATATTTTTCCAATAAGGAAAGAGATGGCGAGAAGAGACAAGATCGGCATTGAGCATCTAAATGAACACGGTGAGAAGAGGTTATTGTAGTATTAGAGGATTACTGTAGTTTTGGAGCATGGTTGAGAGTAAGGGATACGGTAGCATACCTGATCGAGTGCTTGAAGTACGCAACGGTCTTAATGGAGAATATCCGATGAGGAGACATTTCGGATTGATAAAAGAGTGGATGGAAGTCGAAATAGACTGGATGATGAGGGTAGAAGTCTTTCTATTATATATCCGAAATTGGGAAACATCTAGAAAAGTCTAAAATAGGCTGAGAGAAGAAAATGGAAGAGAAACAGAGAAAAAGAAGATTCGCGATTTTCGCGAGACGCGAACGAAAGAGAGAACATGGGGAATAGAGAGAGTGTTAGACGACGAGAGTGTTAGAGTGAGTTGAAGAGATGAGAAAGGGAAGAGAGAAGGAAACATTCGCGACTTTTCTAGTCGTTTCCTGCGATTTCAATAGATATATAGAGGATAAATGATGAGAATATCATCCGAATCAGAGTTCCTGTTCTTGATTCAACTTCAACGCTCTTCCATCATGGTTCTCTCCTTCTTCGACTCTCCTTTCTACTCTATGCAAGACGAACCAATGGTTGTCTTCATTGATGATCTACCTCACAAGAGAAGGTGAGTTACAGTCAATCCATTTGATAGTCTGATGATCTTTGATCTTTGATGGATAAACTAATCTTCTCTATTACAGATGTCCATCAACTCAAACTCCTCGAATCACTCAGACTCAGAAGAAAGAAATAGTGAAACAGGAAGTGAATGAACCTATGAAAATCTCTCTGCATATTGGAAACTTCAACCCAGAGGGAATCAAAGTAACGGTGGATCTCTAATATACATTGTATTTCAATACAGTATCCCTTTCGATATATTCTATCAAATTGATCTATTTCATTCCAGGTTTCCCTCTCTGGTCGATCTCTAACCGTAGAAGGATCTCACTCTTCATCATCCGATTCTTCATCCTTCTCTTCTTCATTCAAAAAGAATGATCACTCTGAGCGATAAGATCGATCCTTCCACCTGTCTACAGTAAGATCACCCAAGATGGAATTCTCGAGATCGGAGCCAACCCCCGACCGATCGATAGACAGATTGAGATTACGGTAGATAAGGCGATCGATCAACCCAAGGAGGGTGATACTCCTTCCTCGTTTGTCGACCAGCCCATTCTTGAAGCTGTAGGACCCGATATGGAATGTGAACATTAGATTTTATCTCATCCCATTCATCTTTCGCTATTCATTATTACTGTAAATATTCCTACTGAATAAAGCTATTATTGAACTACTATGTAATCACAAAATACATTGAAAAATCAAAAAAAAATCAAATAAATCAGTTGTCGATCGTAAACTTCTCCACTCCTTACGGTGGATTCTCAAGCACCAAAAATGTGAAATCGGCTAATTTTTTTATTGATTGTTGGTCAAATTATCGATTTTTCTATTTAATTTTGGTGCTCATTAGATTCGCCGTGTTCTATTGACTACTTTGCATGCGTCCTTTCTTATGTGTACTGTGGGACTTCGGTATATTTCTCTTCTTATTTCAGCCTTCTTTCGTGGAAATTTTCCCGCAGTATTCTTGATTGTCTGGGCAATATTAAGTTCATAATTCAATCCATTTTAAGTGTGATGATTGGCCTCCGTCGCTTGACTGCTCCCCAACTACGTGCCTTGGCTGCTTTCGCCGGAGAAATCCCTCACAACGTAAGTCTCCATCAATCCATAATTTTCTTCTTGAAGCATTTCAGATTGTTGTTGTATCTACATGAGTACAATAACTTCCATTCAGGCCATTCAAAAGTCTTTTGTGCTCGCTTCCGGCCCTGGAGGACAGAATGTGCAGAAAAATGCGACTAAGGCACAGATCAAGGTCTACTTTTCGTATAGTTTCCCGTTGTTCTGTATGAAGGAAGAAATTGTAGCCTCGTAGGTTATGGTTGAGATATTCTATTTTATACAGGTGAAGCTCGATGACTCAGCAACGTGGCTTGACAACGATCTGAGGTAAGTAATCAGCTTTTTTTTTTTAAATAGAAGGCGGCTGCGATTCAAATGCTTCCATTTTTTGAGTATTTGAACGTGTCATTGTCATAACTAGCTGTACTATAAATTTAAACTTCTCAGATTTAATAGTTCCAAATTGTCATTTCAGATTGGCAGTGGTTCGTCGACTCGCTAATCGCATCAATATCAACGGAGAGGTACGTTCATTCCCCATATATTCATTCCATCGAACCATAGTCTCCCCTCGTTCCTGAATCATTTTCATTTTGTTTATATCGAAAGACATCACATGATTTTACTGCATCAGCGCTGATTTCAGCAGAATCTTGGATAGAAAGAGTGCGTGATAAGGAAATGCCAAGCATGTACATATATTTGTATCTGTTCTTCTTTCCCGAGAACAGGGAGTATAAAATACAATCTATAGACTATATCGGCGTTGCACATACTCATGATAATCGATAAATATATGTTCTTTCAATCCATCTTTCAATCGATAATCTGCAGGTAGTGATCGAGTCAGATCGAACTCGAGAACGATCACTCAATCTGACTGATGCCCTGGATAAACTCCGATCTACCATCTATGAGGTCCAGAGAGAAATGGGAGCAAGAAAAGAAACCGAAGTGAGACATTTGATAAC
>BTSX01000003.1:18997059-19078275 GCA_036245825.1 Pristionchus entomophagus | reverse complement strand
GTGAGACCCGATGAAGAGAGAGGAGACCCCTTATATGAGAGGAATCTTATGAGAAAGAAGAGAGAGAAGAGGAAAATTGGGTAGATCGTGAGAAGATGAAGAGAAAGAAGAGAATCAACTGAACAGATGAAAGAAAGTGTGAAGGAGTGAAATAGAAGAAGTGACTGCTCCCCCTCTCCTCGACTCTCACTTGTCTCCATTAGGGTATGCGAAATCAGGAGGCACTTCAATTTTAACGAGAAAAGCAAGCGAGAGAGGGAGAGGGAGGAGGGGGGAAGGGGGGGGGGAGGAGGGGGAGGAGGAGGGGGGAGGAAACGGACTCAGAACGATAATTCAGTTGACGAGAATTAGAGGGTTCCAGTCTAATTGAGAAGGGTCAGTCGATTGAAGAGTAGACATCAGAAAGGAGAGATAAAGAGAGGAAAGTATCGAAGGAGCGAGAAAGGTCTCCTTCCCCCCCCCCTCCCCCCCCCCCCTCCCCACCACACTGAAATGAGATCATGTTTCGCGCAGTCCATTGAGAATCGACGAATGACGAGAGAAGAAGAGAGAGATCGAGAGACATTAAAGAAGTGAGAGGAAGTGAGAGACAAGGGGAAATGAAGAGAACGGATTACGATTTCCAAGTCTTGTGCAGTTGGGTAGAATAGGTGTGATGAAGGAGTAGTAGAAGGATTGAAGAGAAGAGAAGACTAATAAGAGAACACTTGAGTGAAGAGGAGAATGAATGAATGAATGAATGAATGAATGAATGGATGGAGAAGTGGAAGATAAAACAGAAAAGAGAGACTATCAGTGACAAGAGATAGAATGGTGACAGAATTCAGAAGAGAGGGGAAGGGGGAGGGGGGAGGGGGAGAGAGGGGGAAAGGGAGGGGGGAGGGGGGATGGAACATTGGGAAGAATGATGGAAAGAATGATGAGTGACAAGGAAGAGAGGAGATGGAGAAGGAAAACATGGATAGAGAGAGATGGATGGAAATGGTTAGGGAAGGAAGGAACTGTTAGAAATCGTGTGGAATGAGAGGATAATGCGAAGAGATTTTCAAAAGTGAATGCGACTGTAAATATGTGAGCTTGAAGGGAACAAAACAAGGTTGTTGTTCCATTTCGAAAAGAGGCTGGGATTAGAGAAAAAAGCCATAACTGACATGAATCAGAAAGCAGATGTTCTGAGAAGAGAAATGGCCATAAATTGGAGTTAATAGTGAGTGAAATATGGATGGAGGAGAAGAGAGAGAGAAGAAGAGTGAGCCATGTAAGCTGTTGATGAATGGAGGAGAAGTCTGAATGAGAGAAGGGAATGTCACTCCACTCTCTCCATTCCATACACTCTCTCATTCACTCTGACTGAAGAGAGAATGAGTGAAGGGAAGAGAGAAGAGAGGAGATATATCAGGAGGGAGAGTCACGTCACTTATGACAAATGAACTCAGCCCCTCAAGGAATTGATGGGAACCAAATCTCTGTTGTGATTTGCAATAAAAAAAATGGAATGAGCTCACAGTGAGCTGCTCACTATAGTTTTTTTCTTGTTAAATCTAGATGATGAGGGGAGAAGGAGGGGGGAGGGGGGGGGCTGAGGATATAGTGGCGGTCTGCTAAGATGGACAGTCCACTCCTTATTCAGACTGAATCGAGTGAGGGAATAGAGAGAAGAACAGTCCAGAAGGAGAGAACTGCTTGCACAGGGGAAAACATCCGGAGGAGAAGGGAGGGGAGGGGGAGGGGGGGAGGGGGGAAGAGAAGAGGGGTAGAGGGGATGCGACCGACAGGCTGCAGCTGCAGCATCACAGTGTAGTGGGATAAGGTAGACATCCAGTCACTTGTATTATATTATATTCAAGTCACTTGTATTCGTAGATCACTCCGAGTTTGAATAATCAATCAAATATTGATTGCTCATTGTTCCACTGTAATCCCTCATTATCCTATCCCTCCTCATTCTCTCCTCCATTATCTCCCTCTCCCTCTCCTCCTCTTCTCCTCCGTTCATTCCCTCTCAATGATTCACCACTGGACGGTTCTCGTCCTTCTTCTTCTTCTTCCACACCAAATCAACAGCGATGCTGCTGCGGATTTAGCGAAAGAACAAACGGACGCACAGAAAAATCTCGGTAAAATTGTTCTCCTTATACAACAAACTACTTTCGGGATTCTGCCGCAGTATCGAAAACGCTCGTTTAACAGGTCATTTGAGTGAGAGAATGCAGGAAGGCACGGCACCCCGAGCGAAGACATAGGCGAAGCGAAAAGCGTACCCGCTCATCAGGGTCAAATCAGGAACCGCCCGCGAAAATAAAATCCTACAGAAAGAAGTTGATCCTGATTTTCGCGTTACCGTAATATATTTGAATGGACCCACACCGATGTCCCTGATCGGCACGTTACCGTATTTTTAAGGTGTCCGGAAAGTGCCAAATCAGGGACATCGGTGTGGATCCATTCAAATATATTACGGTAACGTGAAAATCAGGATTAGGTCACGTGCGTGATTCAGGCCACGACGTTCATAGTTCTTTTGTAGTTTATAGTCGCACGTTTTCTTTCGCCCTATGTCTGCGTTCCAGTTGCCGTGGGAAGGGAAAGAGACTCTCTTCCCTACCCAAACTCACTCGAAAATGATCAGTGAAACCAGCTTATTTGGATGTCTACAATCATAGAAGAGAGTTTCAGAGGAAATGGCAAGCGAATGCGGTTCTCCTAGAGAAAAGAAAGATCACACCTTATTCTGTTTCATGATCTAATTGTGCAGCAGTGAGTTAATAATCACCCCACTCTCCACATTTCATATTTTTTCATTGATATTCGTAAATACTTTCAGATGGTCGAACTCATTTTATTCCCGACACTCGTCTTCTGCTCACAGGAGTTGCTCTAGTTACTGTTAATACAACGGACAGTGATGGGAGAATCATCGAAAAGTTCGGCAACCATAAGGCAGACTATTGGCTGAGGACAGAGAAGGTTGACAAGAAAGAACGGTTCGGGTACATCCAATTTTCGTTGAAAGTCCCTGGCAATGTGGCTGAAGCTATGAAGATGTTGGGGAAAACAACCGACGCGATTCTATACTTTGGCTCAGAATATGCAAGAGGATACAATCCAATCAACTATGCGCACACGGAGTATTTGAGAATGAATGATAATCTCGCATCTCTTGCAAAAGATGATAATAACAAAGAACTCCCGTTGTACAAGTCTGCTGCATACTCAATTGATGGATTCTACTCGCAGGCAAGTGAGAGACTATAGGAAGAATATCCGAGATCTACTACGATCCATTGCTAGAAGGCAACGGATACCTCCAGACTATCACCCCCCCCCCCCAATCAAGTACCATGGTGAATAAACAATTATGAAACTGCATTAATTTTGCAAGCTAAATATTTACTGAAAAGTACTCTGGAGAAACGATCATATTTACTCACAATTTTAATACAAATGGATATACACGCAAAGTAAAATCTCTGTATTTATTGTAAGAATCAAATGCTCAGCAACGGTAATACGGTGTTCAGTGTACTATCGTTACAAATTCGGAACAAATAAATAGCTACAGCTTCATTGAATCTTTCTAAATTTTTGGCCTTTCTCCTGAGCATTCATGGTCAAAATGGGCATTAAATAAGAGCAAAGTCAAACCCCGAAACCTTATAGTAAAAGTATCGATTCTACAGGTAGTAATGTTACTCGTGGAACGGTTTATTTTCTTACAGTACAATAGACATCGATTTCTCCCCTACCGTACTCTTCCCCTAATCTATAGTTTGCTCTTGTTCTCAACGAATCCTTCATACACAATGGTTGAGTCATCATCGTTTCTTGCATTCGAGAATGTATCGATCGATAGATTTCCCAGAAGAGGACGCTCATTGCAGTATCTGGAGTGAAAATACAGTTGAATCTCCAGCAAATAGAATAATACCGTACTTTCAATCAATAGATACCGTAACGCTCACCTGAATGCCGACAGTACTTCCGCGTTGCTTGCATCAGAGTTGTTTGCTTCGTTGGTCAACAGAGCACCTAAAACATAGAAACATTCTTAAAGGACAACCATTCCAACTTAATTCATTACTTGCACTATGAGTGTAAGAGCGAAATGAACAGCACTTTTTTTTAGATGATAAAAAAGACTAAATCGATATCTCACCACAGTACACCCTTCCTAGGGCGATCAATAGATGCCTGGCTCCCGCATCGATTCTTACAGTATCCTTGAGTGACGAATCGGCGAGAGAGAGCAGTACCTTCCCCAGTCCCTTCGTCGCCTCATGAACTGCCAGAGCAGAAGCAGCCACCTCAACAGAGATTATGGTAGATGAATCGAGAACTGAGGGAATACGATATACCTTCGTATTTTTGGATTTGATCGCATCCTTGACCAGTACAGCGACAGTCTTAGAGAAGGCCCCCACGACGTTGTCTCGACCTATGGAGGTCAAAGATCAACATATCTAGGACAAACTTAGACAATGAAGATTATGATATCAAAGATCAAGTGACTGACTAACCTCCGAGTACTCTGAGAACATCGAGAGAAAGGACATTGGTAGTTCCCTCCCAGATTGGAGTCACCTAGAGATGGAAGGATATTCTGATGATGATGACTAACCTATTCTACCATATTGCTCATAAATAGTTTAACTATCCCTTCCCTCCATTGAATCCAACTCTCGCAACTCACTTGTGCATCTCTAAGTATGGTTGGTATTCCCGTGTCCTCCATATATCCCATTCCACCGAAGCATTCGATTCCCTCGCTGATCAGAGGCACACACTGCACAATTACCGTATCCTTTTCCATGCATTACCCTACTCCTCAATCAATAATCTCTCACCACTTTTCCAGCATAAGCCTTGATGACAGGAGTGAGTAGCCTGACTGCGAGTGCCTCCTCCTCCGTTGCCTTCCCTGACTCCTACAACGATATCTCTTTAGTCTACCGTACTCCTCCTATTATCGATTACCTGTAGTCCCACGAGTCTCGCCACGTCGAGAAGGAAGAGAGTACACGCACGAACTTCCACCTATATCATCACTACGGTAGCTTCATCGAGATAGTCAGTATTCAATATTCGGTTGTACTCCCACCGTACCTCCAGATCGGCCATTGTTCTGACATGGAGTGGCCAGTCCTTCTGAAGTCGGCCGAAGACTGATCGACGAGACGAATAGTCCCGAGCGAGTGAAAGGATTCTGAGAGATCAACGTTGAATTCTTAATTTGGTATACATTGATCGATTAGAGTAAGGAGAAAGACTCAACAAGGTCGTTCTATCGTACCTCCTCATATATCCGATACTTGCAGCGGCATTGTGCAGTCTAGTGACGTTGAGCATGTTAGAGACAGAGGCGATTCCCCGTCCCGGAGTAGAGATGAGAGTCGCCTGGAGTTACTTCATCAATAGGTAAGACATTCGATCCATCTTGGATACTGGAGGACTCCCTTCATCTTCCCTCTCTATCTATTCCATCATCTCACCTTCACTCCATCAAGCAACAATTCAGCAGTTGGCAATTGACGAGTTCCCATTTTGTCCTTGAGACGAACCATCTGAATCAGTCATTGTGGATAAGATACTGATTGCAAAGTGATGATGCAATCTCAATCCACTATATGCTTGAATGGAATGGTGATTACCTGTACTCCATTGAGATCTCCATTGTTCTCTCTCAATTTGATGAGGAAGAGTGATAGTCCCTTCGATCCCTGCCAATCAATCAATATCTCCATCCCCTCTCTCCATCTACCGTACCTCGATAGCCTTTCCGTCCTTATCGACTATTCTGGCTACGGTAACAGCCACATCAGCGTCGACTGCCGACGAAAACCACTTGTATCCATTTAGACGATACTGGAATGGGAGGATATTCATCTACCGTAATCTCTCTCTCCACCTACCGTATCTCCCTCTTCGTGAACAGCATAAGTATCACAGGCTCCTCCCACATCCGAGCCGCCTCTCTTCTCAGTCATCCATTGACCAGATGTCCACGAACTAAAACAATCGATTATTCATCAATCAGTCCCGAATAGAGGACTTGTCTCATCATAAGATGATGGTCACTCACACATTGGGATCTCTGGAAATGAGTCTCTCGAATGCTTCTCTCGCCAGAGGATGAGTGGTCAGTGCTCCGATCGCCTAGAGAGGCACCACGTCTTTCATCCCATTGATCTACCCCCTCCCCCCCCCCCTCCCTCCTTTCCTCACTTGGAATGTCTTGGCTGCTCCATCAGTCATTGCCAGAGGACACGATACCATTCCAGAGGAGGGACAGAACATCATCAATTTAGCCGTCTGTAATCATTCTCTTCAATCAAAGAAAAAGGAAGCACTGCTCTAAGATGGAGACCAAAGATCAATCCCTACCTGATGGACTCTCCTGTAGACTGGATCTCTCGCCTTGTCGTATCCGATTGCTGAATTTTAGTGCTAATTAAGAGTGATTGAAACATAACATGAGGAGGATGGAATGGGGTAAATAACCAACCGACGAGTCCTTCCTCTGCGAGTACTCTCTTCAGTTGAATCCACTCCGGGCACACCTAAAGCACTTAATAAAGAAATAATCAGAATATAACAGAATACGAACCTTGAGTTTATCCGCTCTCTTTCCCCACGCGTCTTGGGCGACCAATTCAGGCTCATTTATCTGCAGAGATAAAAGATCAATGTGATATTAGAAAAAATACCTTGACATTTCGCCGAACACTGGTGAGCGAAATAAGAATGAAAGATGAATGGTGCGTACCTCGCACTGCCTTCCGAGATAATCGATCTCTCTGACGATTCTCTCACCGAATGCATCAAGATCAGAAGCAGTCTGCAATCACAGTCATATACGTAATCATCTCTTCCATTTTGACCATTAATGACTATCTCAATAGCTCTGATATCATTATTATCCCTGACCTTCTCATACTCACTCTGGGGCATCATCCTTCTCAGAGTTCGATCCAACACCGGATCATCCCTCAATGAGGCATTATCATGAAGAGAACTAGCGAAAAGAGAAATGGAACCGATCCATTACAGTATCCCCCTCTCCCTCCCCCTCTCCCTCTCCCCCTCCCTCTCCCCTCACCTGTATGGGTTGTGCAGTTGAGGAGGTTCAAGGGAGTAGTTTCCAGTCTTCGCATGGGCATACGCAGTAGCACGAGAGTTCATTCTCAATGAATCAATGAAAAAAATAAGATAAATATGGTCAACTTGATCACAAGTCGCTCTGCAGCATCTAAACGACTGATAAGGAGCGGTTTATAACCAAAGAGATTACGTCGCACTTATTTTATGACCAATCATTCCGGGGAAATTGTTCTTTTGATCTCACACCACCCTCGGATGGGAGATTGTACTGTGCCCTGCTTCATATATGAGAGAGGCATAGTTATACAAAATGAGGGACAGATCAATGAATACCTTGCTGATCGGATGACCACTTTGGGAATATCGATGAGGGTTGATTTGAGAGTAGTGGCCATCTAAAAAGAGCCCATATTAGAGAGGGAGGGAGGAGAGACGCTTAGAGAACGAGTGAAGGGAAGAGAGATAGAGAGAGGAGAGGGACGAACTACAAACTACGGTACGGATTAGGCGTGGGTTTGATAGAGGGAACATGTGCGACTAACAATGACGAGATCAATATCTAATGTACTACCAGACGATAACCGGCAGGGATTATGGTAGCATTACTATGGCTCGTACATCAACTCCTAGATGTAGATGAAGGAACCTACTCGCACGCGCATTCAAGTTTTACGCTATCATTTCCCCAAAACATTGATTTTAGAGTCCAAAATTTGGATGAACTTTTGATAGTCGAACAAGAACTTTCATAGAAATTTTTTTCATTCATAGAAAAAATGTCGAGTTAATAAAGAGTATCGATGGATGTTCAGTCAAATAACCATTGTGATTATATGACACTTGATACGATTTGTGATCTCCAAGTGATGTGATTATTTTTATCCGCACAAAACGGTGATTGTACACAAGGAAACTGAAATTTTCAGAGTAAGAAGCTATCACAGAGTGAAAATCAATAATTCGGTCGATACAAATTATATCAAAAGCGACAATACGATTATGCTAAGGTGCAAATGTGGTCGGATACAGTAAATGCAAGGCACATTATGAAACAATATTAGTCATTCGTCCTAGGAACTTGTTAGTGGATAAGTAGGCTGAATCCACCGGAAAGAGAAAAGAATGGGAAGATGACGGATGAGGCAGAGAGGGGAAAACCTTGTGATACAGTCTACAAGAATGAGAAAATGCCGCCGGGTTGAAGAAAAGCATAGGATGGGATGGAAAAAGCAGAGAAACGGGATGTCAGATTCGGAATGATTTCAAATGCAGTGACAGACAAATCATGCTGAACCAGTCAAGCAAATGAAGGAGAGACAATCACATTATAGAGAGTCATCTATTATAAATAATAACTCTGAATATATTTTCTGTACACTGTATCCTAATATACAGATGAGAACTTACATGGGATGGGCAAAGACAAGGGGGAGGGAGGGATCTATCAATTCCTTCCACAACAGGGACTGATTATATTGTTGACTCTGTCCGAGAGGGTTACTGTACCCGAAGCATTCCTATCCGTCTTGTACGATGAGTATCTGAAAAGGAAATAACTCTATTTCAAAATTTAATTTTTGTCTATTCCCTCTGATTTCTCTGAATCTCCTTTCCCCGAAAATGGTTTCATTATTATTTCCATTTTTAACGCTTTATTCCGAGTATATGAAATACCGTAAAGTATAGGATACGAGAGGAAGAACCCCATATGGTAGAAATATTGTATAACACTATTTTCAACCTACTATATAGTTATTTTTGCAATAGTATAATTTCCATTTCCTTATCATCATGATGCAATACCTCTGATCAGCAGCCTTCATATCATGAGTGAGTCTGGTTGCAACTTGCTCGAAAAGGGCATCCACATTCGTCGCATCGAGGGCTGATGTCTCCAGGAAGTAGTCAAAGCTGTTCACCTGCCATTCAATTATTATACATTTAAAATGCATTATCAATAGCACGATTTGCATATCCTGCGAACTAATCTGAATACCGACTAAAATCACAATAACGAGGAGAAAATCAATTTTGTCAAAGGAGAAAAGAATGATGGTGAGTCAATGGAATGAATTCCTTCTATCTTCCCCCTCACCTCCGAGAATTCTCTTCCAATTCGTTCAGGAATCTCTCGCTCCTCGTCTTTGTCCACTTTGTTGCCTTCAAAGAAAATAATTAGCTTCCTGAATTCTTTGAGCAGGCATGAGTTCCACATACGATGCAAATCCCTGCAGCTAACTTGTCTATTCTCTATCTATCTATCTCCGATGAAGAAAGAAAGATTTGGGCGAGTGAGAGATAGATTCATGACAGACATTGAGTGACACATAGGAGATTTGGTGGATAAAGAATAACCCGGGTGACACATCTACCACATTCCATGTGGACCCCACAGTAATTTATGTAAATAAGAAATGGACTGACCGACGAGAATCTTGAGTACTCGTCTATTGGCGTATGTTTCAATCTCGGAAAGCCACTCGGGGAGGCAATCGAACGATGGTTGACATGCGACGTCGTATCTATAGAGACAACATTCCTAACTCTTTTTTCTTAGAAACGGCATGTAAATCCTTGGTTATTCCTTTTACGCATGGGTATAATAATCAAAGAACATTACCGAGGGCAATAAACCCTCGGTGTGACCGGAACAGAGAAGAATCACTTACACTAAGACGATCGCATGAGCCGATCGATAGTAGCTTTGCGTTATCGATCGAAATCGCTCCTGGCCAGCAGTGTCCCAGATTTGGAGCTGAAACAAGTATCGGATATATCCGGATACGTTAGAAACAACAACAAAAAACCTTGTTCGAAATATAATAATATTTTCCATTGTTCTCACCAATAGTGATCAATAAACAAAGAATTATAAAGTTAACCTTGATCTTATCGTCATCCACATTAACCGTCTTTATCATGAAGTCCACTCCTATTGTGGCGCTCTGGCCGGGAGGAAAGATTCCCTGAACAAAAAAATTACATTTCTATAAGCAAATTTATCAGAAATTAGCGTTGAACATACTGAACCCCGGTTCGAACCCTACCCTCAAAAAGGATATGACTGACCTGAGTAAATTTGCGGACAAGACATGTCTTCCCGACTCCCGCATTCCCCACCAGTACCACTTTGAAGAGATACTTGTAGTCCTCCATAAGGACTGGGAATGCAGAAAAGAGCGATACTGCTTCTTCCCTGAATAGCAGGTGTGCAAATGAGTCAAGTGATGAGGGGTACAAGGCATTTCGCAACGAGAGACGAACGAGAAACGAGAGACACACAGAGAGAGAAAGTGAGAAACTGGATCACGATGATGATGACGCCTTTGAGGACGCCTTTTCGATTCGCCTATTGGCTCTTTCCTAGGTAGCAATGCGATAGATGAACGTTCCTGAACATAAACTAAGGTCTGAACATAGGCTAATTCACACTTTGAAGGAAATAGCATGCGAAAACAAGAGAGCGTCCGACTCCGCCCACGCTCCTTAAACACAGTAACTTTCATACATTTCGTTTATCAATAATATTTTGCCTTTGCCTGTTTTTTTTTCAATTGCGTGATTCCTGACCTGATTTGATAAGATTTCCAAAAAGGCTGGTTAGAATTGAGCCGGTAAATTGCCTCTGGAGCCGGTAAATTTTCAGAATCGTCAAATTGCGCGCGGGTATTATGAAATTTGGGACTGCTAAGTTATTTAACAATTAAAGCTATTTAAACTAATTAATTTTCTTATCAGAGCGAGTTTTTGTACGTGGTTTATGTTCTATCGTATCGGCTCTCTCCCGTTCTCCCTCACCAATTCACTCTCACCATTTCAGCGACCGTCGCCTCTACGGGCGCGGTCAACGTGCTGAGCCAGTCATGTTAACATGCACTTCCATACTCAAAATCGCCCTACTCAGCTGCTCACTCTTCACAAGGATATCACCTGAAACTGATCACATCGATGAACTACCCCAATCTGTAGAAGACACCGTTGAACTATGCGATCCCATAAGTGAGCGCATCCTTCATATTAAAATACTTTTTTTGTGATCCTCGGAATTGTTCTAATTGTTTATTTCGAGGATTGACGTCTTCGAAGCGGTTATCGATCGACTCCAAATACTCGACTGCTCTTGATCTCTTCGTTTGTCCCGGAATAGAGATGGATCCTCGTCGCATCTTTCTCGATGTCCATCTATCCATCAATCTGACCGATCCCGCAACATACTCACTATATCAGGTACTTCCAATAATCTTTCAATACTCAAATATATTACATTGGCAGGGTAACAACTGCTCGACTGTTCAAGAAGCATATGATTCTGACCATCGCCTCTTCGGATTATTGAAAAGCGTCAATCTGTGGAGGTATGTTATCGGAGGTAATTGTTTGAATATTTTTGCATACGCGGGATCGGACTATTAAATTACGAGAGAAATTAAGATCAATGCAACTAGACCCGTTCTCACGGACAGTTATCGGAATCGCAACAACTGAAAAATATTCGATCGGACTAGTCGTGTATGGTAAGTTGTAAACCTTTTATATCCCCATACAAACGTTGGACTTCAGAGATCAGTGCATGGCGTATAATCCTCTTTACTGGAGGTGTTCTCCTCTATCTCTTCTCCCCATGGCTCGTGAGAAATGCCCTCGTCTTCTATGCAAGTGGGTCTTTGTTTTTAAATGGATTGATGATAATGATGACATCATAGCTGGATGCACGGGAGGAGCTCTTCTCTCCGCCCTTTTCCTCGTTTTCCTACTGTATCGAGTGGCGCCAAAGGTTCATTTACATTCTCAGAAAAGGTTTCGCCGTAGGAATATCAATATGTGATGGTGTTCATAATTTCCGCAATAGTTGTTATTAGATATAATGATAAATGTCTATCAGAAGACGATTGGTATTCCTATCCTCTTGGGTGGATGGTCAGCTGCTGCTTGGATGGCAGTCCATGCATGGAATAACTTCTCCTCCATCATGAAACAATACGAGAAATATGTGGCACTCTACTTTGTGAGTCTTTCCTTGTTGCTTGATTGAGATACCAAGTGATTATTGAGTTGGTGAATGAATAGTGAATCTCCATCTCCATCTCAGGTAACAGCGATGATAATCTCATTCGCTTACTGCTACAAACAGGGACCACCCACCAATGTCAGGTATCTCTCCTTTCACGCACGCCATTTTATCTGACTATATAGCTGGTTTGGCTTATCATGAGCATCTCCAATTCTCGATGATGAATAGTATCTCTCAGATCTCTTGACCTGGCTACGTGGCTCTTCCAGATAATCGCCTGTTTCCTCATCTACTTCAGCTCACAAGTATCTAATATAATATTTGGGTGGCATGAACCCATCATTTGCAGGTCCCGTATATCTCGTATGCCGTAATCGCTGCTCTCATTCTCAGCTCGGCTCTATTGAGTAGTGCATCCAGGAGAGTGGCTGGAGCTGTTGTGTCTGTATGGTACGTTGTCTCGCCTCAAAATGCGTTGTAGATCATTTGATCGAATACTCGATAATGAGATATGAATACAGGACGTACTTCTTCCCTCGACCCCGTCGATTGTTGACAGAGGAAGAATACGAAAGAGAGGCTGCTGAAGTATGGTGCACTTTATTTTTTTAAATTGACTTTCCTGGACTGAACTTTGTTAATAATATGTATGTGTCTTGAATGCATTCACTGTCGGTACATTGATATCTGAAGCCGTTCGCGTTAGGATCATCAAGGGTTCAACGGAGGTGTGGAACATCAACAAGTTCCGATATGCTCAAAAGTTGACTCCAGGGGTAATTTTCGATTGTGAATCGAATGGCCTTTTCCGTTTTTCGCTCAGATGCTTCTGAATCCCGGTACGACACGACGTCAATTTCGCCAAAATCGTTTTCTGCGATAAAAATTGGTCCCAGAAAGGTCAGATTGGCCACAAATCTCGCGTACCCGAACAGAATTTCACGCTCGATCGAATGAAATTTTGGGCGAATCTGTATCTTTTTTCGTTCCTGAGTTAAGGCCGTTTTTTGACATTGACGTGTGGGGCCAAAAACCCAAATGTAAATGAAAGAGCACATTTTTCTGATAATTTTGGTATATGGGGTTAAGGGTTTGACATCAGCCTAAACATATTTATGGTCAAAAAACTGTTTCTCAACGCAGGTTTCAGATGCCACACTTGCATGGTCGACGTTGTAAGCGTTTAGAACGTCTTCCTGGAAGTCCCGGGTTCGATCCCAGTTGGTGCGGGATGTTTTTTTGCAGAATTTTTGAAAATAGAAATTTTCACCCTTTGAGCTGTCTAGATGGAAAAAATGAAATTTCAAAAAGTCTGCAAAAAAACATCCCGCACCAACTGGGATCGAACCCGGGACTTCCAGGAAGACGTTCTAAACGCTTACAACGTCGACCATGCAAGTGTGGCATCTGAAACCTGCGTTGAGAAACAGTTTTTTGACCATAAATATGTTTAGGCTGATGTCAAACCCTTAACCCCATATACCAAAATGATCAGAAAAATGTGCTCTTTCATTTATATTTGGGTTTTTGGCCCCACACGTCAATGTCAAAAAACGGCCTTAACTCAGGAACGAAAAAAGATACAGATTCGCCCAAAATTTCATTCGATCGAGCGTGAAATTCTGTTCGGGTGCGCGAGATTTGTGGCCAATCTGACCTTTCTGGGACCAATTTTTATCGCAGAAAACGATTTTGGCGAAATTGACGTTGTGTCGTACCGGGATTCAGAAGCATCTGAGCGAAAAACGGAAAAGGCCATTCGATTCACAATCGAAAATTACCCCTGGAGTCAACTTTTGAGCATATCGGAACTTGTTGATGTTCCAACCACTTGTTGATCCTAACGCGAACGGCCTCATCTATGATTGGTTGCAGTATACGCAGAAGGAATTGGCCCGTCTGCGAGAGTACTGTAGGAGTCCCGATGCGAATACGTGGAGATTGACGAGTCGGATAAAAACACCACAGAGGTAAGGAAGAGGGGGGGGGGGTGGGTGATCGGTGGATGGAGGACCTGCTACAAAACGACATGGTGCGATATATCAGAATATCGCATGGCAAATAATTTTTCTCATGCAATATTCATGGTAGTAGTTATTACTACGTCGAGTTGACGTATGCTTTTATCCGTGCGTATAATTCTTATTTATGCCAGAATAATTATAGTATTTGTAGATTCGCTCGTTTCGTGGAAGGGGAAGATCAGCACGTGAGTATTAGAGAGGAGAGGGAACATCTCGCTTATTCACTCGATGTAAGTTGAGAGGAGAAGGGGGGGGGGGAGTGGATTAAAGATAATTGAAAAGTATATATATATATATATATATATATATGAAATGAAGTAATTGTATTTGACTGATTACTGTTAAGGGAGAGGAATTCTACGAGCCCCCGGAGGAAGAGGAAGAGCAGGAGGATGATGATGATGATGATGCCCTTGCTGAATATGAAGTATGGAAGGCAATGGAAGAGAGAGAAAGGAGGGAGAGATACAGAAGGAGCATACAGAGGTACTGTAGATAGTTGACAATGGAAGGGAATCATTTGTGACCGTCTCTCCATTGCAGGAATAGCAATCGTCGTCTCTCCGATCTACACGACCGTAATCCCTCCCTGAACACGTGAGTACCCCCCCCCCCCCCCCCATCTCCCTCTCCACCTACCGTAACCCATCTCTCCATTCAGTTCTCGATCCTCCGAGTACTCCTCTCATCGTCCATCGACCATTCCTCGTGCCTCTCGTGCGACTGCTTCTGCCTCAGCCGTCCTCCGTCCCATCGTGGTCCCTTCTTCTTCTTCTTCCCATTCCACTCCCCGATCGAGGAAGAATCAGATCCCATCAAGAGAGAGGGAGAGACTCCCTCCAATCACTAGAGAGAAAGATAGAGAGTATTACTCTTCTGATGAGGATGATGCTGCCTCTCCCAGTTGACTACCATAGGAACATAGGAACACCCCTTTTCTACTTTCCATTTTACGAGTGCCCTTCCCCCTTATATCTAGTCTCGTCTAATTGTATTCTATCCTTGTCCTAGAAGGACTCTTCTAACGTGTACTGTGGATACGTCGTCTATCGATCGATAATCTCTCCCCTTCTCATCTCGATCTAACATCTCTCACCAATCAAATGAACCGTGTGATATCTTGCTTCTCTCAACTATATCGATAAATGTTCAAGAAAGAAAAAAACATTATCAATGTGCGAATTCTATCCGTTGAAGTACGGTAGATCATATCTGGCCATGGAATGGTGATATGATTCATGAGTTAGTTCCGAGCTATTGACCATGCAGATGCGCATGTTTTTGCATTGCATCCATTGGTGTGCGCATGCATCGGAGAGAGGGGAAACTATTCAGATGGAGACTCCTTTTTATTGTGAGTGATGGAGCATGATCAGAGTTTGTGAATGGATAGGAGAGGAGAGACCAATCCTATTATCTATTCCATCTTTTATCTCTCGTAATCTGCACTCTTTTCCTGGAATGAACTCTATCTCCCTTCTCTTCTGTCTTTTCCTCTGTTCCATCAGCATGCCTATCTATCAATTGGCTGTTTCAATAAGCAGGAGATAGAAGTGATTCACCTCCCTCCTTCCCCTCCCTCTCTCTCCCTTCTCTCCCTCATTCAGCAACTGTCTTCTTCCTCTACCAGATTGTTCCATCTGCCTCATCTCAGTCCACTATTTCTCATCCTTTTCTCTTCCTCTCCTTTCACATTTCCAGCCATTTGCGTGTTGGGGGAGATAATGGGAGTCGGAAGGGATGGAATTGGGAGGAAAAGGGGGGGGGGGGGGGGGGTCACATAAATTTGGTGCCTTTCTCTTGGCTCGCTCATCCTCTTTTCTCCTCCGTCTCCTAGTACATCTCTCTATGCTGCTTTTTCAAACTAGCCATTCATTCTCTCTTCTGTTCCTTTTCTTCATCTAACTCATCTCTTTCTCTCTCTTCATCTCTTCTTCCTCTTTCCTCTTGTGTCCTTGGCAAGATTGTTCATCATCTATCTCAACCTGGGTGAGAAAGCGTTCATTAGCTCAGTTTGGGTGAAGTCATTGGAAGGGTTTGACTTGGTAGCGCCTTCCATTTCACAATTCCTTTGAATGAGTCAACCCATGCCCAGTAGTGCTTCTTCCTCAGCTGCGTCCAGTATATTTATGCCAATCTCTTCTCCATTTCTCACGTGGGGGAAACATATCTGTTCGTGATGTCTTGTTTGCCTTTTCTCTAAATTGACTCGATGGATGGAAGTGCGAGGTACTTGAATTGGTTCGATCGTGTGTACTTTTAGAGGGAATTGAGTGAGAACCTTTCCTTTCCTATTCTATTTCCACTTGTCTCGTGTTTTCCGGAAGTCTTCAGTCACTTCCTCTGCTAGGTAACGTATTTCTCCTCCCATTGTTCTCTCACCTCTCAAGGCATCATCTCATGTGCCAGGAGGGGAGAAACTAGTACCGATGTCGGCCTATCACTTCCGTATCTCTATGACACGATATAGTGTGATGACTGAAGAGCGAAGTTAAGTTTGCAGTATTCCCTCGTCCATCTGTACCTCCCCCTCTCCTCCCTCCTTCGCGCTCTCTCTCTCTCTCTCTCTCTCTCCTTTCTCTCGTTGTCTTTGGGGGCAACCGACGACCCTCCCGAGAATAGGATACTAGAAGTGTAGAGGAGTGGTCATCAAAAGAGAATCGAGAGATGAGAGGAAGAGAAGGAGGGGGGTTGGGGAGTGTAAGAAGGATGGCCAAGTCCATTCTACTAACGTGACCCATGTCCTTTCTCACCGTTACGTTGACCTTTCACCGCAGCTTTTTTGGTAGAGTCAGTTTACCATTTTCTGTGTACAATTTGTTGCGTGGTCAGTCTTTCTCTCTTATTTCTTCCTCTCACTCCTTCGTTTCTCTCTCATGAATAGGTTAAAAAACTTATCCCCAATCCGAACTTATCCCTCTTCATGTTTAGAGCTACAAGAGAGTGTGATGAATAGAATCTTCTACCATCTTGCAAAACATGTCGATCGTGGGGCTCGAACCGGCGATATAGTGAGCTTCAGGCAGACACCATAACCAATAAATTATCGGCAAATTTTTCTCTCGTTTCTCTGACCAGTGAGAGAGTGGGCGAATTGAGGAAAGCTTGACGGAGACTAGTGGTTGGGGCGCGCGCGTTTCTCAACCTCTTGCAAAACATCACCTGCGGGCGGGAGTCGAACCTGCCTGCGTCGGCATGCCAGTCAGACACCATGCACATTAATGGGCCCGCAGGTGATGTTTTGCAAGAGGTAGAGAAAGGCGCGCGCCCCAACCACTAGTCTCCGTCAAGCGTTCCCGGCGGTAGGCCGCCCTGGAGTCGCACAGCGGGCATGGTGTCTGACTGGCATGCCGACGCAGGCAGGTTCGACTCCCGCCTCATATCGAAATTCGGATTCAGCACACAAAAATATACCAGAGGAGAGGAGAGGAGAGGAGATGAGAGGAGTCCATCCCTTTCCCTTGGAATGAAAAGTTACCCCTAGGACCAAGTTTTGAGCATATTCGATTTTTTTGCTGTGCCAGACTTTGTTCGACTCTTACGCGAACGGGCTCATAATACCTGTTCTGGCCCATCTCTGAGATCCCCCCCCCCCCCTCTCCCTTCCCCTCTCTAATCTCTACGAGTCATGTGCATACCTTTTCTCATTCCCTACGTATATATATGCGTATCACTCTTCACAACTGTTATGTATACCTCCTCGTGCGTTTTGTTGTGTGATATCTATCTCTCTCTCTCTACTAAATGGTTGTAATTAAATAGAGATGACGATCTTCGTCACTCTCACTCCTATCAAGCAGACTCCCGATCACAATGTCGTCAGAATCGCCAGGTTTGGTCTATTCGCTGTTCTTGAGTCGTAGCTAATGGTAGATATGTTGAGAGAGGATGAACTGCATGGCGACTCCATCATCCACATCGCAGGGGGTCCCCATAAGGGGATCATCGTCAACAAACTCAATCACAAGTTGAATGGTCAGTTGGAAACTTCATTCAATATTACGAGATCAATCCTGGCAGGGGAAACAATTCTGAATTGAGACCGGTCGACCCACAATTGACTTGTTTTCTTCACCATTCTAATTTTTTTAAAACTATATTTGTCCTTCCTATAACTGTTTGATGTTTGACTTTTGAGTGGGAGGAGACGCGGACGTGGAACTGTCGTATTCGGTGTGGTTGCATGGAGGAGATGAACCCAAACAGGCGAGGATGACACTACCTTTATTGATGATCTCTGATGACGTGGTATCTTTCAGGAGAAACGAACGATGTCCTTCCGTTTCTCATCGGGAGTGGAAGAAGACGAGGGAAGAGCTGTAGTGCACACCTTCTTCCGCCAGTTGATGCAGTCTTTCCCCAAGGGTCAGTGGAGATAAAGAGAGGGGGGGGTACTGTAAGGGAGAGTATGGGTACGGTGGACAGTCAGCTAATCATGGTGAATTATAGACTACGTTTCGTTCATGAAGCGCGTCCTCAAGCTCATGCAGGTTAGTATTACATTACAATATTTTGTAATGTTGATCCTCGACTATGATTGAATGGTTGGTGTGGTGATAAGACAGGTCGACAAGGAAAATTCGAAATAAGACATTTCGAAAAGTGACGTTTCGAAAGAAACAATGTTCATACATATTTTCCTTTATTTTTGTTCACATTTTCGAATTCCTCTTCCTGGTTTGACATATAATTGATAAATTTAAAGGAGAAAATATTGTTTAACAAAGAGAAAATGGGTTCCAAAGTGATGTGCGCGCTCCGCGGAGTTTTGCGAAATGTCCTATTTCGAAATTTCTTTGTCGAAATGTCTTATCACCGTTGGTGTTTGAGGAGGACTACAAGGAGATTGACCACGTGGATCTGGATATGAGATTTGTGGCTGAGGAAGAACAAGTGGCCATACCAGATGCAGTCCAATACGGTCAGATACCACTCATCCAATTATTGCTTTTTGCAGTTGAAATTGTTGTATGATGTTTAGGGAAATAATTAGTTTCAATTTGACTGTGACTTGGATTGTCTCATCAGATTCGTCATCGGAGGCGGAGCCAGTGACAGTGGCCCTGGTGCAGGAAGTACTGGAACACGCCTACCCCAATGGACTCACTCTCGCTGTCATATCAGAGGCACTCAGGTAGGGGAGAGGGAGGGGGGGGGGTTGGAATGGAACATGGTACGGTAACAGAAAGGGAGAAAACTTCCTAGATAAACACAATGGAATATACATTTGGCGGTGGGATGTTTGGGTGATGAGAAAGAAGAAAGAGAAAATTGTGAATTGCAGATGCACTGATGAGGAAGCGACGCAGTTCCTTCTCGAATTGGAAGCCACTGGAATAGTGCAGAGAGTGGGAGATGAATGGTGAGTCGAGAGTGGAGAGGAAGAGAAAGAGAAGAAGGGAAATATAGAGGATTGAAGATGATTCTGAGTTTCCTGGATGGTTTATTTTTCGGAATCTGTTCATTAATTCAGAAGTTGGATTGTGATAAACGAAATGGAAGAGTGACATAGTAATGACGTAACCTTCCCTCCATCTCTCCATCTCTCTCTCTCTCTCTCTCTCTCTCTGTCTCTCTCTCTCTCTCTCTCTCTCTCTCTAGGATTCGCGTAGACGCTCGGAACGTGGATGCGATTGCCCGTGGTCACTCATTGGCTGCTTCATCCGATCAACCCACGGTACGGGATCAGACATCCTATCCAGTCCAATTTTCATCTTCAGGTGGCTATCATCTCGTGTCTTTTCCTTGAGAAGCAGGCAGTGGATGCACTACTAGATGAACCAAGCACTGTCCATAAATATAAGAGTGGAGGTGAGAGATGAGAGACGATGATATGGAGTTGCACGGTCTCATCTCTGCTTTGAAGTTGATGAAGTCCGTGATGAATTCACTAAAAGTTGTTTTAAATGATGATGCTAACAACGGTTCCAAATGGATATGTCTCAATAATTAACTTTTTAAAAAAAGATCAATTGCAGGTGATTCTAATGTGTACACTCTGGGTCGAATCGGTGCTCATCGAGTAGTGGCCACTAAACTGGCTCTGATTGGAGACTCGAGAGAAGCGACCACTAGTGCTGGATCCATCACTACCAGGTAATAATCAAATTTTTTCTCCATTCTCACAATCAATCAATTCGTGGTTAAGTATTGAATGATTACGAAGTACAATTTTGCTTTGTTAACATTATCGAGAATTTCCCTCGTTATTTTATTGTTGTATCCATGTTTGTTCCTTCAAATATCCACCTAAATGATAGATTGATATTGCAGACTGCTGGGCAACTTCCAGCACATTCAGCACGTTCTTGTGGTTGGAGTGGGAGGAGGAGTACCCCATTTCACTGATGCCAAGAGGTGAGAGAGAGAGAGAGAGAGACGTCTTGATGAGAATGCATGGATTCGTTTCAGACACGTGCGATTGGGCGACGTCGTTGTCTCCACTCGCTATATCTACGGGGCGGATGTGGTCGTGGATAGGTACGGTAGTCTACAGTAGTACGCTTGATTGGACTGGATTGGGATGATGTGTTCCTCTCTCTCTTCCTCTTCAGACAGACAGAGCAGTTCCGTGACTTCACCACGAGGAGTTACACTCCCGCCGATCACGATGTCGCTGCTCTAGTGAGTACATGAGACAATATTTATTCAATGCTCAATACATGAATCCTCTTAAATTGGTGATCGAGAGACTATCTGATGGAGATTCCGAATGATTGATTGCGCAGGTCACTTCGAGTGCGGCAGATACAATTCTGACTGAGTGGGAGGGACACACATCAGAAGCCATCGGAAGACTCACCAGCACCAGTGGTCAGATTCCACTCTCATATATGGGGCCGTTTGCGTCTCACACAAGTCAAAGCCTTAACCTCATATACCAAAATGATCAGGAGAATGTGCTCTTTAAAATGGCCATAGGATTCGTGCCGATAATTCAATTGAATTCAACAAAGTACAACAAGATAATTCAACAAAAAAAGATTTTTTCCCCTCATTTTTTTCAGTTTGTGGAGAATTAAATTCTGGTCGGGTACACGAGATTTTTATCGCAGAATCAAATATACCGGGATTCAGAAGGTTCGGATCGAAAAACGGGCTTCATCAGTTGATTCTGAATCAAAAAGTACCCCGAGGGCCAACTTTTGAGCATATGTTTTTTTAAACCGGTTCCAGGTCCCTGTGGGACCCTTGTTGATACTAACCTCATATAGATTATCCAAGTTGCGTTTTGTAGCCTTGAGTAGTTTACTCGTCGATGTTCAAGGACGTTGTGTGAGTGACATGCTATTTTGAAAGACCCGATGATCTTCTCTCCAATTGACTATCATTCTTACAGAGGTTGACTTCACTCGTCCCGCCCCCGAGACTGATCTCCTGGCTCTCTCAGTGGGAGGAGGAAACGTCATAGTCATGCCCCATCCCGATCCCGAGAGGAAAACTGCGAGGTACGGTACATTTTGGGTGTGTGGATTTCATGTGGTCTCATGCGGGCATCTGTTTATTGTAAAAGGCTTCTGATTCATAGAATCTCCATCTACGGAGCAACTGTGGCCCACAATTCTGCAACATTTGAACAACTTTTATGAATTTTAAAAGTTTGATCTACCCACTTGCATCTGATTATTTCATGGGGGGCATCTGGTTAGGACAAAAGGAATCCGTTTTTTAGAATGATGATGTTCCAAATGTTTCATATTCTCTACTCATTCCATGTTCGTCTCATAGGTAGATTGAATGAGTAAACAAAGATGGAAGAATGCCCCTCCAGATTCCACGTGGGTCCAGTGGGTGGATTGACTTCTCTGAAGAAGGTCACTGTCTCTGCCACTAATGGAAATGAGAATGGAGAGATGATCTCTGAGGAACAAGAGGAGAAGACCAATGAACAGGTACACCGAGACGATAGTCTCCGCCATTTACTTCATTTTCGTTATATTCAGACGTTTTTCGTGATAATCAAAGTATTAGATAAGCTATTGACTAATGGATTGATGTTGTTCCATTGAGATTCGTGAGAGATTCGCCACTCAATTCTCTCTTCGATCAATCGACGCTGGCTTCGATTCTGTAGTGGCAGCTATCGTCGGATCAAGAATCGACTCGTGGGCATTAGTGAGGTGAGAAAAGATGAGGGAGGGAGGGGGAGGGGAAGAGACAGGGAGAGAAGTGATGATAGGGAGAGAAGTGAATTGCAGAGGCATCTCTGACTACCAGAATGGACAGAGTCGTGCGAGTAGAGTTTGGCAGGTGAGCAGCTACTAATTTGTATTCCATATAAGAATATTATAATAGATAAATGTAAATGATATGAGATTGAATGCCCGTTCTTTCTTCACACATGGCATTGTATTAATATCTGCTGATCTCATCTTCTAATCATTCCAAATTAGGCTCACGCCGCGACTCGTGCAGCAGCCATGGCGAGAACCATCGTGGAACGACTGCCTAAGGCCTGAAGAAGATCAGTCATCGATAGACATACCGTATCCCCATCTCTTTCCCCTCACTCAGACATTCGAAGCAATTGCATACTTGCCCCCCTCTTACCGTATTAGGCATTGATCACATTTCCGACCATACTGATCTATAATCTCGTTTACCTTGATTTTCGCTGCCGTTGCATAATTGTCCTTCTCAAAACTACGGTGAAAACTCTCATGTTCTCTTTATTGATCAGACACTTACTTTCTCTTATCAGCTTTACGTACTCTTATCTGTTGTACCTCCACTCTTCCTTCTTGCATAATAATCTGATTTTTATCAAAATTCTGACTCGTTCTATCTGATTTGGTTCTACAGTAATCCTCCATGGTTCTTAGAACTAATTGCTACTCAGTTTCTCTGTCCAAATTACCTTCGAAGATTCCTTCCCATAACTGTGTGTTAAATTGATCAAATCGTGCTGCATTGTTTTTTGTTGCTAGATAAATATGAGCGTCGACGTCAGAATCGTTCCTTCCCGAAGCATATCAGAGATTAGATAAGGAAGACGTGGGAATTAGATAAGGAAAAGAGAGGAGAGATCTCTCGAATGCCAATCATCGATCGAAGACATTGAAAGTTCCTTGTCCTTGTCAGAACCAACAAGCCTTAGCTAAACCCCTCTCGGATTCGAGACCCTGAAATAGGAGGCAGTTATCATGCACGTGGTGTCTGTTGATAAAATTTCGAAGCAAGGTTCCAAAAGCGCGATGCATAATATTGAAAGTGGGCATAGCCTGCACTCGCCCGACGGCGCGCGCGGCATGGGCATGGTGTCTAATGCGGTGTTAGTTCTCAGGAAATGGCTCTTGAAAAAGGAAAAGAGGTGTTAGTTTTCTCGGAAAATGCTCTTGGAAAAAGCAAAACATTTAAATTCCCGCACTTTTGTATCTCAGTCCCCAGTGGAGATAGTCTTGAAAATTGTTTTTGAGGTTTATAGACCCTCTGAACATCGTAACCAAAATTTCAAGTCTCTATCTCTACTGGGAACCGAGATATGAAATTGCGGTAATTCAAATTTGACGCCTTTTCCGGCTTGCAAAAAGCACTGGAAAAAGCAAAACATTTAAATTCCCGCAATTTTATATCTCGATTTCCTGTAGAGATAGAGACTTGAAATTTTGGTTACGATGTTCAGAGGGTCCATAAACCTCAAAAAAAGAATTTTCAAGACTCTATCTCAACTGGGGACTGAGATACAAAAGTGCGGGAATTTAAATGTTTTGCTTTTTCCAAGAGCATTTTCCGAGAAAACTAACACCTCTTTTCCTTTTTCCAGAGCCATTTCCTGAGAACTAACACCACATGACTGGCATGCCGACGCAGGCAGGTTCGACTCCCGCCCGCAGGTGATGTTTTGCAAGAGGTAGAGAAAGGCGCGCGCCCCAACCACTTGTCTCCGTCAAGCGTTCCCTTTCAAAAAACCATCCACCCCAATGGTCATACTTCCCTTCTGTACCCCGTGCTGAACGACAAGACAACCGAGCGCCGGTATGGCGCGCGGGAGAAACAGTTTATACGATGAGAGCAACGAGTGGAATGGGCGAGGGGGATAAGGATGATGATGGATGGGATGGGACGACAGACGGAAATCTTCACCCTGCCCATTTCCCCATCGAAGAACATCTTCAGTTGCCATCATACTTGAAGCAGTAGACAACGAGGAATCAGATACCTGAGAATAATAAAATGTTATCTATGAGACAATCATGAGAACGAAGGCGGGCATGACACAAGGGTGCTAGGACAAAAGCCCCACACGAAAATAAGAGATCTCTGGTTGCGTTTATAGGACGGCTGATGATAAGGGTTCTCATTTTCATTTCGATCACTCAAAAGACCCTTGTCATCAACCCAGCCAGAAGTCTCCCAGAAGTAACATTATTCTCGACTGAGTTATGACATCATGTGGCACTTTCGGTCCAATGTCGCATGAGCACCGTAGGATGAGAGCAAACCAGATGAGAACCGAAAAAAACATTTCGACTCCCCGTATTTTCTCAATGTTTCACTGTACCATATTAAACTTACTGATAGAATACTGAAAGACGAAATTTGTTTCGGTTCTCCTACGATTGGTTCTCATCTGACGGTGCTCATCCAACCTAGTTCCCACTTTTGTCGTTGGCGCTTCTGCCATGTACCCCATCAGCACATACATGACGAGCGAAATGAAGAGGGTAGAAAAGAGACCGACGATCAGAGAAGAAACTGCAATAATTCGTGGTTCCCTTTCTGACAGTATGTATGAGTATGGTTCCTTCTCCTTCCATTGAAGGGACCGTTAATGGCTTACATATGACACATCATAGCACAACTCCTCGATGAATCGTAGCAAATTTCTCTGACATGTATCACACACCTACGAATGCCGATCTCTCTCAGTCCTCCTTCCAATTTTCTTCTCACTCTAGTTGCCTCACTCTATCATCGTCTCACAAGAGATATCTGGAAACAAGTTATATTTTTTCTTGTGAAAGAAAGATAATTAATTTTTGTTTCGCTGATCTCTCCATTCAGCGTTCTTAGGTCTGTGTTACCGGAGCAAGATATTGCGAAATCGTGAGAGGCAGAAACGAAACGACATTAATATCTGTCTGTCCTGTCTCACCTTCTTCTTTGCTCTCTCAGGTTGGACAGACGTACAGTACATCGATTGAGTGAGAGAGACGTTGCTGAATTTTGTTTTATTTGATATTTGACATTTTTCACATGCTATCTCGTTTCTCGAACCGGTGAGAGAATACGCAAATTCAGAAGAGTAAATTCCGATTCTCGATTTTTATTAGGAGACAGGAGACATTAGACCTACAAATGCATTGTCAGTGATAATGACGATGCACGAATTCGTAATATTGCATAGAGATGGTGCAATAATGTGAACCTCTTCTTCTCTTATATATCTTCCCAAAGCTCAAAATGATCCTTACTATTATTACTTAGGACATTTGAAAATTACGTGCCCTTAGGTTATGTGAAAAACTTTAGAGGTTTTCCGTTCCTAGGGGATTTCCGTTCAAAGGTTATTACTGGACAGGATGGTTGCTTATCCATGGAACAATAAACTCGCAACTTTTAGAGCATTTGGATTGCTTTCCTGTAATCGAATTTCAATCTATTGTCGACCCAAAAAGTGAGTTTTTAATCTCGAAAAATTTTAATCTCGGTGCTCTGAATCCGAATTTCGATATGAGAGCCCATATCACGGATCTTCTATTAAAGTGAAACAAAATCGTCTGATTTTTTCCACTAGAAAGAAGAAAAAAAACAAAAAACTTTGTGATTTAAAAAAAAAATTTTAAGTTAAAAAGTCTCTAAAGAGTTCATTGTTCCATGGATATGCAATCATCGTATCCGGGAACGATCTTCGAATGGAAATCACCTAAGGAACTGAAAACTTCCACAATTAGGTCGTCTAAAATAGTGAAACATTTTACGATTATTGCATATCCATGGAACAATGAACTCCCAACTTTTTAGACACAAAGTTTTTTGTTTTTTTCTTTCTAGTGGAAAAAATCGGACGATTGTGCTTCACTTTCACAGAACATCCGTGATATGGGCTCTCATATCGAAATTCGGATTCAGCGCACAGAGATTAAAATACAGAAAGCAATCCAAATGCTCTAAAAGTTGCGAGTTCATTGTTCCATGGATAAGCAACCATCCTGTCCAGGAACAACCTTTGAACGAAAATTCCCTAGGAACGGAAAGCCTCTAAAGCTAGGTAATGTGAAAAATAGCTATTCGTTTGCCCTAAGAGCAGGAAATTTTCAAACGTCCTAAGTAATAATAGTAAGGATCATTTTGAGCTTTGGGAAGATACTCTAGCTCGATGATCGGACGAGCATTCATTTGTTCGGCCTTCGTTCTGCTTCTGAACGACAACAACCCCATGACTATTTCTTTACCGATCTATCACGCGTGTCGACTAATAATCCAATAAAATCAGGAGGTGGTTGGCACATTTTTTGACCCATGTTTTTCTGCATTTTTGGATACCTCATACGGTCCCTCACAAGATAGCGTCGAGCTTTGTTGCAAAAGATCGCGTTTGAAGAGTAGGTAGGTCATCAAACTTTTTGAGAGTTGAAAAATGCGTTTTTATGGGCGATGCGGCGCCTCCCACAGTGGTCTCGGAGCTGGGTAGTCAACAGAGGAAATGTGCCTACGGTCATGGAGAACACGCCTGTGCAATTGGCCCATCGAAATTTACATTTGTATTTATGTAAATCGATTAAAATGAATATCTTTCGCCACATATTCGGGCCCAAACTTTTGCAGAGCTTGACTGATCAAGCTCGACGAGACGAATCGAATGGTTATCAGAACCCATACTTTATTTTACTGGCCGACATGAGAAACCCTCAATTGAAAGATATTTTCGAACTATTTTTCGCTGTTTCGAGACAGAATTCCATTGTTCGCCCTCTTATTCCGCGCCACCTCACTCGGAGAGACCGGCATCGAGCGCCAAATGAGAGGGAGAACAAAGGACGATCGCATTTCTTCTGACGAAGAATCGCATAATTCTTTTGATTCAGTTAACTGATGTCGGCCACTAAAATAAAGTGTGGGTTCTGATAAACATTCGATTCGTCTCGTCGACCTTGACCAGCCAAGCTATTCAAAAGTTTGAGCCCGAATATGTGGTGAAAGATATTAATTGTAATCGATTTACATAAATGCAAATGCAAATATCGATGGGCCAACTGCACAGGTGTGTTCTCCATGACCGTAGGCACATTTCCTCTGTTGACTACCAAGCTCCTTGACCACTGTGGGAGGCACCGCATCGCTCATAAAAACGCATTTTTCAACTCTCAAAAAGTTTGATGACCTACCTACCCTTCAAACGTGATCTTTTGCAACAAAGCTCGACGCTATCTTGTGAGGGTCCTTATGAGGTATCCAAAAATGACTTCAACCCATTTTCGACTTTTTTCAATGTGCCAGAGATTATTTGAAAATAAGGCGACACGTGTGATATGTTGGGGTCTTCTAATACCACAGAAAGTGAGAAGACGAATCAAGACTAAAGATGAAGAGAAGAAGAAGTGAGTTAAGTTCACATTATTGCACAATCTCTATGCAATATTATGAATTCGTGCATCGTCATTATCACTGACCATACATTTGTAGGTCTAATGTCTCCTGGCAAAATTTCAAGAAGATTTTTGAACCCAATGAGCAGGATCCACTGCATTTTGGGGCCAATAAATTTTTTCCGATAATGTCCGCGACTAAAAACGATAGAAACGATAAAACGATAAAAACGAGCACGAGAAACACACCAGATTCTAATCACTCCCGTCTTCTCTCATCTCTCATCACCACTTTCATTTCTCGTCTTTGTCACTTCGTCTCCTCGTTCGAATCTGAAAACGAGAATGATGAATTGACAACACCGATTTTTTGACACGAGATTCCGGTACATTTTTAAATAACCAGTAATCCATTATCGGCTTCAAACATATATCATTCGAAAGAACATCATAATGTCAACACGTCCTATTTGACGAATTTGTACTTCGTATACATTCCCGAACAGATTTACTTCTTTTTTTCTTTCGGCTAATTTGCAATTAATAATTCCAACTAGCAGACTCCGGCTGCTAGGTTGAAAGCCGGTTGTGTGCACAGGTTAGTCATGGTCCGCCTTCCGTGCAAGTAGGGTGTATGGCATTGCAAAGCTCGTGAGGCTTCGAGCGTTCCGGAAAAGTTGCGATGTCGCCACTCCATTTCGCTCCGTGGCTACATCTGCAACTTTTTCTCCACGCGCTCAGCCTCACGAGCTTTTCACAATAGCATGGCCGAAGTATAGGTAAAAATCATGGGGAAAAACAATGGTTGCTCTATCTATTATAAAATCAGAATGTCTGTTTGTCTGTCTGTCCGTCCGTCCGTTCGTTCGTCCGTCTGTCTGTCTGTCACACTTTTCAAACCTCAATAACTCGCTTTCTAGGCATCGCCCGAGGACAAGTCCTTGACCAATCGAACCACCGTAAACTCCTTTTTCAAAATTGATAATAATTTCATCATCATTACGAAATATTTCATCATCCTTAGGCAATAATCCGTTTTTCGCGCCTAGTTCGCTTCAAAATCGTCCGTAAAGATCGGCAATAGTGTCAATCGACTCAGAATCGTCAGTGCTTTTAACTGGCAGCAACTATTTCGCAATCTTCGATTTCGTCATCATTATGAAATCTTCACGTTTTCGCTCATAACTCGCTTTAAAATCATCGGAGAGCCTCGGGAGAAGTGCCAATCGACCCCCCGTGCATAGATTTCGCAATTATCGATTTCGTCATCAATACGCAATCTTCACGTTTTCGCTCATAACTCGCTTCAAAATCATCGGAGAGCCTCGGGAGAAGTGCCAAACCACCTCCCGTGCTCAGATTTCGCAATCTTCGATTTCGTCATCATTATGAAATCTTCACGTTTTCGCTCATAACTCGCTTTAAAATCATCGGAGAGCCTCGGGAGAAGTGCCAAACGACCTCCCGTGCTCAGATTTCGCAATCTTCGATTTCGTCATCAATACGCAATCTTCACGTTTTCACTCATAACTCGCTTCAAAATCATCGGAGAGCCTCGGGAGAAGTGCCAATCGACCCCCGTGCTTAGATTTCGCAATCTTCGATTTGGTCATCATTACGCAATCTTCACGTTTTCGCTCATAACTCGCTTTAAAATCATCGGAGAGCCTCGGGAGAAGTGCCAAACGACCTCCCGTGCATAGCACCCGATTTTGCCGTCAGATCTAGCAGCTATGAGAGCAACACGCGATACAGACATGATGGATTAGAGCTGCGATGACGTACACACGCTGCAAAACGACACAACAAAGAAGCCTTTTATGGGCCATAAATTATGGCGCGAAAATGATCGAAAACGAGAGAATAACTTCTAGGACGGCAGGAGAGCTGCGAGAAATGATGACGAGGCGCTTCCCTTCCTCTTGCGAAGGTTCCGGAAGAGGGAGAGGTAGATCAAGGGAAGCGAGGAGTGCTGCACTGATTGATCCTTTGAACTTGCGAACGTGAGAATTCGCATAAATTGATGCACCAAAATACAAACTACAGTAAACCGGACACCATCGAGGACAAGTTATTTAAATTTTTCGTCACTTCTTTCTGGGGTTACTGTAGCACTCTCCACTTGATCCAGAAACTGTTTTAGAAATCTTCACGAAGACGTCTCAAGACATCAAGCTTGATCAAGCGTGTTCGTCCGTGACTTACGCAAGTATGTTCAGTTAGACAAACAATTTCAAGTATTTCTGGAGAAGCATATGTTTTCATATCAAAGAAAACAAGAACTATTTGCTATTCTGTTCAGAATACGGTGTCTGAATTATGATCACGATGAATCTATCAGGTCCCATGCGTTAAAATGCGGTTGCACTTTTTTATCAACAGACAACACGTGCATGATAACTGCCTCCCATTTAGGCCAGGATCTCGAATCTGAGAGGGGCGAGCAGCTCAGGCTTATTGTTCTTGGTTCTGACAAGGTGAGCCAGGGCGGGAGCCTTAGGTTGACGCTTGAGGAGGGACTGGGGAACACGCTCTCCGGACTCCTTGGCGGCGTGCTTGACACGGTCGTTGTTCTGTAATTTTTTTTTTATTCTACAGCCAAATGGAAAATAATGCCATTGTTTTGAAGTTCCTAAATGAAAAGCGGGAAAACATCCCGACGCTCCACCCACTTCAGATCTAAGCTCATGTAGCGCTAACCCAGATGTTTTCCCCGATGTAATCGTGGGAATGTCGATGGTCTTTATATGGAAAAGTTATCTATATAGTACGGCCTCCGATCCATCGGTAACTGAAAAAAGCACCGCCTAATTGCCCACAAATTCAACTCCTTAGTTCACGAGTTTATCGTACGGAATACAGTGAAATTAGCTACAAAAATTCAAATTTCATCAGGTTTATGGAAAATCAGGCAAACTCCGTGCAGGATCTCGAAATATTTAATTTAAAAAATTCCCTGATTTCCTGAGAAATCAGGGGCGTTGCCTGACCCTGACGAGTTTGAATTTCCCGCCTCGATTTTCCGTACGAGAGCCGTCAGTCGGGTCATTTTTTCTATTGTGGATAAATTTGAGGCAGTGATATAGTATATCCACAAGCGCCCAATCTAATCTTTGATATTTTTGACAATTTTATCGGCCTTTAGGAATGGGATAATATTCCCTGAAGTAGTCGTTTTATTAAAAGGCGTAGCTAAAACTTCCCTCCTCCCAGGGATTTGTTGAGCCTGGTTCCTAAAGGCCGATTAAAATGCAAAAATGATATATCTAGGATGAATCTGGATCGCTTTTTTGGGGGATAAACCGTGAAAGCCTTTTTACTAAGATTTCACTATAAGAGAAAATTTTGAAAAGACCAACCTTCACTCTGTTGAGGAAGTCAACACGGCAGGTCGAGGGCTTGATGTGCTCAATGCGAAGGTTGATTCGCTTGGGGATGATGCGAGTTCTATAAATATAACGTGTAAAGCACGCATATTGCTGTTGGAGCCACTGTTATTAATATTTTTTGGCTTCACTTTGTCCGTATGCATTGAATTCAAGCATAAGCGACAGACTTTTAGCCTGTAATATCACACTAGCGAGCATTTCATGCTAAAAAAATAATTCCTTAAATGTAGCAAACGGTAATTAGAAGACTAACCTGACGCGCTTGTTGACGATGACTCCAACGGCGTGCTTGGTCACGTTGAACACACGTCCGGTACGTCCGTGGTAAACCTTGTGGGGCATACCCTTCTGGAAGGCACCGTTAGCCTTGATGTCAACGATGTCTCCTCTGCTGTAGACGCGGTAGTAAGTGGAGAGGTGCTCAACACCGTGCTTGCGGAAGTCACGGGCGAACATGTAGCGCGTTCCGCGCCTGATACCCTTGGAGTTGACCATCTTGGTTTCCCCTGTAATGAAAATATGACTTTATGTACAGAAAAACCAAGATCAGAGCAACAAAGGAATAATTGGAAGATAGTTTAAGCCAGAAACGACGCGGCGAACGAGCTTCGAACAAGGAATTAAGAGTAATATCACCAATACAACATAAATTCGCTCAAAAAGGTCAGAAAAGAAAAAGTCGCCAATTTTGCCTAAAATTTTCGCTTCTTGGATCGACCTGATTCTGAGGGGCTTTCGTGGCTTGACCTTGCCGAAAACGTATATCATGTGTACGGTAAGTAGCTTCGTCAAACTGGAATCCTCTCTTTCATCTCGATCGGTTTATCGATTTTCTCGTTATTTCGCAGTATTTCCTTGTACTTGTATACTTCATTTGCTATTGTGACTTCAATATACCTCCTTTTCCATTCGTTGATACCCCTTTTCAGCCAAAAATGTCGGCAGTCGGCTCGCTTGCTTATCGCTTCGTCACCCGTCGCTTTTCCACCCTTCTCATCGCTTCGACTGCAGGAGCATTCACGTTCAACTACTCTCTCAACAAGCTCACTGACTGCTACTGGGATTCCGTGAGTTCATTTAAAATATTGGTCGTAATTAACAAATATACTCTTTATTTATTGTGAATTTGCAAAGGTTGCATTTCCCCATTTCCACTCGTCCTTGAACTTCTTTGGAAATTTCACCGAACGATATGCATATTGTAGGTGAACAAGGGCAAGCAGTGGAAGGACGTCAAGCTCACCATTCAGTAGAACGAAGCGTCATAGCTATATGTCATCGACAACCTAGCAGAAACTAATGATTGTCGTAAGCTTTTGTATGAGATAAATAGCTTCTTAGCAACAACGTGTTATTTTGTTTGACATGTTTCAAGCCATTCCGAATGATACTTTAAAGCTCCGCGTTATCAATCAGTGTTTATTGTTAGGAGCAACTAGTTAGCACCCAAGTCCCTTCAGCAGTTGCTCTCCAATGTATCCGTGAGCGACAAACTTGGATTCGTATTTTTCAAGGAAGCCCTTAGTCACTTTGTCCATTTGGAATGCCTGCAATTATCGTATTCACTCGGGTTGGATATGGTAGATGTTACATCCAGCACGATCTTTCTGCGCTCTCCGGCATCTTTCAAGTAGGCTTTCACGACCTGAATTGGTGCCAATTAGATATATCATTAATGCTGTAACTGACATCCTTGATATCGATCTTGAAGTAAGTGGTCATTGCACAGATGACAGGCATGGGCAGTTCTGCGTATGCCAGACTGTCCAGCACTTTGGGCAACTCGTCGCTTGCCTTCTGAATCTCCACGTTGCTCTGAAACAGACCTCCCTCATTTGGAATGATCATTGATCTACTTGCTCCACTGACTGGATTGGTGAAATGGTCTCTCACCTTCTTGATGGAGATGAATAGACAGATACAGAGGGCGATGACGACGATACAGGCCACTGCCTCCAATCCAATCGAAACCATCAGAATCGGTGTGATCGAATCTACTGCACTCGGAGCCATCTGGTATACTGTAGGTCAAGGAGGGAGACGTCTATTAATATTACGGTATTCCGAGTGTCGAATAGATCCTCCTATCGACCGTCAGAGCCGAGCGCAGGGATTGGAAATGGTTGAAGATGGAATGGGATAACGTATCAATCTATAATTGGTTTACAATTGTTCTTTGGTATCTATTCAATTGTGATTGCAAGGTATTCTGGATGGATCAATCGATAATTGGCTTGTAATAGATTGCCCTTTGGTTAGGCATACAAATCAGAGGAAGGAAGTAGATGGACTAAGGGGTGGGGACAGTCTCCTCCACTTCTCTTCCCTTACTTCTGAGAGACTATTTGGTCAGCGCCATTCCGTGCCATTCCTTCACCAACTCTATTTGACTCTCTCCATCTCTCATTGCGAACTGCGAGTAGAGTTAGTTGCATCATTAGACAACTGATGCACTCCTTTTCCATTTCATCATTTGCATAAGACTCCTCTCCCTTTCTCGAACTTTCTAAATCCCATTGTCCATCTCAGTTATCTACACGTCATTCAATGATCGTCTTCACTCACGGGGCGCATCCATTCTATCCATTTCTATATCATTCCTTCTGGCCCCAGATAGGCAACAGCGTTCCATCTCCTTTCATCTGTTAACTCCATCCTCTGATCAGTCAGGTTAATCTTCCCTCTCTCCACTCTATTCTGTTTAACCTGCCCTTACTCTGCCCGACTATGCAAACTGTGACCTTCTTCTCTCATCGACTGTTCTCGACCTTCCACATAGGGGGTCACTTCCCCCACCTCCCCACCCCCCTCCTTCTCTCTCTTTGCCAGTTAGGTATCTCGAGAGAGTATTCAGAATTGAGAGGTCTCCCTCTGTTCCCCATAGAGATCTACCCTTCCCCTTCTCGTCTTCTTTTCCTGGTCAGCTCAAGGCCACGTCAGCGAAAGAGTAGAGCAGAGACAAAAGGGAATCGGGAAAGCGACACCCCCCTTACTCCCCCCCTCTCCCTTCCCCCTCTCTCCTCCCCTCTCTCCACGCGAACTGTCATCTCATTATTCAACTATGAAACCTCTATCTTTTCTCTCCGTTTCTTGTAATTCCACGAGCATCTCCTCACTCCTTATATCATATTAAATTTCTTTCAGTATGAGGTTGATCCTCTTCACACTTGCCGTCTCGGCCTGTCTCCTTGGCGGATCCCGCGCAGAAGAAGAGGAGCTCAACTACGAGCAGGTATACGGTAGATCAATCGATAATGTTGTGACGAGGAAAGGAAAGTTGATTGTGTTGCAGGACGAGGGAATCGTCATCCTCACCGATGCCAACTTCGATGCCTTCCTCAAGAAGAATCCCACCGTACTCGTCAAGTTCTACGCTCCCTGGTACGGTGTTTATCGATTGAATATTGATTATTTCTATATCAATATATATATTTCTATATATATCATTATATTAACTGGATACGGTATGGCGGCCATTTCAGGTGCGGTCACTGCAAGAACCTCGCTCCCGAGTACGAGAAAGCCGCCAACAAACTGAGTACTCCCCTTGCCAAGGTGATTATCGATTGATTGGAAGGAGTACAGTAAACGTCCCGGGATCATCGAGATCGGTGCAGGACCTTTGAGATATGGTATGATTGAAGGTTGACTGTACTGTGGAGACTGAGATCTGCAAGAGATACGATGTCAAGGGATATCCCACTCTCAAGTTTTGGAAGGAAGGAGAACCAATGGATTACGATGGAGGCAGAGATGAACAGGGTACGGTAGATGGAGGAGATGGTCTATCGAGGAATGACTTATTACATTTGATGATTACAGGAATTATCGACTGGATTCAGCCCCGTGTCGATCCCAACTACAAGCCCCCTCCAGAGGAGGTAAGGGAGTGGTTGATCTATGATCTCTGATCTCTGATCTCTCAGGTTGTCACTCTCACCACCGAGATTTTCGACTCCTTCATCGCCGATAATGAACTGGTGCTCGTCGAGTTCTACGCTCCCTGGTACGGTAGTCATTCATTTATCGATTTATTCCTTCCAAGTGTCAATGGACTGTAACCTTCCGATTACAGGTGTGGCCACTGCAAGAAACTGGCTCCCGAGTACGAGAAGGCAGCTCAGAGACTGAAGGTACGGTAGATGGAATCGAGGACTGACTTTACGACTCATTCTCAGGCCCAGGGATCGAAGATCAAGCTCGGAAAGGTGGACGCGACTGTGGAGAAGAAGCTGGGAGAGCAGTACGGTACGAATAGAAGGGGGGGGGGTTACGGTAATATTGATTTGGATTCAGGAGTCTCTGGATATCCGACAATGAAGATCTTCAGAAATGGAAAGAGATTTGAGTATAATGGACCGAGAGAAGCTGATGGTGAGACTTGTTGTTGTTAGAGAGGAAAGAGAAGAAGATGAGGGATGGTTGGAAATGAGATGGTATTGAGGCATGGTGAAGTACATGGTAGATCAGTCTGCCCCCGCTGCAAAGAAACTCAATGGACTCAAGGAGGTCAGTGGGACAGGAACTAGAGAGGGAGGAATGGGAGAGATGGTGATGATGAGGTGCCATTGATGAATATTGTAGTCTAATATCTCGATTTGATTGTGCCATGTTAAGGTTGATAGATGGATGGACAAGAATGACGTGACTATCATTGGATTCTTCGCTACAGAGGATGGTCCATCATTCGAGGCATACGCTGATGCTGCTGAGATGCTTAGAGAGGTATGTGTCCCACCTTCCGGAGATCCATCAGTAAGATATATTGATCTTTGATCTTTTGCAGGAGTTCAAGACGATGGGTTGGACCTCTGATCCTGCTGCCTTCAAGAAGTACGATGCTAAGCCGAATGACGTCATTGTCTTCTATCCCGCTCTCTTCCAATCCAAATTCGAACCGAAGAGCAGAACCTACAATAAGGTACGATCTCTCGTCATGATCTCTCGTGGTGAGAAATTGATTGTGATCTGTCAATTGTGTGCAGGTGGGTGCAACTCCAGAGGATCTGATCGCCTTCTTCCGTGATCATTCTGCTCCTCTCGTCGGAAAGATGACAAAGGCCAATGCCGCCAACAGGTACGGTATAGGAGAGTGGGAGATACAGAGAAAGAGGAGTACGGTAGACGATCAACAATTGACTGTGAATGATCTCTGCAGATACTCGAAGAGACCTCTGGTGGTCGTGTACTACAATGCCGACTTCTCTCTCCAGTACAGAGAAGGATCCGAGTTCTGGAGACAGAAGGTCCTTGCTGTTGCCAACAAAGTGAGTAATATTGATTGATTGGAGAGAGGAATACGGTGGAGTTCATATATCGATCGACTAGTTCCAGTACGCGAAGGACAAGTACAAGTTCGCTGTGGCCGATGAGGATGAATTCGCGAAGGAACTTCAAGAGCTGGGTCTCGGTCAGTGGATTGTAGTCTGATATATGTTGTTTGTAGTCTGATCTCTGTTGATGTTCTCTGTTGTTCAGGTGATTCTGGTCTGGAGCACAACGTGGTTGTCTTCGGGGCGGACAACAAGAAATACCCCATGAATCCAGAGGAATTCGAGGAGGAATTGGACGAGAATCTAGAGGCTTTCATGAAGAAGATCTCATCTGGTCAGTGGAGTGAGAGAAGAAGGGGGGGGGGGGTGTATCATTTTAGAACTGGTCATTTTAGAACTTTGAAATTTACCATAATGTTAACCTAAAGGTCTTAGAGTGCTTCCGTAAGCCTTAGGGTCATATTTGATTACTTTAGAACCACCCTTGAGCCTTACGGGTTGGGTTAATACAATATTTTCCAGTTCTAAAACGACCGTTCTAAAAAGATACATCCTCGAGGAGAAGGAGCAGATTGTAGTCTGTAGTCTGATTGTTGATCTGTGTGCAGGTCAGGCTAAGCCGTACGTAAAGTCAGCGCCTCTTCCCAAGGACGACAAGGGACCCCTCCGATCACTCGTCGCTAGCAACTTCGCCAAGGTCAGTATTCTGAGTGGTCTTTCCTTTCCCTAATTAGGCCTAATGTGATCTTTGATCTTTGTAGGTTGCCCTGGACGAGAGCAAGGACGCCCTCATCGAGTTCTACGCTCCCTGGTGTGGGCACTGCAAGGTACGGTAGCACCATGGATAGAATACCTTTAGAGTGGACACGGTAGAATCCCCTTCTTCCTTGCAGTCATTCGAGCCGAAGTACAAGCAATTGGCGGCTGCTCTGGCCAAGGAGGAACCCTATCTCGTTCTGGCCAAGTTCGATGCCACTGCCAATGATGCACCCGAGGGATTCGATGTTGAAGGTACGGTAGGAATGGAATGCGGTAGAGAGAGAAGGAGTATCGATTGATTATCTGGACAGTGCAATTGTTCCAGGCTTCCCCACCATCTACTTCGCTCCTTCTGGACAGAAGGACAAACCCATCAAGGTATGGGGTCTATTATGAGGGGATTGAGACATTATGGAGTATTGTTGAGTAGAATGACCGCCCATCGATAAATTACAGTACTCTGGCAATCGGGATCTCGATGATCTGAAGAAATTCATGAAGAAGCACGCAGTGAAGAGCTTCCAGAAGAAGGACGAGCTGTAGATGGAACCCCCCTCCCCCCTCCCTTTCCTGATTAATGAATATTCCCCTCATTCTCACGTAGTTGTAATGTTGTCCCATCGGATTCCTGACTATACCTCGATCTATTATGGTATTTGAGTAGTAGAAGGAGCATAGTCACTCCTCTTGATCTACCCTTTGAGATACAGTACTCTCCCTACTATCAGTAGACATCAAAGACAATGTTTTATCCAATCATGAGCAGTTACGTGTATTAATAAGTTTTGGAGATAATTATGTAATTTATGAGTGTTGTTATGGCAGTCAACTGTGATATGAGGAGTCGTGTGATAAACAACAGCCATTTTTTATATGATCTGAGACATTGTATAGACAGAATTTATTCACAAAACATCCTATGAATACGATATTTGGGGGGATCGTATGTACAATCCAATCAATGGTTTTTCCAATGAGGGAATGAGGGAGTATGAAACTGGGATGACTTTGATGGTAGTGCGTGTGATCTATTCAATGATCTACTAGAGGAGACGTGCTAACCCTCTCGAACTTCTCTTGTTGACGGTTCTAAGAGAGAGAAGATGGAGAAGACGATGAAGAGGGAAGGGGGGGGGGGGGAGAAGGGGGGGGGGGGTAGAAGAGATGAGGGCTAGACCTCTCTGGAATCACAATCAAATCAGATACTACTAGGGTGTAAGATCCTCCCTCTGCGCACCCTTCCCTCCCCTCTTCTCTCTCCGATCTCACCTCTCTCTATTCCCCTCTCAGTCCAGTGTCCGATAGCTTCAAGAGTGCGTCCCCTTTAAACTGTCCCTTTTCCTTCCCTTCTCCCTTCTCCATTCCCTTCTCTCCTTCTCTTCTCCCTCTCTTCAGAGGTCAACAAATATGTCTCCCGATATCCTCAAGAGGGATCCTCTCTCTCTCTCTCTCTCTCTCTCTCTCTCTCCCTCTCTAGAGAGAATCCCCTCCCCCTTTTCACCTTATTGCGCACTTCGTTACGATTCTTCACTGTGTGAGCTTGATCGACTTCTCCTGAATCTCAGAATGACTGCCGTACCCGTCGCACACAACTGGACTGCCGACACTTGGGACTGGCCCCTTCAAGGCTCCGATGGTGTGGTCAGGGTGAGTGGATACGGTAGAGTGTGGGTGAGATGGACGACGAATTTCAGGTCACCAACACCAAGGAGAAATTCGAGGTCGGACTTGATGTGGTCTTCTTCACTCCCAATGAGATCGAGGTACGCGATCAACGCAATTGAGAAGATGAGAGATCAAAGATCAAAGAACAAGGATCACTATTCAGGTGAAGGTTGCTGGTAACGAACTTCTCATCAACTGCCGTCACGAAGTTCGCAATGACGAATTTGGATCGGTCTCTCGTGAAATCCATCGGTATGATCTTTGATCTTTGATCTCCCTTTATTGTATTTTTGATCTCTACCATCTTCAGTTCATACAAACTCCCCTCTGATGTGGATGCCTCTTCTCTCAAGTCTAACCTCACCAACAGAGGAGTTCTCGTCATCACAGCCAACAAGACTGCCTAAGAGATCAAAGATCATCTAATCATCCATTCACCAATCCAACTCAGCTAGCCTCCGCCGAATGCGAATCTCTAGTCATTCAAAAAATATCCGTCTGCTAATAATATCACGTCTTGTTGTTTAGTCGAGTGATAAATAATGATTTATTATAAAACACCAAAATAAATAAAAAACATGAAAAAGAGCCTCAGGAATACAGTGATCTTAATTATCCACACTATTCTTTGGAGTGGTGCATGATCGATCATCATAGGGCAAACATTTGCAAACTTCCATTATTTTGCAGATTCTCCTCAACGGGAGTCGAAATAGCAACCAGGGGCGCAAGAGACGGATGTCTTCGCAATGTGCTATAGTGCGCTGGGGAAAGAAATACTTGGTGTGGGCTATGAAGATAGTGAGGCGAAAGTGTTTTCGGGCAATATAAAGAAAGCATAATTCTGGAATTACCGATATCGAGATCAATTGGATTCCCACGTGAAATTCCCAGCATCTGGCTTTCCCGCCAGTGACATTTTCTTCGCAACTTTCTCATGGGAACATGTGTGTCATCATAGCTATGGGATCTGGTAACTACAAGATTAGGATTAGTGTCCATTTTCAATTGCATTTTCAACATTCATTAATTTGTATAAAAATATTGAATGTGCAGCGACGAGAACGTGATACCAGCTATAATATACTTTATTGGGATAGACATCTGTATCTTGGGTTGGAATTGCGACAAGAAGAGGTGGAATCAGTTATGATGTATGGACACGATGGTTGTAAGACTGTATTAGGGGTACGGTAAGTGAAAATGAAACGGTAAAACTGATGATAACAGGGGTGGGACTTAGCTATTCACAGTATTGGTATTCACGATCGAACAATAGGGAGGTTAGTATATGGGGGGAAGGGGTGGGGGTAGATCATTGGGATGAGATCATGGTTATCCGACAGCATTGGAGGGACGACCAGCAATGAGTTGAGTGATGACACTCTCATCGATGAGAGTAGTCGTGTCTCCCAATCCATTGTCCAATCCCTCTGCTATCTTACGAAGAATGCGACGAGTTACCTGAGGAGATAACACATCCATACACACGATTCATCACCCTCAGAGTTATGCCATCCAAGTAATCTATTAAAATAGTCTAATAGCTCATAATGCATTAACTACTGACTCTCCATTGAATGTTAGACCCCCTCCCCCACTTTACCTTTCCACTTCTGGTCTTGGGTAGTCCTGGTGCCTGTTGGATGACATCTGGCACGGCGATGGGGCCAATCTTGGTACGGGCCAACTGCTTCAACTCAGCCACCAGCGCAGGAGTCAGACGCTCGCCCTCAAGGGGGAATACCGTAATCATCGATTGATACTAATACACCTACAGTATCCCTTCCTCAATCAATCGATAATCTCACCTGATTGAGGGTGACGAATGCATATGGGAAGCTTCCCTTGATGTCGTGAGGAGCAGCGACCACTGCAGCCTCTGCGACCTACAATCGATTATTGATTAGACAGACGATACCATCTCCTTCCATGGGGATACTGTAGTTGTATATCGCCATCACTTCCATTCTAGTACATCGAGTGTCCCCGATTCCCCGTTTCTCTCTCATATTTCTCTTCCTTCGCGCACCTCTCCCTCCCCTCTCCTCCTCCCGTCCCCTTCCTTCTCCTTCTTCCAATATCCCACTCCCTCCTCAATTTTCCCACTCCAATTCCACCTTTCTCCACGAAGAGAAGAAACGGAAGGAAATAGATGTATAGAGAGAGAGAGGGAGAGAGAGGAAGAGAGAGGGAGAGAGAGGGAGAGAGAGGGAGAGAGAGAGAGGAAGAGAGAGGGAGAAAGAGGGACAGAGAGAGGCAGAGAGAGAGGGAGAGAGAGGGAGAGAGAGAGGGAGAGAGAGAGAGAGAGAGGGAGAGAGAGAGAGAGAGGGAGAGAGAGAGAGGGAGAAAGAGGGAGAGAGAGCGGGGGGGGGGAGAGGGGTGGAGGGATCAGAGAGAGAGGGGGGGGGGAGTGGGTACATTGCGCTGATTGATGCAGTGCTCAGGAAACCCGATTATGCAGGGGCATGACGAAAGCGCCAACAAGGTAGGATAATTGCAAACGATAAGAGCGCCAAATGCTATAACTCAGCCCGGAATAATGCTAGCGACTTCCCCCCTTCTGGTTGGGTTCAATGGACAGCTTGTGATGAGGGTTGTTAGATGTTATCCAATGAACCCAACCATAAATCTCTAGCATCACTCCAGACTGCGTTTTAGCGTTTGGCGCTTTTGGTTTTGGCGCTTTTGTCGCTGGCGCTTCTGTTATGCCCTCGATTATGCTGATTGTGAATAAAATGGAGATAAGTGGAAGGAGGGGGAGAGGAAGAGTGGAGAATCGGAGATTGAACTCATTCACACTTTATTCCGCAGCAAGAATTCTTGATATATCACAACCCCCCAGGCAAGTATCCTTCCCTTTCTTCTCGCATTGGTTTTGTGTGGGCGGAAATAGCATCCCATGGGAAGATAAGCGAATAGAGAGAAGAGAAAAAAATGGAAGACGTATATAGAGAGGAGGAGGGGGGGGGGAGGGGGGAGACAAAGGGAAGGGACGGAATCAGTCATGAAGAATGGAGGCATCTCACTACCAAAACAGACCAAGAAAGGGCAGAATATGATCCACTTTCATTCCATTTATTGCTTCTCATTCTTTGATATCTCTTATCAATCCTTCCGACTACCGTATTCTCCCTCCATCTACCGTATCTCTTATCTCCCTTCCCCTTCAAATACTGTATCCCTCTCCTTCTTCCTCACCTTCTCATGAGCAGCGAGTGCACTCTCAATCTCAGCCGTTGACAGTAGATGGCCAGATACATTCATGAGATCATCAACTCTTCCAGTCACCCAGATGTATCCCTCCTCGTCTCTGAATCAATCACAATTAATCAATACCCAATCATACTTGAGTCTTTCCCAATCAACCACAACTATCTCTTCATCCCCCCCATTCCATCATTATTTTTCTTCCCTTCCCCTCACCTCTTGGCTCCATCTCCAGTGAAATAGTAGCCAGCGAACGAGGAGAAATACGTCTTGGCGAAGCGGTCCTGCACAGAAGACATCAGCTACCGTACTCAAATCAATATTCTCATCTCCTTACCGTATCCCCCCAGACTCCTCTGAGCATTCCCGGCCAGGCACGAGCGAAGCACAGATTGCCCTCACCCGGACCCTCGATCACACGACCTTCAATCAATTTGGATAATAAGGTATCGTATCCTACAACTGCCGTAATCTACCGTATTCTCTCCCTACCGTACCTTCAGCATCAACCAGCACAGCCTCTATTCCGAAGCAAGGGAAGGTGGCAGATCCAGGCTTAGTGGGAGTGGCACCAGGCAGAGGGGCGATCACGTGACCTCCCTCCAATAGCCATATTCATTAATAAGTCAGTACTTGATAGACCATTCCCTCCATCTACCGTACTCACCGTCTCCGTCTGCCAGTAAGTGTCGACGATTGCAGCTCGTCCCTCTCCCACCACATTGTACAGCCATCGCCAAGCAGAGGGATTGATTGGCTCTCCCACTGTACCAATGATCTAAAGGGGAAGACCATTTGTAGGCAAATTACAATTACATTAGAGAAATATTCGAAGAAATATTCAAGCCATTGCAGGCTATACATATAAAATAAATAATCATATGGGAAAGAATTGCAGTGTGTTGGTTACTGTATGGCTACAGTACCTTGAAGGAGACAAGAGATACTGCATAACTACCGTACCTTGAGGGAGCTCCTATCGTATTTGGTGACGAATTGATCTCCCACTGCCATGAGGGCTCTCACTGCAGTCGGAGAGGTGTACATCGTAGTCACCTGGAGAGAGATAGTGAAATGATTACTGTAGATCATCGATTGACAACTACCGTACTCTTCCTTCCGAAGAGGGCTGGGATTTTTTGATTTTTTGACCGATTCATTTTTTTCCAAAAAATTCAATACATTTTATTGTGTATTTTCGGTCACTTTTTGTTGAAATTGATGACTTCAGGCATGATTTTGTAACGGAAAATTCCAAATTCAAATTATTTAGTCTGTTTTCTGTGGATTTTGAGCTGCTGTAGCACATTCAATAATCGTGGTGAGAATAACAACTATTGGAGACAGAAAATGAACATTTGATTAGGGCGCAATATCTCGGTACAAGAGTGATCAATCATCTGTCAAACCAATCTTTGCATCATGCTAAATTGAAAATGTGTTTCTGAAGAGATTTGGACGAAATTTGAGCCAAATAAGAAAATTTCAAAAAAAATTTGAGACTATTTTTTGAATTTTTTGAAAAAAAAAAAAAAAAAATCCCAGCCCTGCTTCCGAATCCATTAGTATCTAATATACCTTGTACTTCTGAGTGATCTGCCACATGCGAGATGCATCGGGATAGGATGGAATTCCCTCGAAGAATACCGAAGTGAGACCATTCATCAGAGGACCATACAGTACATACGAATGACCTGAAATGACAATATCTCATCCATCAGTATTAATTTCAAAGCAATATCATCTTTCATTTCACCATCGTTCCATTCCAAGATAATGAACTACACAAATCACCAGATTTTAAATTACAAAACGAAATAAACGTTCTTGTAAACATGGTTCCAAGTCTCGTAAACCAAGTTCGAAACACGCTTGCCTATCAAATTAATACTCCTTCTTTCCTACAGTACCCTCCTCTCCCCTCCCCTCCCATTCTCTGACCCGTGATCCATCCACAATCGGCAGTGCACCAATAGACATCCGTCTCGTGATGGGCATCGAATGACATCTGCAAGGCCAATCGATAACTACCGTATTCCTTCTGTCTACCGTACTCTCCTTCTCGTACCTTGGTAGTCTGGTAGGCGTACGTCATGTATCCAGCAGTCGTGTGCAATATTCCCTTCGGCTTCCCTGTCGATCCACTGAAGGAAAATACACATATTAAAAATATTCAGTTAACGCAAGTAATTCACACTGCATTTATATCGTCTTTCCGTCCACTATCGTTACCTGGTATAAAGGATGAAGAGGGGCTCCTCGGCATCCATCCATTCCACCGGACTGTCCACATCCTTAATTCAATCGTTTAAAGATTAAAGCAAGAGTCTTGTTCTCTCAACCATTCAAGCCACAATTTTGCGCATCCGCGTTTTCTATTAATTTTGTGTGATTCCTGAGAGGGGAAAAGGGAACACAAACCCCTTTCCAATAATCTTGATACCTTGACAGACTCCATGGCTGCTTCCCACTCCTCGTCTCTCTCCTGAGTGCACGAAGGACCGAACTAAACGGTATGACGTCTTCCTTATGCAATTACAGTAATCGATTGAAAATCGAAAACAGTTGAACGCGTTCGCGAAGTAACTACCGCATTTCAATACGATCCTACAATACCTTGGGTGGTTTAGCTCCATCGGGGAGGGAGACTCTCTTGAGATGTTCGACGATGATGACATGAGGAAGGGGAGATCCATCTGCGGCAGCCAATTCAGCTGCCTGCACTTCATATCATTAATATATTATGGACAATTAAACATACCAAATCATCCCTATTCTCTTATCAACCGCTTTCCTATTGAAGAATCACTAGGAACGGTTCATCACAAACATATGTTCCTTCCTCTTTGATACTGATATACAATGATATTATAATCTATATATAATATGTTAAATTCTAAACGAATATACCATTTTAAAAATGTTCTTATTCTAGAAATGTTCAATATACCATCATATAAGGAGGTGTTAGAGGTTATTTCTGGATCCCTCAACTAGTTTCAACTAGTTTGTTCAGCAAAGATTTAACATGTTGAATTTTTGCAAATTGGCTTAAAACACAGCATTTAGCAAAAATTGAACGAATTTTTGCAAAAAAATTCAACTAGTTGCTGGATCCAGAAATAACCTCTGACACCTCCTTATATCGATAAATCTAATGTGCAATGTCCTTCAGACTACTATGCGACCATATTCATCTCTGCCTACCGTACCTTATCGACGATGGGTTTCAACGAGATTGGCTTGGTTCCTCGGAAGACTCCATCCGCCGTCACCAGTAGTTTTGCCCTGCATTTAGAGTAATCAATCACAGTAAATGGCAAACATCGATCGATATTCTCCCTACCGTACCCCGTGGACTCACTTGGCATCGACTATTCTCGCTGCGAGAGACTCGGCTGAGAAACCAGCGAATACAACGGAGTGAATGGCACCAATTCTAGCACACGCAAGCATGGCAATCGCCAGTTCAGTCATCTGCCATTGATAGGGGATTCATCTCTCTATTATGGTCAATTAATGAAACCTTATGTGCAAACACACAAAAAACCTTGAAAGAGGTAATAAAGACGAGGAAAGAGAGATTACGGTACCATGGGTAGGTAGATGGATACGGTATCTCCCCTCTTGACTCCTCTCGTACGCAGAACAGCAGAGAAAGCGATGACCTGAAGAGAGAGAGGATACTGTATACTTATTGGTTAGACATGGTAAGCTACTCAGAGACCCTCTCTCTCATTCTTCTCCTCTTCCTCTCATTTCTGAGAACTCGATATACGACAGAAACTCGAGATTGCTTTCTCACATTGAAATTAGCCTCAAATTCCATTTATTTGCACCATGAAAGATGAAAGATCACTCTCACCTTATCCAGTAATTGATTGTAGGTGATCTTGCTCTCATCTCTGGGATCGTTTCCCTCCCACAGGAATGCAACCTCAAGAGAAACTATTTGAAAAGGATCTTGATTGCCAGAGGAATGAGGTCATACTACTAGCCCAGCTGCATCCCCCTCCCTTCCCCCTCCCCCTCCCCCCCTCCTACCTTATCTCCCAATCCTCTCTTGATGTTCCTCTCCAGACAATTATAGGCAACATTCGTCTTGGCTCCACTCATGAATCGAGTGAAGGGAGCTCCCTTACGGATGTCGAAATTCCATTCGAGACCCGCACTGAATCAAGGGATTACCGTACTCTCATGGTACTGAATCCCCTTCGTATATCATTGTTCATTGTTCACACTCCCTCCCATGATCTCCGTTTGTTCCTTATCGTAGGGGTTAGCCCCATCATTGTTTCTCCGTCTTATCATTGGGGACAAGCTAACAACTCAAGAGAGACCAGACTATCCTTATCACATATCATCCGATCTCTTATCACCATATAATTCTCAGAGAAGCCATATCAGTACTATCACCCATTAGAAACCGTAGACGTCACAGTAGAAACAGTACAATTCCTAGACTCATTTTATAGCGGTCATTATCCTATTATCGGTGGTAAGGAAATAAGTAGTAGTTCTGTCTCTTTGTCAGAGCAAAAGAAGAAGGTAAAAAGCTAATTCAAATTTGTAGACTTAATTTTCGCCACTCTCATAATCAACATAATGAAACTGAAGGAAAAGGCAATTCGCCAAATTACTCTATGCTTTTCACACTTCCTGAATACGAATGAAGCTAATAATAAATTAAATAGAATCGCCAAAACAGCCAGATTACAAAATAGTTGAATAGGGGGTCGAAGTCCAATTGTTATTCCCTCTCTCCCTACTTCTGACTCATTCTCAATCTCTTCCTACTCCAGAATCGCCCTCTCACGCCATTCCCTCTCCTCTCCTCTCCTCTTTCCTCTCTCCATTCCTCTCCTCTCCTCTTTCCTCTCTCCATTCATTCTATGGCATTCCCTTATCATAGGCAACTACGATTCAATCCATCACAAACCATCAAAGCAAAGCTGACAATTTTTTTTCTCATACTGTTCTTTCCCTCAACGTCCCTTGTGCAAAAAGAATATTGAATCGGCACTTTGTCTATAAAGCCCAATATTAGCAGGCTGCACGATCTTTCTACAGAAAAAAGAAAGAAAAAAGAAGAATAAACTGACGATGATCCCTGCTCGAAATAGAGTTCAGAGGCTACGGTAGCCCAGAATCGATCGGCATTATTGATGGAGGAACGGTAGATATCGTGGTAGGAGGGGAGACCAGAGACATGGGCCCCAGCCAGAAGAGGAGCAGGAGGCAGGAACACCTTCAGATGGAACCATCATTACAATACTCTCGAGAGGATACCGTACTCCTACAGTAATCTCACTCACATCGGGTTCCTCCTCAATCTCCTTGTCTAGATTGAACTTGACTCGGACGTCAGACATCACAGTAGTTGAGAACTCGGCTCTGGAATGAGATTGAGATGAGGAGGGAAAGGGGAATCTCTCTCACTCTCATCACGAAGGTGTGCGATGGAAAGAATCAGTGGTGCGTGTCAGAATAAGTCAAGCATGAGGGAAAGTACGAGAAACTGACGACGTCATTGCCCACCCGCGCACAATTCTTTATGGCAAACTCCTATAGGATCCTAGTTGAGCACAGATCTATTCTAACGTCAGCCCCTCCCCTCCCTTTTTCTCTCCCTCAACCAGCGGAACAGTGAAATGTCGCTCGCTCTCTGCAGGGATGATCACTCAAAGTACAGAAGTGAAAGGGAGGGGAGGAATGACCCGACGAGAGGGAGATCATCTATTCTCGCGAAATTTTCCTCTTATAGCATCCAGAGATTGTCCGACTAGATCATAGTTGGTAATCTTTGGAACTTGCCCCCTGATACAATCTACCATCTGTCAATGTTCGTGGAATAACAATAAGGAACATTGAGATAGTGAGTGCAGTCGGGGAGAAAATAAATAAGTCTGTGACTGGAGAAGCAATGGAACAAGCGGAACTCTCTCTCTCTTTATACTCTTCCGTTCCTTTAGAAAAAGTTAATGTGAAATCATCAACAACACAGACTCCAATTGGGGATTCTCTCTCTCTCTCTCTCTCTACTGTGTGCGTGTCCTTTTGCAGGAAATTACTGTTCAAATACACGTAAGCGAGGTTGGTCACCATTTGATAAGGAAAGACTAGTCATTGGCAGGGGAAAACCAGTGGGAGTCACCCCCCCCTCTTTCCACTAATCGCCGAACAGTCATTAGATGAACTGCTAGTTAACGCTCAATGAACGGCCGTTCCTCTATCGAGAGGGAGAGAGGAATACGGGAGGAACGGGGGGGGGGGGGGGGGGGGGGGCATAGACAGACACACTTCGATCCCCTCCCCTCTTCTCTTTCGCGCTGGCTGGCAGAGAGAAAAGAGATAGAGGCATGCGATGAGAGAAGGGAGAAGGGAGAGTTCCCCCCCCCCCCCTAGAGAGGGAGGAGGGGAGAGGGAGGAATCACCAGCTCAGATCCAAGAGAAGAGAGAAATGGAAGGAGAAGGGGCGGGACTTACAGCTTCCCCTCTCCCTTTCTATCTCTCGCTTCTCTCTCTCCTCTTTCACAATTGGGTTTGCGGGAACAAAAAGATTCTGAAATCAACTGAGGCATGGCTATTTCTCTTTCCTTTGGGAGAAAGGAGATTGGTGAGCTCAAGTGAGGGAAGGAAGTCAACAAGAAGAGAGAAGATAACGAGAGGAATCCGAGGATCCATAATAACATAACATCAAATACCGTATTTTAAAAACTTCATTTTTTTTATCACGGTTAGCGTATACAACGTATTCATATAAAAAATATCGCGAAAGTAAAGTGAACGAAACTCGTTATGCGAGTATACTCTTGACAAGTGAGAATAAAAATGGTCGTTTTGATGAAGAGGGTAAGAAACGATCAAACTGTATTTGAACAAACTGTACATAAAATACCGGATAAATTGGTGAGATAACTGAAATGTTCACTATTAAACATGATCTCGATAGAACTACCGTACTCCATCTATTGAAAAAGGTGTATTCTCTCATCAATAAGGTGATTGGAGTGCTACTCTGTATCTATCAGTGTCAGTGATGATGACTGAATACTGAGAGAGGGAATCGATGAGCCAATCAGCAGTGAATACTGGGACTGAAGTATCGCGCTCGAATCTATAATCAACACATTACCATTAAACTGAGCCAAGCAATAATTATTTAAAGGAATATGGAGTGTTTTCAGACTGCTCTATTTGTCTCAACTAAATAGTCCAACTGAGAGGAGAAGTAAAGGTAACCTCATGGCAGAGTCTGAATCAGCAGAGCCAGGAGAGAAAAGGATGAAGGATCTCATTGAATGGACGTTGTGGAGAGGAGATCCCGCCTCTACTGGGCTACGTGCCTCAAAAGAAGACAAATATATAAGATGAGCAAGTGTGAATCTAAGATAAAGTTGCAGATGAATACATTTCGGAGATTCAATCAAATTTTAGATTAAAATTCCGAAGAAAAAATGATAGAAGTAGATACCTCGTGCAGAGATGAAAAAGGTACCGTCGAGAACATGGACGAGTGATCTAACAATGAGGCGACACAATTTTGAGTAAATTACGAGTGGCTAGGGGTAAGGCTCGAATCCCACGATACGCAAACACTTTCTTTCCAAACTCATAGGGGTTGAGAAAGGACTACTCTAACCACTGACACCCCTATCCCACCATCTTCTCTAATCTGTGTCTCCTTAGACCACTCGACCATGGGTCACAACTTTCTTTTGACGGTACCTCTTCCTCTTCGTCTACCTTGGGGAGTTTCCATGGCCGATCCACTACTTTCCCTCCGCATTTTAGAATGAGAGCAGATAGACGATCACGAGGGAGAGCCTCAAGGGGAAGGAGATGATCATGCCAAGGGGAACGAGATGATCATGCCAAGGGGAAGGAGATGATCATTCCAAGGGTAAGGAGATCCTCCCATTCCATCCCATTATCATACATTTTTGGTAACCTCAGCGAAAGCATTCAAGTCGTAATGGGCCATTATACTTTTTTATAGGTTCGTATCATTCAGAAATGGTTATTAGATTGAGCTTATCAAAAGTTTAAATAAAATATAGCTCCAATAAACCGATTGTTACCTTTGAATCAGCATAGTTATTGGGTAATAGTAGAGTGTATCCAGCTAGTAAGGGTGCTTCCACCTTGGCTCGTTGCCAAGCAGGAGCCTCACCTCGAAGGACACTCACTATACCATATGATGACTGCAATCACATCATCATTTATGTATTTTATTGTTAGAAGGATAAGTTTCGACAGCTGATAAACGCTTATGAGTCAACCGACCGAATCAATAATCTTTCTCTTCTCAATGCATTTCTGCATCCACTCCTTGCTGATTACAGTACACTTGGAAGCATGAGCTGATGCCAATTGGAGAGAGGAGGCACGGATATGACGATCCACTGATCAAAGAGACCAATTACGGTAGAATCCAAGAATGAGAAACACTTGATTGAGATATTGAGAAATCAGTGTATATGAATAACTGATCTCATCAATTATATTGTCATATTGATAAGCCTACCTGAATCGAGTACAACTAGATAGGTGGCTCCTCTCTCTGCTTGTGTCTCAATATGAATGGAAGGGAAGAGGACACGGAACTCACCCACCAATTCCTTAATTATTTCATTTTAAAAATTATTTTCTTTTCAATGCACGCAATCCATCTGAGACCTATAATTTAATTCTCATATTACACAAGAGAAAATGAATCAATATCTGCCTCCTACCGTACCTCCGTGTGTCTCGACGTGACTCCACAGAAGGAGATGACCATTCCATCTGTTGATTCGCATTCATCGTCGAATGAATCGGGCAGTGACTGAATGAATAAGGTTACCATATTTATTAGACAATCAGTAAACAGTATTCGCTACCGTACTCTTCTCAGAAGCCTCTTCCCTATCCTACCGTAATCCTCCCTCTCACTTCCTTCTTCGATGGGGTCTTCCTGGGTGATCTTCTCGATGGAGTTCGCTGTTTCGTCTCCAGATTCTGCAATAATTTCCTGCTCTTCAATCAATAATCTCTTTTATGGTGATTACTCATCAGATTTTTCCATTCATATACTGATAGTCCAACTGAATATGGATCATCTATACCACTTCATCACACTAGATTAGTCCATCCCTCTCTTCTATCTGATCACTCACGATTTCTCCAAGGGGTTCTGTCTTCTCCTTATCCTTTTCCTTCTCTTGTACTGTATCGAAGACGAATGATTCGTTGAATGAATCGTCTGATTCGTCGCGAGGAGTGGCAAGGGATTTAGGGAGGGAGGAAACCTGGTGAGATGATTCGAGGAATATCATAAGAACAGGACTAAACCAATCATTAAACATTGAGCAAATATTAAAATACGCTTTAAAAAAAAGGTGATATAAGTCAACGTTTGACCTTCTCTGCATTCTCCCTCACCGACTTTGAAGAGGAGGTCCTTCTCATTCTAAGAGGAGAGACGGGTGGAGGGATCGCTCCATCTCAAAGACATATGAACAACCATTGCCTATAGTAATAATTTAAAATGGTTTATAATTAACTTTGATGAGTGGACAATACGATAGGATGGATACTCACCGAAAGCGAATGGATCATTCATGGGCATTGTCTCTATTTCTGATGGCAACTTATCCGCTTCTTCTGCAAGGAAAAGTGATCGTTCCTTTTTTTTCATTCCCACCGTAATCTACAGTACCTTTCTCCTTCTCCTTCTCTTCCTCATTCTTCTCCGATTCTTCAGGTGTTTCTCCGATGATCTCTTCCTTATCAGAATCATTCTCATCTTCCCACACTCCCTCTCCCTCTTCCTTCCCTTTCTTCTCCTCAGCCACTTCTTCCACTTTCTGTAAGAAGTCTGCTTCACTTTAATTCTAAAACTGATTTTAAGCTAACAGTTAAATATTCCTCATCGATACTCTTCTTAACTCCTTCAACTATCGTTTCATAATTTCCATCTTCAGACCATGTTCTAACCTCTTCTCCTCTCTCAGCCTGTACACTTCCTTCCTCACTAGATTCCTCCATCTCTTCTTTCTCTTCCCTTTCCTTCTCTTCTTTCTTCCTCTCAATCCAACTTTTCTTCTTCCCAATAGGATCGGTATTAGCTCTCTTCGGAGGTTGTTCAATCCACTCGTTCCTTTCATCTACCGTACTCTTTCCATTCCTCTCATCTACCGTACTCCTTCCATTCACGGTCCTAGATCGATCAATATTGGGCGTATATCCAATGGTAGTTGATCTCTCAACAGGAGTCGTTGCACTGCTTCCCTTCGTGTATCCCACTTCACTCTCATCGTCTCAACACCAATCATTAATGTCCCGTTTGTTATATTATAGAACAAATCACCAATAAACTTAAATGACAATTGAAAGGATAGACCAACTAACCAGTGTATCCAGTGGGTGTGGCGAAGCATTTGGCCAGTACTTCACTCTTTCTCATTCGTCCCATAGGAATATCGCCCATTTCAGGAGGGAAGAACAGACGACGAATCTCATCCACATTCTATAAATAATCACCTTATTCGTCACAAAGATATCGGAGAACTGTTTGAAGACACGAGTTCTCTGCTCTTTTCAATCTCAAAACGACGAACCTCTTTCATGATAGTGGATAACTCGGGATGGATCTTGAGTAAAACAGTGAGATCGGAGAGAGAAGAGGATGAGGAGTGAGAGGCTGACAATTTATACAGTGTTAGACTCAGGGGTCGAATGCCTAAGTAGTCAATATGTGCGGGTTGATTTTGTGAACTTTCGAAAATGTAGTAAATATTTGTCTAAAAGTGTGGGTTGATATTGTGAAATTTCAAAAATTTAGTGAAAATTTGCCAAAAAATGTGGGTTGTTTTAAAAAATTTGCCTATTCCCCCCCCCCCCCCTCTTTTTCCAATATGATCGAAATTTGTGGGTTGACTGCGTCGGGTCCGACCAACTTTTCGATCCCTGGTTAGACTTAAAGAAATTATAAACGCTTAGAAAAACTATTGGGACCATAATTGGCACCTCGGAAAGTAGTGATCTCATCCCTCAACGTCTCCTTTTTTACTTCAGATTGTGTTGACACATCAAGCTGAATTGAAATTTATATATATATATATATAAGGTATGAAGGAACAGTAGAGATAGAAGTACTTCAATAATCTCCTCATGTTACAGTATCCCCCTCTCCCCTTGACTACCGTACCTTCTCTACTTGATCAGTCTGCACTTCTTTCTCTTCTCCTTGAGAGAATTGAGTGGCTGGGACGACACTCGAATCACTCGATGACTGAGAGTACGGTACCAGAGAGATCGGGATATGACCTGCCAAGTACAGTCATATTATTCGATAACCATTTATCCGCTTACCACATTTTAGCTACATATCATTATTAAAGGGCAGAAATCGATATTAGTTCCATCCTTCTAATAATAAATAATAAAAAAATAATTCTACTGACCAATATCTAGATTGGTCTCAATTGGGGGTGATTTCCTCTCTTCATTGGCCACACTTTTGCCCCGAGTAGAACGTCTGTATATGGAACAATGAATAAACCAAGGAATCAAGTATAGTTAACAATCATAGGCACATCTTTGACACACAGATGGCAAGGTTTAGGAAGGAGGGGGTTGGGGATGAGAAATGGTGACCTGCGTGGTGGATCGAGGGGTTCCTCACTCTTCCTCTCTTCTTTCACTCTCGATCGTATCACTAGAGGGACATTCGTCTCTTCTGATGGTGGGGGAGGAGTTACCCTCTCTCGCTTCACTTCTACCACTGCTGGAGCAACCTCCTCAAGGGATACTCTACCTTATGACATATCGATTAGATACCGTACCTCTTCGTCCTCTTCTCCGATCCTATCCAACTTGAGATGCTTTATCTTGACAGAAGGGACCTCACTCTCAGTAGCAGATCGCTTTCCTCTCTGCAAGTCAATCATATGAATGGAATACAAATAATTACTTATATCAGAGTACTATTTATATGACTCGCTAAGAACATAAACTCGAAGATATTTTGCACTATAAGACATATTCTAAATAATTTGACATTGTAAAATACCCGTCTGGTTGGGAGTGATGGGATGGCGAATTGATGGACGGGTTGGAAGTTGCGTAGAGGACTCGGAGCTGATCCAGGAACCACAACGGCCTTCAATACATCAATATTGATTACATTAACAATTCATTGAAAATATTCAACTTACAGAATAGAAAGAGCCAAAATGCAATATTTTCGCACTTTACTTTATTTTTTAATTGTTGATCTGCTTTAGAGATCAGAGTTATACCTTCAAGTTTCGCTATTTAATCACATGTCTGAGCCTAAGATCGTTGGGCGAGCGTATTATGATTAAAATAGGCCTATCAAACTCTCCGAAGGGAAAACTCTTTTTGACTGGCGACTAGGTGCTGACTCGTTATTAATAAAGTGATAAGTGCTAAAATGTTGATTGTACTACCTGACTCTCTAGGAAGTTGTCATCGGGTTTGAGTGCGAGAGGCTGGAGATCTCTAGTGAATGCCTTAGCCAATTGGAGATAGTGAGAGACCACGTTAGTGTAGATATCCACTTCCTTACTGCTCCTGAACAATAACTAATGTTTATTGGAAAATGAGATCAAGGAAAATATTCAGATGCCGTGAATCGATTCATCCTGCATTAATGTTGAGAGGCACAATAAAGGACCAGGACTGAACTGACCTTCTGCTCAATTTTTGCTTGCACATCGGGCAAGTGAGTGATTTTAGTTGCTTCAAACATTCGGTGTAGCAACTTCTGCAAAGCATAGATCTGTAGAAACCAAACTGATGCAAAACTCCTTTAGCGAAGGTTATAACAAACCGGCAGAAAAGATGATTACATGTTGTAATCACGGGATCTTTCAGCGTTGAGCAGCTGCGAAATACCAATTAGTACGGAAGCAGAAACAACAACGACAACAACCACAAAAAGAAACTAACCAGATTCCACATCGCAATTCAGATTTGATCGCCTCCACTATCCGAATGATTTCAGCTGTGCCCGAACTCACCGGTGGCTCCGGTTTAACATGGAACATCTAAACCAATCAAAGTAGCTCAGTAAATCAATAAAATCAATAAGCTTAATTAAAATCGGATAATTCGCGCGTCCCGCAATTTCGACGGATCACCCCGGTCGCACGCCCTTTCCCGGTTCTGATATTAAAGTCCCGGTTCGAGATTTTCGTAATTTGGAACGAATGCGTCATTTCTCTCGTGATATCCGCGTATTTTCCCTTTACTCTGGCTAGTATGATCTATCAAGGACATCATTATGTATCTTTTCCTATAGTGTTGTGTTTTCATATGTCGTGTTTTATCATGTTATGCGCGGTTGGATAGTCACAATTTGCTTCTTTCAGTATGTTCCGCCGACCCGATTCGGATGATGAGGATAGTTACTATCCCCGCAGTGGTGGCTCTTCTTCATGGGGCGGAGGTGGAGGATCGAAGAAGGATGCACTTAATCGACAGCTGGGAGAGTTCAAAAAAGATGTGAGTGTTGCGATTCCGCGGGTGAAATATATGATTTATTTATTCACCTTGAATCAATAATTTATTTTCAGCGATTCGTCTCTGGGTCTTCACAGTCCCAGCAGGAGTTTTATGGGAAGCAGGAGGTGTGCTTAAAAATTATATATTTATTTGTAGGTATACGGTAGCGAGAACTTTAGTAATTAATAATCGGTTCTTTTGTAGATCAAAGGAGGAGATGAAGGATCAGGAGGTGGAAAGAAGCTGACTGAAGATGAAAGGAATAAGATCGGCGCGAAGATTCTGAAGGCTGAAATGAAGGGGGACAAGGTACGGTATTAGTCTCATTTATATCTCTAATTCACGTCGTTGGCAATAGACAATCAATAGTTTCTTCAACGACGTTGTTATTGTTATTCCTCGTAGGCAGCAGTCGCTCGTCTGAAGAAGAAATTGGAAGGAGGAGGAGATAGTGATGAAGAGAGACCATCTTCATCCAGAACCAAGGAAGGTCAGTGCTATCCCATCGTTATTGCCAACCCTACAATTCCAAATAAATTCTATCTCTTTCGAAAATTATCATATAAAAAATGAGGGAAGAAGAATCATTGCCTAATTATATCCATTTTGTTTTTAGTTGTTATGATGAAGCGTGATCGATCGGGAAATGTGATGCCCGCTAGAAGGAAAGAGAGAGACGATAACAGACACGATATGGTAAGCCCATTCAAATAATAATACATTTTTGTGCACAGTTCTTTAAATGTTTTACTCCAGTCATCGCATTCTCGAGTGAAGAGGGAGTACGGTAAGGATCAAGATCTGAATGCGATGTTGAAAGAAGAGAAGAGCGGAACTGCAGAAGATCAACTGAGAATGTTCGAGAGAGCTCTAGTGGTGAGTTAGTGGAGTACTGTACTGATATTGAAGAACGGATCTTAGATCTCTATTTATAGCATAATGATTGTGTACATTCCGATTCCAAATGAAATTTATTTAAAACAGTCGTGTTTGCAGAGTAGTTCAAAGATCAAGAGGAACGACGACGATGAGAGTATAGATGATATCGCGTTGATGCAGAAGGTCAGGCACTACATTATGCTCATTTTCGAAAATATGATTTAAACATTCTCTTTGTAAATATATTAAGATGGTGCACAATTGTACGAGTATATTTTCTCAGAATATAGGCAGTCCTTTCCAAATAATACAATTGCAGGGCAAGCGAAAGCACGAGGAGAAAGATCAGAAGAGAGAGGAGAAGAAAATGAAGAAACGTGAGTTGATTTGGAATGTATTTGTAATGGATGGGGAATAAGGGTATTCGTCATGGAAGGGACAATCGTAGTCAATCAGTGAGAGTGTGACTCATTGTTGAGTCTTACCTCGTACTCTCACACTGATTAATGAATGGCACTGACCTTCCCTTCTTCCTCGCATTCCTAACTTTTTTGTTCTTCTCACAGTTTGAACGCGCCCATGGATCATATCTACTGTAATTCCACAATACGGTAGATGGTTTCAATCTCAGCTATTGATCTTTTTGTAGAAGATGATTTGCGAGCAGTGAACCGATAATCAATTAGGAGATGGGGTATGCATTCCATCAGTCGAACAGGCACCCAATTAGATGGAATGACATGGCTATTTCGAACCGTTTCAATGACTCACTAAGTTGGGTGTGGATATTTCTCTACTCAATTTGATAACTGAGGTGAAAGAGTTGGTTGTCCTCTGCTCTCACTCTCTTTTCCCTCTAAAGAATGCACTCAATATCCAGGTCATCACAATATGTTGACCGTATACTTAACGGGCGGTCTATGTTTTCGTGTTTTTTCTCTCTCTGTGGGTTTTGTAAATTTTGGTTGGTTCATTAGTTTCTTGGGTGGTTTACTACAGTTGTGCCAACGCGGAACTACCATTTTCAATGTGTGAACTTTTCCCATTGAGGGGGGGGGGTAATTGTACAGAGCCTCACTAAATGGCCAGAGAAAGAGCGAAGAGGAACTACTTGCTGATCTCTGAATCATTCTCAAGAGGATTCTCCCCTTTCTGCAATGTATGTGTCTGCAAAATAAGTAAATTGGATAATGGTAGTATACGTTCATCGATGGAAATGAAACTGTACAACAAGAGACGTCAATAAGTATCCGTAGAGAGAAACCCGCAGAGTGAAACACGAGAGAGTAGTTGAAACAGGGCAAGGGACTAGAGATCAATGAGTGAGATGGTCAATATATACGAGTACTACGGTAGCTACGGTATGATTCAATCGATTACTGAAGTTGTTAAAGTGCGCAATAGCTGCACGGTCTATGGAATTGCTGATCACGAGGGAAGCTTGAAAGGGGAATTCATGCTCTGAAGTTGATGAATTGTTCCTTCTTGAAGTCTGTTAGCTTAGCAGCCAACTTCTTCATAAGCGAGGAAATATCCTGCTTGGATCCACCGTATCCCGGCCGAGGAATTCCCACCATCTTCTTATCTCCGGATGCGGTCATTGGAGTTGATGATGGCTCTGAAGGAGAAAAGCGGTCACTCGGTGATCTACCAGCAATACATTTGAGTTGTCTCCATTCGAGTGATGGGAATGTTATTGTAAGAGAAGTAAGTGGATCGGTTCGAAGTTGGAGAGAAAGAGAGAGAGTAGAGAGCGAAAGGAATAAAGAAATGAAAAATGGGATGAGGGTTCGTAGAGAGAAAGTGGAAGAAACAATGGAATGTTCGATCGAGAGATCCATTGGATATGGGTGAATGATTGAGAGTAGTATGGATGGGAGGGAGACTCACTAGAAGATAGGGTGGTAGTGGATAGAAGGAGGGGGAGGAGTGGTGTATCCTCCTCAATGACGTCATCGACTTGCTTGCATCTGATGTTCTCATAGTGAATTGCACGACGGAATGGACGCATGAGACGAGGATTGTCATGTTGAGTCTCGGAGAGAAGTTCACAGAAGGACTGAAAGGGAAGAGATGAGAGATGAGAGATGAGAGACCATCATCAGTCAGAGTATCCCTCGTATCTCCAATCTGTGAGAGTATGGGGGTATAGGATAAGGGATAGTGAGAAAGAAGCTATTTCATCTCGAGATAAGAGTGTTGCGCGCGGGAGATTTACCCCTATCTCATCTCACGTAGGAGATATTGAGATTGACGAGAATATTGATTTAAAAATTTTTTTTCGTTGTTCTAGTTCTTTTAATTAAATGACGATCTCTCACCTTGTCCTGAGAAGCGAGAGGGAAGAAGAAGTTGACTGATTTGCACTTGGGCTTCTCGATACATTTCCTGCAAGATAAATGAAGGTTATGGCACTGATGGAGGAAGGGAGGGGGGAGGGGGGGGGTAGGAAGGCAATCTGACCTCAGACACTCATCGTGTTCATCAACAGAGAAGGTGGCGACCATTGTTCCGAAGTAGACATAGTCAGGGATGGCATCGGCACGTAGTCCACTCGTGCATTCTGAAGAGAGGAAGAGATGGGGGAGGAAAGGTCGAGATGTTTATGATTGGCTAAGTGAGTTTAGAGAGAAGAAGGAAGGAAGGAATGTGTACAGTTGTTGATGGCCATAATGCGATGGAATCACCGCAGAAGAGGCATAAAGAGAAGAGGAAAGGACGGGTCTAACAACGATACTACTCTACTCTTTGAGAGTAATACATAATGGGCAAGCAGGGGTTGAATGGAAGGGAGGAAGGTTGATGCGCTTTTGCCCCCTTTCTTGCTCTGTTCTTCCCAGCGGGAGAGTACTCGTTTACTGAGGACAAAAGTAGTGTGAACACTGCCAAAAAAGAAAAGAAAGAAGAAGAAGATGGAGAGGCGTGACGGAAATTAAACAAGGAGAATGATATGACGGAATAAGAATGGGAATATGAGCAGAAGGTGTGTAATATGACTGATGGAATGGACTGGACTAACCTGAATCATCGTAGGTGACATCGTAGAAAGCAGGAGCACGAGGAGGATTCATGTGAGCCCTCAGATCACCCCACCATTCTGTAGTAGAATGGACGATGGGAAGGAGAAGGAGGAGGATGGATGAAGACAACATGAAGGATCTGTAGAAGAGAAGAAGAGTGAGAGGAGTGAACTGATTGAGAGGGAGGGGAAGAGGGGAGGAGGAGATGGTGTGCCCCGCCCTTAGTGTATGGAGAAGAGATGGGGAGGAGAGGAGAGAATACTTACTCCCTCTTCCCAGAGAGATAGAGAAAAGAAGGAGGAGAAGGATCCAAGATAACCTGAGTTGTTGCTTATCATTAGGAGGTTTATATCCCTGTGATCCTGCCGCTTTGAAGCTATTTCGACTGATTGAATGGGAGTGACCAGGGATTACGAACTGTAAACAAGACTATTCGGAGCACTAATGGGATAGACCACTGGATTAGGAATGAAATATGATAATGAATTGACCTTTGATTCGAATCTAGTTGACAATCATCGATTTCAAAGTGTGATTACTAGTCTAGACACTTGTCATGGCTTCTCTTCTCTTCACTTCTCTTTCTGTTCTCGTGACTTCAACATACCAAGTTTTGGGCCAATTTTCTTCAACTGCTTTCGTCAGCACAAATTCAATCTGGACTCAGAGTACAAGGCAGTTTTTAGTTGAGTTGTTGTGTTCCGATCTTATGATTAGACCACAAACGTGCAGTTTATACGAGATTGGATTGGATGGCAATGGAATGGCCATCAATGAATGAAGACGGGACAGTAATGCAGTCGCCCCTTTGGAATGTGTGAGAAGCACAAAAAGCAGTTAATATTTACTGAATTGCATTTGTTCCGTTTGATGTGTGATCTCTTACTTTAATTACATGGATTGAATAGGGAATCGGTTCCAGTTTAGCTAGACGAGATTCTACCTGTTACTCTTCATCTTCTTTGATTGGATTGGCCTGTTTATAATAAATGAGTAATCAGTTGACTGATACGAGTGTCAAGTGGTTCATTGTGATAACAATAGAATGCGCCGAAGAGGAATAGGATCGTCACGCGGATTTGCTATGATATCGTATCTTTTTTCGCTATCCTTTCACTCTCCACTCTCTTTTTTCTCCGATCGACCGGCTTAGAATGATTAGTCCAGGCTGTTTTCTACTCCTACTTGTCATCAAAGGAATGTCTGTCCTCGAGGCTTTACATCCCTGTCTACACTTCACTTTCACTTGACTGAGTTCATTGAAAGGTGTTCAATATGGAGAGGTCAAATGGAACAACATTCCTTTCCTTCTTTCTCTATCTCGTGAATCAGCCTAAACGCGTGGAAGGGTTCGTTCACTGCAGTCTCTTAGCACGTTGCAGCACTCATTGGAATGTGAGTATCTAGTAGGAGATTGAGATGAGAGATGAGAAGGGAAGAAGGGTCCGTTCATTTCTATCCCTTCTCTCGCCTCATCTAGTGCTGAACTAGAGAAGAAGAGAATGGATTGGAATGGAACAGTTCTCGATTGGATGACTAATAGGTTGGATGAGCAGAGTCTAACCCCAAGTGTCGCTTGTTTGTGGTCCATTCAGACCTGGAATGTTCTTCCCTTCTTCCCTCAATTGGTCAACTTAGTCATTGAGAGAGCTCAGTCCGCGGCCACAGTCGTATTGTGTTCCCCCAATCGAGCAATCAAATGTTGAACTCGGACTGGGCACAAGAACACTGCTTGCGTCATCGGCATTCGAAGCTGGGGAATGGTTATCCCCCCTCCCCCCCCCCCCTCCCTCCCTCCATTCGACCCTGTTCCCTCTCTTCGTCCCCTTGTCCGCTGTGATGTTCGTCCTGATTGATATGCATGCCATTGAATGGAGGGGAGTTTCATGAGACTAGTCGATGGTTAAACCCTCAATGGGAAGAGAAATGACTGAATGGAAGGAAGGAAGGATGGATGGTATGGGAGGAATCCCGCTGAGAGACTGCTGAGAGATTCTCTTTTTGAGTCAAGTTTGATTGAAATAGAGGAAGATCTCAAAAGTGAGTCGATCTCCGACCACCAATCGAGCTTGTTATTGGGATGGTGATACCCCCCCCCCGTGGGTCTGTCTATTGACTCGCTCCTTCGCTTATCAGGTGCGATTGCACTATCGAGGAAGCGAAAAACGACTGATTTGTGTTAATTGTGGATCAAACAACGAGAAATTGAATTGATTGGATTAGGAGTTGCCGTCGAATAAGATTCAAAGAGGTGTGGCTGAGCTTTTGATTGGGCAGTAAGCGATCGTTTCACAGCATTTCACTTGATCGAAAGTGTTAGAGGGGTATCGTAAGATAGGTTGGAATGTGCAGAGATATCTCTAATTCGCTCGCTCGGTTTGATCTCCTTTCCTCTCTTCTTCCCTCTCCATTCGCTGTTCCTAATGAAGATGAGCCGAATCGTCGCCCATTCCAAGCTGTTTTGTCAGTGATAATTATAGTGATGATCATGTGATGCGATCTGCTCTTGTGTCTCATAGAGAAGAGGACGAAGAGAGATGAAGTGAGAGAAGAAGAAGGAGGGGGGGGAGGGGGATTGATCATTGTGAACGGTGCAAGTCATACCCTCAACAGTCCATGAGGGATATGAGTGAGAGGGAAAACAATACCGTATCCAAGGGATCTATGCTAATTACATTATGAGAAGGTGTGTCTTTTTCGTAGTCTTTTCTATCTTTATCCTACTCTGAGTGAGTATCCACACTAGCATTCCACTGCTAATCGGATCGAAGGGGAACGAGAAACATGCAGAAAACGTGCTGATTTTGATGGTGAAGATAGGGTGATCGAAGATCGGAGGAGGAGAGGGAGAGGGGGGAGGGGGAAGGTGCAGAAGGTTGCAGAGTAGAGGCTAATTGGGAAGAGAGTCGAGAGGTGAAGAGACGCCGATGAGTCTGTCGATAGAGAAGAGAGAGGGAAGGATGGAATGAACTGGAGAAGATATATACCATTCTAGATTGATTGAGATCAATTCATCTATCATGAAGCATGTTATCCATGGGTATCATGATATATCATGAAGCGGAGGGCGTGGCTGTGATTAGAGAGAGGGATGGAGTGTCATGGTGTCTTTGTCCATTTCCATCTGGCAGTGAGTTCATCAGAGAAGATGAGTTGTATTCAATTGAGGACCATGTAATTGAAGGGATGTTCCAAGTGGGGGACTTTCTCGAAAACATGTGGATTGTCACGTTGGGAGGGGTGTTGTTTAACCTTTGACATGTCTCTTGTGAGTGGTCTATCATGGGAGAGGGGGATTCCATCTGTTTCATACGATTGGCCATCCACTCGACGTGTTTATACCTGAGAGTGAGAATGAATAGAGAGAGAGAGGGAGGGAGTGGGGATTGAACATCACTCCTCTCCTTTAGAATCAAGGCCGATCTAACTGTGGTAACTCCTTGGTGTCTCGAAGAAGCGAATGAGAGATGGAATGAGATCTCCTCTCTCTTTCCATTCTCAGTGATGAGTGATGAGGGAGGTGATTGATGGAGAGGAAAAGCAGACTGAGAGGAGCCGAGAGATAGAGAAGAGATAACCGATAAGTGGAGAAGAAGGAGATGAAATGGATGAGGGGGGGGGGAGAGTAGAGATGGGATGCTAACAGTTAGCACCCACGGACTTTGGAATGGAGAATGGAGAGGTCAATTAGAAGAGTTGAAAAGTGGAGATGGGGAGAAGATTGTTTGTTCGTAGAGACAAGTTTTGGACTGTAGATCACAACCCATATTGGACCTAATTAAGGCGTCCCTTTTTTGATGATGGAGGAAGACTGCATACCTTGCATTCCTTCTTCTAACCTCTCCTCCTTCCCTAAAGACCTCTCTTATTCCTATATCTTCTCTGTTATCTCTCCTCTCTCTCTTCTCCCTTCTCTATATGGACTGAGGAATGACGAGTAACTGGGAATGGAATGTTAGGATGAAGGGAATGATGGGAGTGGTGGATGGAATTGATGGGATTATGAGGGATCGAGGATGGAAGGAGAGGGAGAGGGGGGAGGGGAGCGAGGGAAGGTTAATGGGAGGTCTTCGTGGAAGAGATGCTCTTTTGATCGTAAAAAAATACTGCGAAGAGTTGCTTGAATTCAATCATTCTTATGATTCAATATAGAATCGACAATTAATGAGCGAATTTGTGCGATAACGGATTGATTATTTATTCGTTTATGACTTAAGTGAAGGCGCATGCGAATTATTATTGAAGAGAGATGAAATATTGTTGATATATCTTGAGTATGAAATGTATGGTGTGTGATCTATGTGTTCATATGGAACAACTTTGAAGAACATACCTTGACAGAGTAAACAATTGTGAACAGAAAGAACCGGTATTACGAAAAAATATGTGTTGTATTGAAGCGTCAAAAATGTGATATCATCTATTGATGTTCTGTCTTCTTGCAGATCACAGTCTACTAGAGAAGTCCCTTGAAGACTGCGCCCTCTGTATCGAAAGCAAGAAACTGAATAAGCAGTGCATCGTAGCAGTCGGACTCACGGTGAGGATTACGGTAGATTTAGAATACTGTAGCTACCATGATACAGTTGATTCTTTCCGCTCTTTTTCTCCGTTGAATATGGTTGGTTGACCTTCGCTCAGGGGCTTTGAATGGGCATGCAAAAGGAGGTTCAAGTCCTTATTTTGTACTCTAAACGAGTCTCATCTCAAGTGTTGTTTACGAGTGAGTGAGTGCTTCCGTTCCATCTTGGTATGTGGTACATTGGAATGAACTGAGGAGAGGGAGAGGGGGGGCAGTGGGAGATTAGTAGTCATTCAGATCAATTAAAGAATCTGTAATATCTATAGAGAGTGCGTAAAATAAAATAAAAAATATATAATTGTTCGATGCCCCATCTGTGGTTGAGTGAGATATAGTTCTCATTCAATACTGTATGTAGTTCAAACCATCGGATTTGAGTTCACACGAAACGAGGAGGGAGGGAGGGGTGGCTCTTTCTATTGAAATTGATTGTATGGAAGGATTATTGAGGTGCTCTGTAGAACAGGCACCCCATTGCTTCCTACTATTATAGGGGAGAAGAATAACCTTTGATATTGAAAGACGATTAAATGGCTGATTTTAGAAGAGCAAAAAGCAGTAGATTTTATCTCCAAATAAGCAATAAGTGAAATTTAGACGGGAATTATCAAATGATGACATTATAATTTCAGACATATCTGTGTACTGCACCATGGGAGGGATTGGATGAAGAGCATCTACTCATCATTCCACAGGTTAACGAGATTACACCTTTTGTTGATCAAAGAAAATAACACCCGGAAGATATAATGATAAGTCGTTAGATAATTTGAATTTTAATATCTCAGGCGCACTGTGCTTCTTCCCTTCAATTGGACGAGAATGTGTATGACGAGATGAGATTGTGGAGGAGGGTCAGCACATCCATATTTCATTATTAGATATAAAGCTCTAAAAAATAATCTGCATTTGAAACATAATGCATAGACATTTTCAATCTGTTTTTTCTTCTTCTTTTCTTTCGATATTGAATATATTTTGAGGGTCTGGTTGCGATGTGGAAGTCAGCAGGAAGAGATTGTGTCTTCATGGAGATGGCAAGAGATGTCGGAGCCAATCAGTGAGGGAATCAATCATATCCAATCAATGGGAGGGGGACACTTCTCGATGGCACCAATTCCTCTTTCTCCCGCAATAGGACTCAAAATAGGATGAATTATTGAATTTATGTTTGATTTCAGGCACATGTTCATCGAGTGCATTCCACTAGAGGCTGAGTTGGGAGACGTCGCCCCTGTCTACTTCAAGGCTAGTCCCATTTCGACGGAGGACTTTTTTGCAACCTATGCCAATAAGTTCAGGGTGAAGTCCCCATACCTAGAGCTGATAGCTGGCGCAATATGAAAGGTTGGGGTGCACCCTCCGCGAAATGCTGTGCATGTCCCAAAAAAAGTCGACAATTTCATGCCTGAAAAAAGTAAGTTCTTATGAGTGACTATTTGACACAGTGAACATATGCTTGGCAAAGTGAAAAAAATGGATTTCTCCCAAAATGTGTGTAGAGGTAGTACTCGACGAGTGTAGCATAGACTCCGCTGGTTTAGTGTTCTGGATCATTCTCCGCTAAATTACGGAAGTTTCAAAAAACTACCTATCAAAACCGACTTTGCTGTTTCGCGATCGTTTCGATCGAGTGATATCTCAAAAATTACACAATATTCATGCGATCACACTTACCAAGTGCCATGCCGATCGGATTGAAACTCGTCGAGAATTATCGATTTTTCGATATTTTTTGGAGAATTTTGTACCACTGATTTTTATAGTATTGTAAGATTCAAAAACTCAGTTAGAGTCATGGACTGTTTAGCATACAGTAGGCATGATGAACGGAACAAAATATTCGCTAATTATTTTTTTTAGTTTTCCAATATTCCCGATCTTTCTCCTATGTGATCCTGGACGCAAAATGCACTGATTAAATACAAACACTGAAGCCTAGAATCCCTTATTAATGATTCTAAACACAGTATATTGGACCGTTCGTAATAACAACGGTTTATTTTCTTGCAACGGTGGCTGACTGAAGGTTTGATTTCAAATTTATTTCCCTATGTCGAGGTATTCGTGCAAATTGGAATATTATGCACATATGTCAATGTTTCAACATTTACTGATTCAGTTCATGAAAGAATTTGAAATCAAGCCTCATGAAAAAATTTGAAATCAAGCCTTCAGTCAGCCACCGTTAAAAATTATTTTCTCCAAAAGTTCCCCTTCGATTTTGTGTATTTTCTCACAATAGTTAGCTACTAGTTTTCCCTCCAAAATAAAGAAATAAAAAAGTGTTATTGGGTATTACTATAAAAATCTGTGGTAAAAAATTCGCCAAAAAAATCGAAAAATCGATAATTCTAGACGAGTTTCAATCCGATCGGCATGGCACTTGGTATGTGTGATCGCATGAATATTGTGTATTTTTTGAGATATCACTCGATCGAAACGATCGCGAAACAGCAAATTCGGTTGGGTTACGATATTTTTTTGAAACTTCCGTAATTTAGCGGATAATGATCTAGAACACTAAACCAGCGGAGTCTATGCTACACTCGTCGAGTACTACCACCACCCACATTTTGGGAGAAATCCATTTTTTTTCACTTTGCCAAGCATCTGCACAAATATTTTCACCGACTCAGAAAGTCACTCTTATAGGTGTTTCGGACGTATTTTTGGATGAAAATAACGAAAAACATAGTTGGGAAGCGAAAGGAGATCGATAACAGTGCGGAAAATAAAAATGTTGTCATTTTTGTACCACCGTAACATTTTTTTAGCCGTCGGAAATTTTTTATTGCATACTCTGATTCTACGTGCAAAACTACTCCCCGTGTGAAATTTTCACGCCGATCCGACTTATGGCTCGGATGCTACAGCTTCCCGCCCGAGGGTCTCTCGGGGGCTGATGAGAGAACGAAGATGAACGATTTCGCAATTGTGACATGATACAGCCACTTTTATATCAGATTTCCATCCCATTAATCGTTATTATGCATTTGTGTCGATGTTATGGGGTTGTGATATCGATAAAACTCGAAAAAAGTGAAAAGTCGAAAAATCACTTTTTTGAAATCTCAAAATTTCAAAAATTCATAAGTCATGTATCTGAGTTTCAAATGGTGTATTTGCAACGGAAAATCACTTCAATATGAGTTTTGAACAAAATCTGAGAGTTATAGCTGATTTGCGAACATTTTTTGAAATTGTAATTTTTGGAATTTTTGGATCGAGAAATTTTTCGACCCAAACTTTTTCTCTTGAAACCGTGCCAAAAGCTCAGATATTGTTCAAAACTCAGATCAAAGTGATTTACCGCTGAAAATTCGTCATTTGAAGCTCAGATACATGATTTATGAATTTTTGAAATTTTGAGATTTCAAAAAAGTGATTTTTCGACTTTTCACTTTTTTCGTGTTTTATCGATATCACAACCTCATAACATCGACACAAATGCATAATAACGATTAATGGGATGGAAATCTGATATAAAAGTGGCTGTATCATGTCACAATTGCGAAATCGTTCATCATCGTTCTCTCATCAGCCCCCGAGAGACCCTCGGGCGGGATGCTGTAGCATCCGAGCCATAAGTCGGATCGGCGTGAAAATTTCACACGGGGAGTAGTTTTGCACGTAGAATCAGAATATGCAATAAAAATTTTCCGACGGCCAAAAAAATGTTACACGGTGATACAAAAATGACGCCATTTTTATTTTTCGCCTTGTTATCGATCTCCATTCGCTTCCAGACTATGTTTTTCGTTATTCTCATTGAAAAATACGTCCGAAACACCTATAAGAACTTACTTTTTTCAGGCATGAAATTGTCGACTTTTTTTGGGACATGCACAGCATTTGGCGGAGGTGCACCCCAACATCTCATATTGGGCCAGCTATCAGCTCTATGTATGGGAACTTCACCCTGAACTTATTGACATAGGTTGCAAAAAAGTCATCCGTTGGATAGGTGCAGAATATCATGGAACGTCTCTTAATAATATTTATTTTGATTCTCTTGGTTTTCAGAAAGCGATCAACGAATGCGAGGGAGAGTACACAGACAACAAGAAATTGATTGAGTTGAAGGTGAGGGGAGAGATTCATCGTAATTAGGCAAGAGGGGATGAACTAAACATAATATTAACAATTAATTGATACCATATTTGCTTCAGCTTTCTCTGATGGATTTTAATTTATTCGATAAATATTCCATCATCTATCATCAATCTCTTTCCTTCAGGACATGCGTAAGCAGATTCCACGTGGATTCAGTTACTTCACCATTGATTTCGGAATGCAGAATGGATATGGCCATGTTATTGAGATTAGAGAGGCATTCCCTCCTACATTCGGCACTGTGAGTCAAGCCATTTGTAGTGAGAGAGATTCTCTTGCGTCTTGAAGCTTACGGGTTGTTTTGTTCCTTTCTATTTTTCTTTCGTTCTTCATGGCTAACTTGTTTTGTGTTCAGGAAATTCTGGCTGGAATGATGGATTTGGCTCCGAATCGATGGAGGAAAAGGAAGGAATTGACATTCGAAGAAATGAAGAAGAGAACGAATGAAGTGAAGAGTAAATGGGATGACTTCGATTGGACGAAGAGAATAAAAAGAGATGAGTGAGAAGAGAGAAGAAGCGTCACGGTTAATATATCTGTTGAATTGGAGATAAATATTTCCCCGAACTGTCATGTCTTCAATGGGATTGCTGTGTTCAGCGAGTTCAGCATCACGAATTTTATGCGTGACGATATTTGGTGAATAGAGCAGAGTAATGAAGGATGGAAAGAGATCACAAGGTGAATATTGCACGTGGAGAAATTAGTCTGATGAGTAAAGAAGAATCAAGTTGAGAGTAGAAAGAAAGAGAGAGAGGGGGGAGGGCTAATTTAAAAGAGATAAGGAATGTATGGATGTATCTATGGCATTCCCTTCTTGATCTCAACTCCTGGGGGAAGAAGGGGCTTGAGGGCCTCGAAGAAATATTCGTGACATGTACTCGTGAATCCCTGAGAGAGACAATTGAGACAGACTAAGAGAATGGATTGAACCTTGAGTGTTTTCTCTCCATTGTCGATGACGATATTGTAAAAGGCCGCCCCTTCTCCATGGCGAGTCAAAGTGTGCATCAGGTCTCTGCAACTCTTTCTTAACAACCATTTGACCCATTGATGCAGAGAGTGCGAAAATGAATGAATGTGTTCATTTTATCTCTATTAATCGATAAAGTGTGTTTCTCTATTAATCGATAAAGTGTGTTTGATATGGTATCTCCTATAGTAAAAATAAATGATCTCACCTGCTCATATCACAAGCCCACCAGATATTGGAGCAGGACTTCCCCCATCCCTTAGCCACCAATAGATCCTCCTTGAAGACTTGTTTCCTACAAAGGGGAAGTCTCTCTCCTCTCCCTCTCCTCTATCCACTCACTTGTAATAGACAGTCTTGATATCAGATAGAAGGATTGTCTTCGATTTGGCAGTGGGGAAGTAATACCACACGATCTCCAACCTCCCAGGGAACAACTCAAATGACTCAATTCAATCAGGAAATGAGGGATAAAGGAGACCTTGCAGAATTTGTCTTCGTAGATTGGATCGACTAGTTTCTTCTCGTCGATCGAATCGAATTGATCAACTTTCTGATAGGCAGCCATCTGGAGAAAGTGTAGAACCCGAGTGGGGAGAGGAATAAGGGGAGACTCCCCCCCTCCTATCATTCCCCCGTTACCGAGGAGACGAAGAGAGATAACAGGCTAGAGATAGGGAAAGTGATAGTCAGACGGTGTTATTTGTTCAGAAATGTCATCGATCTACTCACAATAGAAAATAGAGTCAGTAGAAAATTGCAGATGGGAATTTCTTAATTACGGAATACTATGAGAATTATGAGCCCCTCGTTTCCATTGTTCTCACGTCTGCTACCGAAACGAGAGATGGGGCAAAATGATGGTTGAGTCCTCCTCACTGAAGACTGTGATCTCACCTCGACATAATGGTCCACTAACCGATAGGGAAACATGGAGAGAGACAGAGGGGGAGGGATTGGTTGCAGAGATCTCTGAACAATGAAGAAGGGCGGAGATGAGAGGTATTTATGATTGGAGAGAGATCAATTAGAGGGAGAGAGATGAACTCGTGGGTAGACACGCTCACTCTGAAGGTGAGACGATAATAGTGTTGATCGACCCCCTTCCCCCCCCCCTTTCCTCCTCCCTCCCTTCTCTCTGATGAACGCATGCGAACTTCCGGTAGTTGCTCAGTGAGAACAAACTAAATTGAGTTGGAAGGAATTCTTGATAGGACAGAATGAAGAAAATGATGCATGCACTATCTCACATGGAAAGAATTTATGTCGCTTCTATCATACATTGTAGCAGATATTACAGTGTAAAGTAAGGAATATCTGGATTGTAGTTGTGATATTCATTCGAAACAATCCGTTCTATCATGAGAAGAGAAGAAGAATCACAGATCAGAGCGGAGAATTTATCATTTATTTCGAATATTGGAATGGGCATAGTGTCCATGGAAGAGATTGGCCGAGTCCCTCTTCTCTTGAAATCCAGTCAGATATATAATATATCAAAAAGCAAAAAAGCTATTGAGACCCTGACGGTCACATTGAGCGTACTTTAGACTAGATTCCGCAATGTCGGTAACCAACGTTGTGGCCCCTATCTTTAGATTACAGTTTTCAGTTAGTTTTTTTCCAGAGTATTCAAGACTCTCAAAAAGGCATCAAAGATTTATATGAGGCCGTTTGCGATAGGGTCAACAAGTGCCGGGAACAGGCCAAAAATCGGATATACTCAAAACTCGGTCCTAGGGGTAACTTTTGACAGTTCCAGACCCCCCCTCGAACATTGTTGATTCTATCGCAAACGGCCTCATATGGACGGATTGAAGAAGATTTTCGAAAATTGTGCCTTTGAGTGCATTTCTATCGAGGTCACTCAGATCACATCAACGCGAGAAAACACTGTATACAATTTCAGTTGGGATGGGATTGGAACAAGTGGATGGGAACGGAATACGCTGATATCCTCCACTTTCTATGCAAAATGAAGTCAACTGCATTTCATTCGCATATATGGGTTTGTGAAAATGAGATGTAAATATAATATTGTTAATGTTTTGAAGGATGATTCTTTGCTGAGCTGAAGGAGACACATTGAGGAGATTATGGATGGACGTTTGGTGGTTAATTTGACGTTCACTTGCCCCACGCCGCCTTGTCTCTCCTTCGAGTTTCTACTCGAAATATGTGAGGTAGGAATAGTTCAATAAGCATTATTCATTCTGATTCTTAGATCATCGAGTCTCGTTTCGATTCCCTCGCTGCAGTTATGTTCTGGCCCTTTTGCCCATCGATCGTGAAATGACTCATGTCAAAATACGGCTTCATTGTCACTGACTATGAAAGTCAGAGGGATTTCTGAGGACAGTTACGAGGTTGCGTTCACCGAACAGAGAGATTTTTTTTCATTTTACTCAAATTCCATGGTATTTATTTTGTTTCAGCTTTACAAGGGCAATGGCGAATGGATTGTGAAAGTTGGCCGTCTGATGATATGCGTTGGAGATGGAATACTAAGAAAATCTTGTGGAGATTCTCGTGGGGATTGTAGAGGAGGATTGAAAATTATCCGTCTGGATGATGATGGAAAAGCACCCATTGATGCCGAGTCGCTTGTCTGTCGTATCGGTGTTGGGGAAATAACAAACATTAGGGAAGACGTGCTACCTCTCTTTGAATATGCAGATGATGATAATGAGGAGGAGTGAAGAGAGAAGAAGAGGGGATCATGAATCAATCCAATTCCCCTGAATACTCGGATCGTATTTATAGTGATAAAATAATACGACACTTCCCATAAGAACGAAACAATGAAGACACAAAGAAGCTTTCTGAGTGGATCGCGCGAAGCGGACAAGAGGCGCCTTGCCTAGAGTGAACAGAAAAAAGGAACATGAATAATTTTATTATTCTGCACAGTAAATACAAATTATTTAATTTCTATGATTACGGTATCGCTTACGGTTTGGATTCCCGCGTCTGCATTAGTGTACTGTAGCTACGTGGATCGACTGCTTGTTGCGCCGAGAGCGATCGTTGTCAACAATCGTCTATTTTGCTCACATGGCGTTTCTCGGATTATTATTTTTACGTTTACTAATTCTTCACCTAATTCTTCGCTTTTCTTGTTTCTCTACTGCAGTAGCTACTGTGCATTTTTGTGGATCTCTATACGAACAAAATGCATAATGTTATGGTAAAAGGTAGGGCCTAATTTTTGCGTGACACTAGATAATGCTAGAGAAAGTAGCGATCGAGAGTTCAAACGTGCGTCCTTTGAAGATCAGCGACAAGTTTTCTGCTCGCTTAGAAATGTTTCCCTCGCTCTCAATTCGCAAGTTCAAACCATCAATTTCGTCTCATTTTGTATAATCCTCAGCCTTTCTTCAGTCCTCTCTGCATATCGATCTCCTGAGAGAAAGGGACAGAGAAAGAGAAAGGCGGGCCATTCCTCTCTCCTTCATTCCTCCTGTTTATCACTTGGTCGAGTGGTCTCTGTCCCTTCCTCCAACCTTGATCTACCCCCTCCTCTTCCTTATAAGGCCTAAGGTCTGTTCCCATCTCACCGTTCCTTCCCTCTCTTTCTCTCTTCTCTCCTCGATTCCTCTATTCCCCCACTTACTTCCTCCTGCAAACGTGCGTTTCTCACTACATCGTGTCCGTTTTCCCGCTGCCCTCTCCACTTTGCCTTCTCTCTCACTTTCTCTTCCTGTCTGTCCTCTCTCGATCCGCCCTCTTCTCTCTCTGGTCGATTGAGGGGAGAGGGAGGGGGTCTTTCCCTCTCCTCTTCCTTCATCTCTCCCTCACTCCATCTCTTCCTACTGATTCGTCTCTGTTTACTGGAACTTTTGAGTAGGGAACTTGACTAGAATCGATTCTTGTTCTGCACTCGCAGCTCTTTTCTACCACGAAATAGACTGATGAAATGCCCCTAGACTTGCGTCAAATTCCCGATGGATTTCGTCTGTGTCTCCTTCCCATTTTCGTCATTCCATTCTCTTTCTGGCTTCTAGACCCCTTCTTCCCTCCTTTCTTCACTACATTTCCTCGTTCATTGGACTTGCTGATCTCTTATTTCTCTCAATCCCCTTATAACCTCGCTGGCTACCGATTGCTCATGGCAGTTGCCATCAGTTGGTGATCCCTCTCCTCCCTCTCCTCCTTCCCCTCCCTTCTCCTTCTAATGATGTCTTCTATCAGACAAGTGAGTCTCTAGCAATGGCCTCATACTCGCAGTTCCTGACTAAGGAGAAGGAGGATGAACTTCGCTCCATCGCCAATGCCATCGTCGCCCAGGTGAGAGAGAGAGAAGGGAGGGATACGGTAGATGGAGGGTACGGTAGGGAGGAATGGGTCAGAGACATGAATCTACTGTTATTTTTTAGGGCAAGGGAATCCTGGCGGCGGATGAGTCGACTGGGTCGATGGACAAGAGAATGCAATCGATCGAATGTGAGAACACCGAGGAGAACAGAAGGAAGTACAGACAGGTACGGTAGATGGAGAGGGTATTACGGTAGGGAGAAAGGTTGGATTGGTCAGACTCGTGATTTCAGATGCTCTTCACCACTGAGGGACTAGAGAAGCACGTCTCTGGAGTGATTCTCTTCCATGAGACGATGTACCAGGCAAGGAATTGATCTTTGATCTCTTGTCAATCGGTTGTTCCTTCAGAAGACGGACGATGGAACTCCCTTCGTGGAGGTGCTGAAGAAGAAGGGAATCATCCCTGGTATCAAGGTGAGAGAAGGAAGAAGAGGAGAGGGAAGATGAATGGATGATTGAGGTTGACAAGGGAGTCATTCCCATGGCTGGAACTCAAGGAGAGGGAACCACCCAGGGACTTGATGATCTCAATGCAAGATGTGCCCAATACAAGAAGGTGAGAAGAGGAGGAGAGAGAGGGGAATGGGGGGATGGACTATGAAGGCTTCGCTGAGTTATAGGGTTGAGTATTCTTTCTTCTCTGTCCAACATCATTCAGAGATTGTCTCGAAAAGGTTTAATCTGGGAGTTTCTCAGTATGAAATAGTGGATATTGGATGGATCTTCTCCTCTCTAGTGACTGAGTAACATTACATCAGGGAACGCTGTGAGAGGATATCCGATGGCGAAATATGCCATAAAACCTCTGTCGATTCCTTATGATTTTCTCTCTTTCTCATTTTCCTCCGTTATAATTGGATGAGGCATAGGTGCCGGAGGGAAGTGGACGTGAGAGAGAAGAGAGTGCAGAGAGATTGGGAGGTCAGAGAGGAAGAGAGAGTAGGGAGAATAGAGAGAGGAAGACAACTGATGTGCCTTCCTCCCGAAGTTTTCAAGAGAAGACGAGGGATGGACGAATTGATTTTGAGGAGGGAAGGAAGGGCAGAGAAGAAGAAGATTGACACGTAGAATAGAGATGTAAAGGATTTGTATTCTGAATGTGGGAGAGTTCAGAGAGATCATCTCTCACTGAGGGCAGTCACACGAATGATCAATACTGCCAGACTACCGTAACATGTACAATCGTTGCAGGACGGAGCGCAGTTCGCCAAGTGGCGCTGTGTGCATCGCATCTCTGGCACCACTCCCTCCCACACGGCTCTCGTCGAAGTCGCCCAGGTACGTTAACTATCGATTAATTGGGATACGGTAGTCGTCATCTCTGGTCCCGCCACGACTACCGTAACCCTCCTCCCTTCTCTCAGGTTCTTGCTCGCTACGCGTCGATCTGCCAGCAGAATGGACTCGTTCCCATCGTCGAGCCAGAGACCCTCCCCGATGGAGAACACGATCTGGCCAGGTACTGTAGAATGTGGAGGAGGGAAAGGAGGATACTGTAGTTGAGGTGGAGTACTGTAGGTTTGCGCACGAGAATGGTCGAATATTTTCTATGACGTTGATGCACTATGATAATGCGGATCTGTCGGGAGTTGATATGATGTCTCTCTCTCTTTCTCTCTCAAACCCTCATTCTCATCAGATGCCAGAAGATCACGGAGACGGTTCTCTCATACACATATCGTGCCCTCAACGAGCATCATGTCTTCCTCGAGGGAACCCTCCTCAAGCCAAACATGGTCACTGCCGGTGAGGATCGTTGGAGAGAGAAGGCAGGGGAGGGAGGGGGATTACGGTAGGAAGGATCGATAATTGAGTGTTCTCTCTATCAGGTATGTCTGCCTCTAGCAAGCCCAGCAACGCTGAGATTGGCCTCGCCACCGTGACTGCCCTCCAGGTGGGTGATTCCTCCCATTGGGAGGGAAGGGGAGGACATCATCCCCTCCTCCCTTCCACATTGCATAGTCATTCAGCGTACGGTTCCCTCTGCTGTTCCCGGAGTAGTCTTCCTCTCTGGAGGACAGTCGGAGGAAGACGCCACCAAGAACCTCAACGCCATCAACCAGGTTTGATCTTTGATCTCTCTGATTGATCCTTGATCTTTGATCTCTCAGGTGGTGGGCAAGAAGCCGTGGGCGCTGACCTTCTCGTACGGTCGTGCCCTCCAGGCATCGGCACTCGCTAAATGGGCAGGAAAGGAGGAGAATGTCAAGGATGCACAGGTACGAGAGGGGTACTGTAGGCGAATGAAGGGGTACCATAATGTGCTCTCTGATGTTTGATCTCTGACCTCTGTTCCCTCTCCAGGCCATTCTCATCCATCGTGCTTCCTCCAATCAACTGGCTGCTATCGGCAAATACTCTGGTGATCCGAATGCCGATGCCACTGCCTCTCAGTCTCTCTTCGTCGCCAATCACGCCTATTGAGAAGAGACTCCGCCCACTCGAGGCCACGCCCCCTTCCATGATCCCCCTCCCCCTTGTACCCAATCACTCCACAATCCACGTATGCTAGTCACTGAAAAATCTCATGAGATAAACATTAATAATGAGTAGTTTTGCATTGTAGTAAAAGAGTATTGTACGATTGTTTATTGGTGAGTAGAAGATAAATAAATGTGTTTCATCGTATCAAATTGTCTGAATCCTTGGTTATCTTCTCGATTTTGGTCCACATTCCAAGCAAGGAGTGATCCCATCAGAATTGCAAGAGGCACACTTGAGTCGAACTGAATACGTCTCGCTTGATTTCTTGCCTGGAATGGAATTGGATTGACTAGTGATGATGTAGTCGATTGACCTCCTCTACACTTGACACAGATGGTATAGCCTGCTCCCCCACAAGAGGAACAGTCTGATCGACCCTGGAATGGGAAGGGTCACTCATTTACTTTTGTCACTCATTTACTCTTGTATAGAGGGTTTGAAGGAAGTGAACTGACGTGGAAATCACGTAGTGTCCCTGAGAGACTTCTAGATTCGTTCTCCTGTGAGAGAGTCGCGTCATTCTGAATTGAGAAGATCAAAGATCAATTTCAGTTTGATCTCACTCCATAATATCTTCCATTGACGAATACCATCGGGAGACTCTCGAAGATGAGGTCACGATTCAGATCCTGTACGTGATATTGTCAATTATCAGTTGATTATGTTTCTATCTTTGTGCATGTCTCGCAGCTCAAGATGCGCTTCTATCGCTACCAACAGTCTAAAATAATCTTCTCATTTACATTTTTCGTTTAAAACGACGACTCAACCATACTCCTTCAGCATTATCCTCTATCTCCCTTTCTTCAGGAGATTATCCAACTACTAAGATGAAATGCTACCTGTTCCAACTGCATTCTATCCATAAGTTCTTCCATCAACTTCGGTTCCAGATAGACATCTCTGACCTCGTGAGAGATGGAGAAAGCACGGAGGAGAGACAGAGAATCCTTGCATCTGATCCAAGAATCAACAACTCACAGTTCACCTTCTTAATGTTTCAACAAAAAGTAGTTCTAGAATGATACATACACACGGAATACATTGAAGTGATTGATCTAACCTCTCATAATTGGCGTTGATCACTTGACAGGAAGTAGTGTACAACACGACCTTCCCTGATTCCTCGGCCACGTAATCACGCTGAGAATGGAGATGAGATAGGAATGATGCAACGATCGGAATATTTGAATGAGCAGAAGGAAAGATGAAGGAAATGTATTGGAAGGCGCTGTATACCTTCCATTGGCTTCTATTAGCGAGATGTCTGACTGTACTCATGACATGGAGACTTCTCCCTCTCACTGAACCATCCCTTTGAAGAAGATCCTAGGGGAAGGAACAACATTATTGCGGGGGGAAGAGATGGAATGAATTGAATGGAATACAAACCTGATAATTCGTTCGTTCGATTCCGCAATCACCCAATGAACCTGAGATGAACAAATAATATTGAATGACGAAAAGACATGCCAATCAATTCCATCTTCATCCGATGCAATTCCTTCCTCATTAAATTCACATCAAGTCCCGGCTTCTTTTGATCGATTACTCGAATCTCGACAGATAGACCAGAGGAGGGAGAGGGAGAGCCAAGCATTGCTGGAGAAGGAATCTTCCGTTGGCTGAATCTATTTCGTCATGAAAATAATGGCAAATGGTCAAGAATAAGCTAAGAGAAAAGTTTGAACTATCGGCGTGGCTTTACTCGAAAAGAAACTGACTCACTGAATGATCGTGATAAGGAGAGACTCTCTCTCTCTCCTCTCTCTCTCCCTCCCTTCTCTGATTGTGAATGGAATCAAGAGAGGAGAGGAGTGATATCAGCTGATAGATAGACATTCCATCATCTTCGTCTGGAGCTTCTCTGGCTGTTTCTGAACGAATAAGAAGTGAGTGGGAAGCTCAGTCGATTGATTTAACTCGATCCGCATATAATTATGCCGTCAATCTGCTCGCGAGATTGAGAGAAAGGACACTCAACTTCGGTTTGGAAATTGATTAGTAAATTTTTTAAATGATATAATAGAGCAGCAGCCATCGAAAAGTTCATTCATATTCCCAAAGCATCACAGAAAATATGTTTAAAAAAGGTGTTATTGAGATGCACATACTATCAATTGTATGAATAAAATATGGGCGAAAGTTTTTCGAGCAACTATGTTTAATTGTCGTAATGCATGAATCATAGTTAACCAAATTATATCTAGCTATCACTCAATATCTCAGATTTTATTACGGTTTCATTGAATTTTCCAAAACCCCTCTAACCCCTCACCTCCTCCATCCTCTTCCTCGACATAATGATTATCACGTTGGATGGTTCGGATATCTTTGCACGGTAATGATTGATGTCTAACTCCACTAATTAATTAATTAGTAACGTACTTGTCATTCATTGACGTCAATGTTTCAAATGATGATTAATGATCAAGGCCGTATCATGGATGTTGTTCCGACTCCTCGGTGTCTTTAATAATAAAAACACTCAATGCAAACCAATGTGAAGACCATTAGAAATGATATTTTATCATCTTTGAGGGCTATGGGTCTTCGCCTTCTTCGCCTCAATCTCAATTTCTCAATTTGAATTCGATGCAGATTTGAGATAGAGAGATCGCGAGATGATCCTCAATGATTCCTCCCCATGGACCATTCTGCATTCGCTCAACATCGTCACACTTTTCCAACGGATTCCGTTATCGAACTAATAATCAAGCAAAAAGGAAGGAACTAACTGACCGATAGGGGGTTAGCAGGAGTGAACCGGTAGGTCTGTCGGTCGAAAGTGCCCATCATTTCCATGAAGAGGAATGGCGCTTCATCCATGGTACCAATAATGACTTCTTTCGCCTTCAGCTCACGAGATTTCATCTTCTGCAATAAGCAAGCAGTAAAAATATTAAAGTGGTTTTACCTCATATTCCCACATGATTCCCGTGGCGGTGACGCGTGAGTCTGGTGAGTATCGGAAGATAACATTTTCGTTGACGCCGGCACGCAACAAATTAATGAGTTGAGTGTCGTCAAGTCCCTGAAATCGAATTTTTGATAAATATATAATCAATGTTGATCAACTGGTCTTTGAAATTGCATTTTTGATAAATATATAATCAATGTTGATCAACTGGTCGTTTAACTTTCGTGATAATGATGCAACCACAGAAGTGGTGACCGTTTATCGCACGATAAATAAGGTGACTCACACTTGATTTAAAATGGAGTGATCTAGCATTGATGTGTCTCGCCGCATCGAGTACCTCTGAATCTTCCCTCGTATAAGTCTGAAAAGGAAGTAGGAATGAAGTGAACGAAGCATCACTCCAACCTCGTAATTCAGGTAGAAGTTTAGAGTATTCTGTCCGAGAATGTCTAATTCCTTCTCTGCCTCAAATGGCTGATGATGAATTGAGGACCCGCGGACTCATTTCCCCACGTTTCCAGCGATATTTTCACGCAAGTTGGCGTCTAAGAATATTTTATATGTCTTCGACATAATTCAATATTTAAAAATATCTCAGTTGAATAATTTTGAAAACAAAATATTAAAAATAAAAATAAAAACAAATTGCAATGATTGGCAGAAAACTCACAACGTCAATACTCGTTGTCAGGAGGTCATACTTCATCTCCTTCTCAATCGCCTCCAATCGTGGATTCTCTCTTAGCAGTCGACGACTCGCGAGGTCGAGATAAGGGTAGATCATCTTGAGAAGCTCAGAAGGAAAACGGAAGAGTGGGAACTGAATAAGAGAGATTATGGATAATCGATTACCGAGATTGCGTTTTTCTCAAACTAGCCTTTGATGTTTCAGCGATGGGAACGGATGGAGACACGACCACACTCGAGTGATGCTTTCAAAGAAATAGAGATCATTGATCAAAGATCATAGACCATCGACTATGCAACACTCACTCGTTCTCAGTCCTCTGCACGTGGGCTCGAATGAAACGATGATGCGAACCACCACCGTATCTGGCGAGAATACGGTAATATCTGTGGGGTACTGTAGTGGTGTGATAAGAAGTAGCGAAGTGGTCTGATGCATCCTACCGTTTCATTCCCATCCGGGTTCGATTCTCGCTCGTGACACTGCCTCGGCTAACGTAACCTTCTTACCGTATTCCTCCTACCGTATTCCACTTCATACTTCCTGTAGGTGATTAGCAGCAGCGGGCCGAAGAGCACCGTCAACGCGGCCAGCAAGCAGATTACACCCGGTATTAGTCCCACCGAGTGGATCCCACCGCCCAAACCTGCAAGTTTACGATAGATCGGAGGAATACGGTAGGTGAAAGCCATTGTCGTTCAGGTTTACGGTGAATGGGAGGGATACGGTAAGAAAGAGGTTACTGTTCTCGAGGCATGGGTAAAATGTTTGCATAGAGTCGGATGAGTTCACTCGATTATTAGATGACACTCGTGATATTTTGTGAGTTTGGGATGACTCAGGAGTGCAGAGGAGAGAGATGATCCGAGGTGAGACTATCACAATTACTCATTTATTGAGATAGATACTCATTTTGAATCTATATATACACGCTCTCAAATCTCGAAGCAAATCACTTATTCTCACACCTGTACTCCTCCCTCCCTCCTCCTTCCACCTTTCCCTCTTCCCTCAATCCTTGAGGTTCTACTAGTCTCCGCCCCCTTTGTTCGATCCTGAGATCTACTCTATAACCATCTCTCCATCTCTCTTCTCATCACATTCTAGTCACCAAAGACTTGTTCAACTCCTTCGAGATGTCAATCGACATGTCTTCCAACTTCTTCAAGCTTCTTCTCCACTTCAGGAGACATGATCTGGTTCGTTCAATCGTACATTCATCTTCATTATCCAAAGCATTTCTTGGTCGATTTCGATATTTCGGTTGAAACGGGACTAACGAAAGAAGATAGCAGAAAAGCTGATCTTTGAGCTTCCTAACCTTGTTCGAGACACTTATAGTTGAAAAGGAGGAGGGGAGGAGGGGGTCGGACTCTCGACCCAGATGCGCTTTGTTTGCATGTACATTATCCCACTATTCGTGCGTGTTCATCCAAACTAACCTTCGATATGAGGAAGGACACAGACGACCATCATCATTTATCTCCCCTCTCCCAATTCCACACAGATACACACTTCCGGCGTGCCGTATTTGCACATGTTCGAGTGGAAAAAATGGCTAGTCTGAGATTGGAGGGAAGATCAATGATTGAGCCAAGAGATGCTGGGGAGTTCTACAAATTTAAGTGATTCTTCGTCTTCCCTTTTCATTCCTGATCTCTTTCGGGATTCCTTCTCCTCTCTCTCTCCCTTCTTGTACTCCCATATCAAGTGTGGGTCATCTCCGATTCCTATCTCCTCCTCCTCTTCTTCTCTCGATTTGAC
>BTSX01000003.1:18793199-18996059 GCA_036245825.1 Pristionchus entomophagus | reverse complement strand
GTAAAATCATCGGACAGGCTCGGGAGAAGTGCCAATCGACATTTTATGATCATTTATAAGTTTTTTTTAGAATACTTCGGCCATACCGTTGCAAAAAGCTCGTGAGGCTGAGAGCGTGGAGGAAAAGTTGCGATGTAGCCACGGAGCGAAGCGGAGTGGCTATATCGCAACTTTTCCTCCACGCTCTCAGCCTCACGAGCTTTTTGCAACAGTATACGCCCCACTCGCAAGCAAGCGGTGATTGGCTAACGTGTATAGCGGCCTAACGTTGCTAAAGCAAGCAAGCGGTGTTTGATTAACATTTGCTTTCGACCCGGCGTACAACGTAGCAACCGCAGGCTGCTTGTTTATCATTCCCATATCCCAACTGACCATATTGTACATGCTTCTGAAGCTGGCTGCATTGATGGGACAATTCTTGTTGGCGTGGCGAAGGATACAAGCATGGAGAGACGACTGATATCTCCAATGGAGAGATTGAAGAACACCAAAAGAGAATGATTAATTCACCTGCACATCTCATCCATTCCATCCGCATTCTCAAATTTGCGCTTCATGTTTGATCTGAAAAATCACAGTTATGCGCGCGATATGAAGAATTGCTTCAGAACATGCACAATAACGATTTTGTTAGACAATGAGAGATTGTATCTAGCACGTTCCTAAGTTCTATGATGAAGAAATCAATAATGAAATAACATACGCATATGTTTGGTAGTCAGGAAGGGGCGTCTTCACTCCAGCTTTCTCAACCGCAGCGTAGAAAGTGTTGAAACAGGCGTACATGTTCTGCAGTATGCCATTGTTTTATGAACCGTTTGTTGTCTTAGGAAGATAGCATCCATGTTATTGGACTAATGAATAATCATATCTACGTGAAAATGATATATTTGACGAAAATTTTAGCAGAATCATGAGATTTCCGGAATTGGCTCTTCAGATTTCGTCTCACACAACCCCCGCCCCTCGACTATTTCCAATTCTATCTCATCTTCTCTCACATCGCAGGAGTGGAAGTTGGTAGGACAGAGCGGGATCTTTCCATCACAGGCTCCAACTGTTTCGATCTCTTTATTCTTTGAGTTGATTTGGCAGAAGACAGACTGGACTTCATCTGAAAAGAAAAGGGAATTATTATTTTTAAATCGGGATAATGATGAACAAGAAGACACGATCTCCAAAGAACGTTAGTTAGTATTATATAACAAATGTTTCATACCTGAACATCCAGTATCGGCTGACTTGACAATTACAGTAGAGAAATCGGCAGAGATTGTGCTGAAGAATCTCTGGTAAGTCTATAGAAGTGATAAAACGACTGACTCGCAAAACACCGTCGCGTCATTCTCAACAGGAATACTCTTCTTGACTTCGGCCATCTTATTCATACACGGATCAGCCAATGATGAAGAAATTTCGGGTTTTTGAGTGTATGTTGCTGATGACAAAAATACCTTGCTGATTGTCACACATTATCTTCCTAAGATCCAAGTCAGCAGAGAAACGATACGCATCGTCACTCTTCTGAAGTGAAGAATATCAAGATCATGAACTTCATTAGATAAAATCAATAAAACATTTTTTGTGTAATATACATACGAGATTGAAAAGAGAAGCGAACACGGTGGGAGTTCTGCATGAATCTGACTCTTGACTGAAGCAGTGAGAGACTGCATCGAACGTTCTGATGAGATCAAACTATCTTCATGCACGTTCTCATTTTTCTGTTCAGATACACAATGGAGCTGACCATACTCCGCACATTTCTAACACCACTTTTGTTACCCACTCTCCGATGCTTATCTAATCAGTTGTTTTCACTCTTTCTAAGAACTTTTCATACTAATCGCCAGCAGAACTTATCTATTTGCTTACTCAGTGGGTTCTTGATAATTTATATCTCTGTTCATCGAAGAGGCTAATTCTCGACTGACCCGCAGTAGTTATTGAGTGCCTCTCCTTTTCCGTAATTCTGATCCATATTCGTCTTATATTCATCATAATTAGGGAAGGGATCGGATGAGAAACCAGTGGAAGTCAGTAGATTGATGAAGCATCCCTTCGTTTGCTGCAATTCAATGATGAGATCGGGGCTAATAACGTCCAGAAATATTATGCCTGGTCTTCCCTTTCCTGCTAGTCATCCTTTTCTTTTAGAAGAATATTTAATGGAGTGAATAGGAAATGTATGAGATCGAACCTCGCAACCTCCAAGATTGGGGAGCGAGAGATTCGCGAGTTTCTTGAGAGTTGGCAAAAGGCCGCCATCCTGAGGTATTAAAGTAAAAAATAATTATTGACTGTTTCAAATAAAGAACAGAGAAGTTCTGGAAATCAGTGTTAGAAGCAGAATGACGCATGAGTATTCACCGTAGTCGTATCGGGTTGTGGCTCGTCAGTTGTATCGGTCCCATTACCCTGGAAGATACGATGTGAACTACATGATAATGCAGCTGAAAAGTTGAGATGGACACTGATGAGAGTCTCAGAAGTCTCCTTCAGACCCAACTGGATACAGTAGAACATACGTCAAATAGGTCTCGAAAATGCGAGAGTGCACGTCGGCACTTCGACAAGACCCATATCGAAAAAGCGAAAAAAAACAGCGTAATGTGTGGTAAAAATCGATGATATCGAGTACACCATGTTGGCAAACTTGTTTGAGCATATCGGCAGAAAATTCTAGGTGTGACCTCATTTGACGTATGCGATAGAACGAGCTGTATGACTATTTTGAAATAATACAAACCACTATGATTTCGTTACAATGAGGCATCCATCCATCACAGAACCCGAGTGCTCCTTGCTGGTAGATAATCTCCTGAGTGATGCAGTACATCTTACGAGCCTCATCTGGGAAGGGATACATTCCAATATTTTCACGTAATTTACATAGAACGATTCAGAAAGTCTATGAAAAAATTCGATTTACACACGATTGTTGATAATGGCAATGCATTTGGAATTTGTGAAGGATAGATTTAGGACGATTTTGTTGACCAAATAAATTTACCGGGACAGTACTGGCGAACTGCGAAGTTGTCGCATTTCATAGCTAGACGGAGATCACTGAAGACGTTATTTAGTCGTTTGCTGTTTGAAAGACCGAGACTGACGTGCATGCTCTTCCGAGGGAGAGATTGTGGGGAATGGAGGGCTTGCACATATTGAGAAGAAGTGTAGCATTATACAGACACGATCTCTGCCTCACTCCTGCAATGGTGAGACTACTTATACTCTTAGTCAATTCAATAATCTTTGCTAGTTTGTGCACTCAATCAAAGGATTGAATCATCCTCGTATCTCTTCTATTCTTATCTCTCTTGTCTACACGTTGTTCCCATGTTTTCAGCTTGTTTCTCTCAATCGGATTAATTTCCTTATCTACCGATTAGAGTTTATGTTGCATTCTCTGCTTTTCTTTCCCTGGACGAGACTACACCCCCCCCCCCCCCCTCCACTCCTCCTGCCACACTCTCAATTATCTTCCATTCCCAGTCGTCATTCACTGCACAGAGAGAGAGAGAGAGAGAGAGAGAGAGAGAGAGAGAGAGAGAGAGAGAGAGAGAGAGAGACGATTCTCATTATATCTACAGACACGAGAGAAAAGAAGACGAAGATGGATCTCTCTCTCTCTCTCTCTCTCTCTCGATTTCGGGGTCGTCCCATCCCCCATTATTGCGCTCATAAAGAAGTTATGGACACGCGTGTTTTGTGAGACATCCTCACTCAATTTGGAATGATAAGAGAGGGATCCAACGTTGCTATCGAGACACCACAAATCATCATACGATAGAGAACAGACTAACAATCACTAATTACATCTCGTTTGAACTCAGACACAACACGTCAGAAGTTTCTAGAAACGATGAATGTGAATGGAACCTTCTTGGTTGATGCATTGTTCCTTGCGTAGATTAAAATCAGTGGAGTAGTCGTAGGCTTGTTCGTAGTTCTGTAAAAAAATGATTATTTGTGGAGGGCGGGGGCGGATCAAGAACTGACCATATTGAACATGCTTCTGAAACTGGCTGCATTGATGGGACAATTCTTGTTGGCGTGGCGAAGGATACAAGCATGGAGAGACGACTGATAGCTTGAATGGATAACTTAGTTGGTAATAGCACTTAACTGAATGAACTTGAATAATACCTGCACATCTTGCCGATTCCATCCTCATTCTCGAACAATCGCTTCATGTTCGATCTGGAACAACAAAAATGTATGAAACGTCTATGCAAACCCATCGGTGTTGCTTGGTTGAAAAGACACTACACGTTATGCAATAAAATGATATAAGCATCATACGCGTAGGAGGAATAATCGGGAAGGGGTGTCTTCACTCCAGCTGTCTTCACTGCATCATAGAATGTGTCGAAGCAAATCTTCATGTTCTGCGAAGATTTTAAAATAATATTCCGGTATTTAAAAAAAATAGATTTTCGAATAATCTTCCGGTATGTAACGACTGAAAGAATGTCCGCAAATGTTCCGTTTTTTCACTACAACGAATACATGCATGCACATTTAAGTTACATTGGAGGTTTTGTAGTAACCCCTCTTGTTTTCAATAAAATCTTCCATGGAATGGTTTGAAGGGAGTCAAGCACATCAGTGCAATCAACGTGTTTCATAATTATTTTGCAGTAAATGGGCGAAGAGACACGCACATCACAGGAGTGGAAGGTAGTGGGACAAGGAGGGATTTTTCCATCGCAAGCCCCGATTGTCTCGATCTCCTTCGTCTTTGTTGTGATCTGGCAGTAGACAGACTGGACTGATGCTGCAATTTAATCGTTATCATCCTCTCGCTTTTGTTCACAAACACATGATTCTTGATAAACAAATACACTTTTCTAATGTACAATATCATCTCATTGTTCTAGTGAATCAATACACTGCTTTGCGTTATGTACATATAATCGTTGGGACTTATTTAGGATGGCTATCCAATCGATTCTTTTCAGTGGCGGAGAGTGGAATGAGAGAGTGAAAGCTAACCAGGGCAGTCATCGTTCGTCTTGCTCATAACAGCAGAGAAGTCAGCAGCGACCGTGCTAAATCAGAGATTTATTTTTTTTGGGAATTTGGAGGGGCTTAGAAGCTTGACAAAACGACTGACTCGCAAGAGACTGTTGCATCATTCTCAACGGGAATACTTCTCTTCACTTTGGTCATCTTATTCATACACGGATCAGCCAATGCTAAACAAAGTTGCATAATATTTGTATCTGGCTAAAAAAAACCTTGTTGATTGTCGCACATAATTTTCCTGAGGTCGAGGTCACTGGAGAAACGGTATGCATCATCATTCGTCTGAACAATGACGGTGATTAAAGTTGAATGAATATTGAGATGATGATGGATGAACTGACGAGATTGAAGAGAGTGGCAAATACTGTAGGAGATCTGCATGAATCTGATTCCAGACTGTAGCAGTTTGAAACGGCGTAGAAAGATCTGTAGAGATCGGAGATTAATTCTATGGAGACAATTGGTGGGTGTTTCATTGGTTTCGATCACTTCGTCATCAGAGAAGACTACACTCTGCATGGAATGATCTCTCTCTTCTCACGTGTGACTACTCAACTACCATTCTTTCATCTGACGCCATTCTAATCCCTTCTGTTGTTATCATTCTTATCTCAACTGATAGACTGTCAGATGGTACTAATCCCTCTGCAGAATACGAAGGGAGACTACGAATATCATGCGAATTGTGGTTGATTGACGTCTCTCTCAATCTGGGCCTCCCCGTCAATCAAAAGAGTGGAAGAAATGAGATGATCGAGGGATAATCGGATGCCACACTCAGAGATAGATAGAGGGAGATTTCAAAGGAAGAATTGGGTTTGAGAACAAAAGCTGAAAGTGGTTTTACTTTTTGATTTAAATAATCCTGTTTCATATTCATTATCTAACCCGCAGTAGTTGCTGAGTGCCTGTCCACTTCCATAAGAATCGGTCATATTGGCCAGATAGTCGGCATAATTAGGGAATGGATCGGAGGAAAATCCAGTGGAAGTCAGTAGATCGATGTAGCATGCTTTCGTTTGCTGCAAATATGTTGGTAAGATAAGAAAAGCCAGGACTTCTGCTGATAATCTTGGAGTTTAGAATGGATTGGGGACACTAAACATTTAAATAATATTCAAGTCACAATTGAAATAAATCGGCGTAGAACGACCGATGAGCAATAATGAGGGTCAGTGCAGTGCTATTTATACAATCAACGAAAAGGTCATTCTAACCTCGCATCCTTTGAAGTTCGGAATGGAGAAATCTCTGATCTTCTGAAGAGTCGACCAGACATCGTCGTTTTCAGGCTGGATTACATCTGACAATTGCTCGTCCACCCAATGTGAATGAACGGAGCAAACTGGAAAGGAGGAATGATCTTTTATCTTCGATAAAATGCTCACCCAATAGAGAAATTGTCAGGAGCGGCCTCATTTGGAAACGCAGCTTCTCGAATGACATCAAATGGAGGGAAGGACCTTATCAAATCACTTCGCTATCTAACTCCAATCCGTTCTCTCTCTCCTTTTCTGGAATGACAATAGGAAGAGCTCTTATCGGGTTCCGAAACATCTAAAGAGAATGAGAGAAGAAGGGGGGGGGGGATCAGTGATCAAACGATGCACAGAAGCGAAGGACACGGAGATGATTGCACTGGATCACGAATATTTTATTTTCTGTATTCCACCAGTTCAGTTAAAGAATAGAAACAAACTCATAGAGGTTGATGAAGTACGAATTAAATACATATTTCGCAATAATAGGTTTCGCAATACCATTTTCCTATATTCATGCCATGACGTTATGAAAAGCTCGTGAGGAGCGATAACGAATTGATCAATTAGAAATTCACAACTTTTTCGAACTACACTTTCTTTTGCAACGGTATTTGCACCACTATGATGTTAGCGGCCCTTTGTTAACCTGTACATTTGAAATGGACATTCTCTGCATTCGAACGTGAATGAATATTCAATTCTCTAACAAAACGTTTAATTAATATTTAGCCCAACTCGAATTTATTCAGAGAAAGGATTATTCGATAATGTTAATCTCTGCAAATTCCGCATGAATATTCTCCATTCGTTCGTCCTCGTAACATGTAAAGTATGAAACGATCTTAAAACCAATTCTGTCGCTCTTTCTGATGTAGTGAGAAACCTTCTTGTTTTCATACTGAAAATATTTGAAATATAATTCATGCTTTTATGACTAATTTTCTTTCTTTCTCAAACGTTTTTTGTATATTATCCCCCCCCCCCACCTCGTAGTTCGTTCCACTGGTCTGAAGGGCGATCAATTCGGAAGTCAACACTTGATCCACTGCCAATCTCCACCAACCTCTCGCATCAGATGCGACTCTCATCGTATCAATTCGGTTCTGCCATAGAGTTTATCACACCATTTTCATTAATTATAATGACCATGAGTATAGTCGGGAGCCAATCGACCTTGAGGATCATCGTTGGGAGGGAGAAGGAATGGAACCGAGTGAGATGGCGAAGAATTGACTGGCTTGGATAGAAACGACGTTCCTTTAAATATTATTGCATGATCACTATCTTGTTCGTTACAACACCCGGCCTTTCAGTCTTTGGCTTCCCTCTAGACAAAACTCTTTCTTCGAATCGATTGAGCGAGAATCTCACGTATGAGGTACGATTCTTGATGTTACAAATAATTTTGTACAATGGCGATCCTTCGCTCACAATAAGAAATTCTTTGTTTGAAATGGATGCCTGTTGACCCGAGAAAGACAGATATGCCAATTCGAAACCCATGATGAACTTCTTGAAGCTGGAAGAGAATCTTTCTATCTTCTAGAAATGATTCCGCTAATACCTCTCGCTAGTTTCGGAGGTGAGTGGTTGCTCTTCGAAGTTGTTGTGCCACCAGCATTGGTTCAATCGATGTCCAATGAGAATGAGAAGGAGATTGGAGAAGAGAACGGCATTGAATGGCATCTGAGGATGGATGAGATTATTGGGGATATCTGAGGGAGTCATATACTCCTTTATAGTGTGAATATCGGCGTAGAAGTCCACTTGAGTGAAATTAGATACCTGTGTTATCTCAACGATATCCACTCCATGGTGTCTCACAATCTCAGTAATTGCAGCGAAAAACTCATCCGGAATCAGCCACTCATTAGGAATAATGGCAGAAGGTTTCTGAAATATATAATCTGAATTTGTAATGCCGCAAACATTATAAAAATGATGCATCGAGATATGAATTGAACATCTTCTTCTCAATGAATCTATCTCTGTTCTGGATGATTTCGTATTGATAGGAAGAGTGAACGCGACAATTGCAAGCTGGAAGAGAGTGAGAGACACATCCAGATTCCATTATGCATTCCGAGAGGTTAGACCTGCAGGAGATTGATTGAGCCACTCATGGATCATAACACAACCTCTGATCTTCTCTCTTCCATGGTTATCTTATTGATCGTACTTTGAGCTCGAATCCGTATCCTCTTTCAGTCTGTGGTGTCTAATTGTAACTTATGATTTTATTTTTAGATACTACCAACGTTTTGTTTAACCATCACAATAAATTGCAAGTTGGTACTGTATGTTTCCTTATCTTTAATCTCAATGGAGAACTTATTCCTCGGAGCTCGTGTTTTAGTAAGACATATTCCTACTCTCTGAGGGATGTGAGTAACTGAGGCAATCATTCGAAGAAAAAATCCTTCTTGAGTTTTTTTGTTTTGTACGATGAACCAGCTAATATAATTGAGAGTTGTATTATTCATCCTCATAATCCCGTTTCGAATTAGTTCTCAGTCCGACCCTTCACTTCAACCCTTCGTTACCTGTGTGATATGAAGAGATCCCCCTTCCCACTTGATATTTTCCAGACTTCGTTCATTCGCTATGAAATTGATCCTCTTGCTGACCATTGACATGACGAAGATTTCAGCTCGAAATTCGAACTACCGTGATCACCTCCTCAGATGACTGAAGACCTTGATCAGACAGATATCTGCGAGCAGAGGTAGTCTATCCTGAATCCCTTTTTTGAAGAAACAAACATTAGATAAGAGGCTCACATCGACTCCGAATCCATCCTCATCGACCTCAATTTCTTTGGAAAAAATGCATCCCATGTGTAGGGGCCACAAGCCCCGCCCATTTTCCCTCGACACGATTTCCCTCAAAAGCGAGATCGAGGGAGCACAACCTTCATTCGCACCAAATCGCTCATCCAAAAGCTTGATCGGTAGCTATGAGCACCCTCTATGGATTGAGGCTATGAGACTTTGTGCCTCACTTCTCCCAGTAGGTCAAAAATCCAAGGAAGCAAGTCAAAACAGCTCAAAATGCCATTTTGAGGAGGTGCACACAAAACCTCGCACTCTAAATCGATTTATTTGCTTTTAGAAAAATTTTAAGCGCAAAATTATAATTTTAATAATTTTCTCTGATTTGTGCTTGAATTTAATATGAACACGGGATGAGAGCGGCGAGAGAGCGGGGGGGGGGGGGCGAGAGAGACACGTGTGAGAGAGGCTCCGCCCCTTTCTCTCTCGTCTCGCCTCTCTCCCCTCTGACTGGGAGAGGTACGCGCACTTCTAGAGATCTCGTGGGCTTGAGAGAAGAGATATCGACATAAAAGCAAAATTGAAATTGAGACCCTGACGGTCATTTCGCGCCTACTTTTGACCTGATTCCAGAAAGTTGGCTATCCACTTTGTGGCCCCAACCCATGTGTACTGAAAAGTAACGTCAACTACAAAAAGAGAAGTAGATGCAAACGTGCCTATCTGACACGGCTAGTTAGACGCCGGCCACTCAACGAGTGAGAGCGAATGGAAAATGAGTGGAGAAGGGAGTCTGTCTGATCGAGCGAGGACTACGTGATTGTTCGCAGGAGGAACTCTGGTCTATCTCCCCCAATAGGGCTCCCATTAGCGTCCCTACTTGTATCCCTGCAGGGGGACAACTGGGAACACTAATGGTGGACTAATGGGGCACCATTAGCTAATGGTCGCCCTACTGGGGGGGGGGAGAGAAACCAGAGAAATTCAATTAGTGAGAGACAGTCTGGTTCAATCAGAGAGGTAGAGAAGGAGTCCTATGTATTATTGGAGCGGTCGGTGAGGAAATCTGTACGCATCTGGCCATCAGCTGGCTACTGCATCAGAGTTTCTTCGCATTTGGTATTTCAACGGTTGAGATCGGTTCATCTCATCGGTTTATGTTCATTATGTAGTTAAATTATTTAACTACCTTAGATGTTGCAATTGATTTTTAAAATATGTAGTTCAAGATAATTTCCTTCATCGTACAATAAATGCAAATAATATGCAAGACAATGCATATGCTGCTAATGGACAATAAAAGTTCTAGATTGTCAATCGGAGTGTCACTAGGAGAATTCCAATGATGGAGACATGAATGGATGCGAGGGAAGTAGTGGGAGAGGTGGGAGATGGAGTGGACGGGGTGGATTGAGTATCCTTTATAGTGGGATTGTCATCAGGGGATCGAGTAGTGGAGGGAGTATTGGGAGGAGGAGTCCGTCTAGTGGTAGAAGGTGATGGGTGATCGGGAATGGAAGGAGTTGTGGGATTGGGAGTGGGGTCTTGAGGGGAAGTGGAGGACTCGTTATCGATGTTCTCAGTGGTACGATTGGTGGTGAAAGAATTGTCTTCGGGAGTAGCGTTGATGAGGGTGGAAGTGATCTTTCCATTTGGATTTTCAGTAGTGGCAATAGAAGAGAAAGAGGGATCAACGAGGGCTTCAGTCGAAGGAAGAAGGGTGGATAGGGAAGAGGACGATAAGTCGTTGGGGGGCTTAGTTGTCAGAATTATCGAGGAAGTTGATAAATCAATTTGAGGAACTTCAGTGGAGGTAATAGATGGAGCAGTTGATGGGGAAGAATCGACGGCGTTGGGTCTTTCAGTGGTGAGAATAGTCGATGAATATTCGTCAGTGGGAATCTCAGTGGTTATTATGGTCGAGTGATCATTCGAGTTGGGAATATCCGTAGTGATGATTGTGGTGAAAGAATGGTCATCAGGGATTTCAGTTGTGGCAATTGTGGGTGAAGTGGAATAGGCATCGTCAGGAGTTCTTGTCTGAAAACATGACGCATCATTATTTGACGTCATTTATTTCCTCGTCCGTCAGTAACTAACCGGATAAGGGCCATCACAATCAGGCATCCATCCATCACAGAATCCAAGTGCTTCCTGTTGATAGACGATTCCTTGAGTTATGCAGTACATCTTCGTAGCTTCTTCTTCAAGGAAGACATATTAGTTAAAACGAGATTTAAAAAAAATCAAGGTCAGAGGTAACACGAGCATACCTGGCAGGATAATGACTACAGAATGTGACTGACCGGGACAGAACTGACGAACAGAGAAGTCACTGCATTTCATGGCGAGACGGAGGTCACTGCAAAAGTAGGCCATTTGCAACCAAACTTGTATTTGTTTTTTTTTCAGTTTACATCATATTCTTTACTAACGTGCAAGATTGTCCGAGAGTAAGATTATGAGGAATGGAGGGCTTGCAGATATTGAGAAGAGTCGTTGCATTGTGCAGACACGAATTCTGCCTCACTCCTGCAATAAACTGAACAGGTTACATCACAAATGAGATAGATCAGTATAATCCTCAAAGATTCATAGTCACGATGTGGTGCGAGATATGATCTTCACTAGTTGTTGTGACTATCTCTCCCACATTCCCATAACACGTTATGCTAATTAAAGAAGGGGGAACACGACCATCTGGGTTGATGAGTTCTCGACGTGAGCTAACGGGTCTCCACTATCTGATCACACTTTTCAAAAGACGCATGTTACTTATTTTCGTTTGAACCGAGTTATGAGCGATTGGCTGTGTGCCAATCGGGCCTGATCACTCAGGCACTAATCCGAGAGGGGGAGAGAGAAGGAATAATTGAGAGAGTCCGCATGCAAATCGGCGCGCGCGTCGCGGCCGTGCGATTTGCATCAGCGGTCGTGTTCCCCTTTCTTTAATCGCATTTCTCACATAATTGGAATGCGCTACAAAGAAAACAACAGCCAAGAGATTAAGAAAAAAACGAGTTTAAATGTTGATCGTACCTTCAATATTCAAGCACTGCGCTTTGCGAAGACTGAAATCTGTTGAGTATGCGTACGCTTGTTCGTAGTTCTGAAAACTTTTGTGAAATTTCAATAGTTGTGCTTGGATTTTTTTTGTGTAATGAAGGGTATACTCGCATGATTCTAAATGACTCACCATATTGTACATGCTTCTGAAGCTGGCTGCATTGATGGGACAATTCTTATCGATGTGACGAATTAGACAAGCGTTGAGGGTTGTTTGATATCTTTAGAACGAGGTAAACTATTAGTGAAGCAAATGAATTGATTGAATTCACCTGCACATCTCATCGATTCCATTCTCATTCTCGAATCGCCTCTTCATGTTTGACCTGCAATTGATGATTGTAGATAGAGATCACAGGCTCCGCCCACTTGGGAGGGATAGATAATTGCCAAAAATCCGCAAGAGGTCCGACAACTCTAATTCTTAACCGATCAAACCGCTCCAAAAAGTTTCCTGTAGATATCGACCTACTCTAACAAATGACGAGTGGAGCAGTGGATGGGATGGGACTCGAACCGGAGGCTTCGGGTTTGACAAACGAGCGCGCTACCGATTGCGCCACAAGAGCTACCAATTGCGCCACAAGAGATCGTCTCACGTGCGCTACATGGTTGTGCGAGGATGGAATAGGCGAGTAATGCATAGTGGGGGCCTCGAGAACACCTTTTCAATTGTTTCTCGAGAATGAGTTAAGTTATAGACAAACGGCCAAAATTATGATGTTATTGGGTCCCAGAGGGTTTTCGCACTGGTTTTCGCCAGACTGAGTGAAATCGGCTCTCGACCCTGTGGTCTCTAATTATAGAAACTGATTACATTTTAGGAATCGTTTTTTTTCATACGAGGGGAAAAGAAGAAGAATAAATAATCACGCGTAAGTGATGTAGTCGGGAAGGGGTGTTTTCACTCCCGATTTCTCGATTGATTCGTAGAAGGAATTGAAGCACTCTTGTGTTCTCTGAAGGTAATTAATTCTATTTATGGATCAATCATGGATTAGTATGGGGAGGGTGACAACTGGGCAACGACATTTGGGCAACGGGGGCATTTGCGACAATTGGGCAACCACCTTTTGGGCAAACGACATTTGGGGAACGAGCCATAAACCCTTTAAAAATGATCCTAGAGAAATGGGATTGGAATAAATCGATTGCTATTGATCTCCCCATCTCTATTAATCGATTGATACCAAGCCCATCGCTGTAGGATGATTTTAAAGGGTTTATGGCTGGTTGCCCAAATGTCGTTTGCCAAAAAAATTTCCTGTTGCCCAAATGTCGTTGCCCAGTTGTCATCCCCCCTTAGTATGAATTGCAATGAGGCATACTTTGAAAACGTTGCTCACTATCTCAAGAAAATAAAAATTTAATTGTTTTGGCACGGAATCTCCACATATTTCTGTAGTCAGGTATTCTCAAAGTAATACATCGTGTTTATATATTTTTAAAAATATTCCTCTTATCATTTCCATATTTTCGTGTCCTACATCGCAGGAGTGGAAGTTAGTCCAGCACTTGGGGATCTTTCCATCACAGTCTCCAAGAGACTCAATTTCCGTCGTCTTGGAGTTGATCTGGCAGAAAACAGACTGGACTGCGTCTGCAAGTGAAAATATTTCAACTTCAGTAGCTTTCGTCGAGGATGAAGATTGATATGAAAATGAGAAGAACTATGAATTAATGATTGAGTTCACACCGGGACATCTTGTGTCTGCTGATTTGGCAACAACAGAGAAGAATTTCGTGGTGACCGAGCTGAATGGAAGATTCGAAAGTAAGACCAAAAATAAAAACTACTGAAAATGGCATACTCGCAAGAGACGACGTCATCATTTTCCACTTGCAGAATGCGTTTGACTGCGCCCATCTTTTCCATACAAGGATTGGCCAGTGCTGAAGAAATTTATGATATTTGGATATCTGTTGCTGATGGCAGAAATACCTTCCTCATTGTCGCACATTATCTTTCTGAGGTCCAGGTCATTGGCGAAACGATACGCATCGTCATTCTTCTGAAAGAAACAAAATATGAATGAAAAAATTATTTAAAAAAATAATGAACATACGAGATTGAAAAGAGAAGCGAATACGGTGGGAGTTCTGCATGAATCTGACTCTTGACTGAAGCAGTGAGAGACTGCATCGAACGTTCTGATGAGATCAAACTATCTTCATGCACGTTCTCATTTTTCTGTTCAGATACACAATGGAGCTGACCATACTCCGCACATGTCTAACACCACTTTTGTTACCCACTCTCTTTTTTGTTACTCACTTTGTTACGCACAGTTACCAATGTTCTGATGAGATCGAAGATGAATTACTTTAGACATGCGTATGATCACGATTTCGGTTCAAATTGTCTGTTGAAGTTCACCTTTTTTTTCAGAACCGGCAGAAAAATTATCGAATCATCGTTATCAATTACTTATGCAATTAGAGGCGTGAATCCAACTTACCCGCAATAATTGTTGAGTCCCTTTCCACTTCCATATATATTTTCCATAGTAGTCTTATATTCCTCGTAATCAGGGAAGGGATCAGAGGAAAATCCAGTGGAAGTCAGAAGATTGATGTAGCACGCCTTCGTTTGCTGAAAAAAAAGTTATAAGAGTCAGACAAAGTCTGGAACATGAAAAAAAATAATGTATGCTCAAAAGTTGTTCCCAGGGGTAACTTTTGATTCTGAATCGATTGGCCTTTTCCGTTTTTCGATCTGAGCCTTCTGAATCCCGGTACGACCCGGCGTCGATTTGGCCAAAATCTTGATCTGAGATGAAATAAGAAAATAAAACTTTGCCGGAAAATCAAAATGGCCACAAATCTCGTGTGCCCGACCAGAATTTAATTCTCTACAAAATAAAACTTTGGGCAAGGTTCTATCTTTATCCGGTACCGAGTTATGATCGATTTTTGAAATACTGTTTCGGGGAACAACATACTTATACAGTAGAAAGAGCATGTTTTTGTGATCATTTTGATGTATGGGATGAAAGCTTTATCAGTCCGCCAAATTGTTTCTCATCACTTTTAGTGTCGAAAACCAGCGATTTTCACAGTTTTTCGAGTGTAACATTTTTCTTTCGCGTTTTCAGGATCTCTGACATAAAAAAATCGATTTCTACGAGCGAAAATACCCCCCAGAAAATCCGTGATATGTTTTATCGATTATGACTTTTTTGACCCAAAAATGGAACCAAGAACCTGGTTGGGGTCGAAAAAATTTTTTTTTTCTTCAAAAATACATGACTGTTATATATCTTGTCCTTGTGATTGTGCGAAGGGCGAGTGGATTCACTTAGTCGTTTATCAGGCGAGGGGGAATAACTTGACAAATGATGGGAAATAATCCGGAAGAGCCAGGAGGGCGTCTTCCTTACGAGAGGGAACGAGAGACTACTAGCTCGGGGCGAGAGAAGAGACTAGAATGAGCGAGGGAGAGCGTGGCTCACCTCTAGCTACGCAGCAAAAAGAGAGTTACACAGAAAACGGGTGTTACTCAGGCAACGACGGCCAAGTCACAGGTTGACGATGGCTTACAGTAGTTGGAGTACAAACTACAAGTACAAGTGTGTCAGACTTGTGACTACACGTTGACTATTTACTATTCGTGTACTAATTATTGATTGATATAATTACTATACAACAATGACTATAGGATTTTCTGGGTTATTTTCGCACGTAGAAATCGAATTTTATGTTAGAGATCCTGAAAAGGCAAAAGAAAAAATGAAACACTCGAAAAACTGTAGAAATCGCAGGTTTTCAATACTAAAAGTGATGAAACAATTTTGCGGACTGATAAAGCCTTCATCCCATACATCAAAATGATCAAAAAAACATGCTCTTTTTACTGTATACGTATTTTGTACCCCGAAACAGCATGTTAATAACCGATCATAACTCGGTACCGGATAAAGATTTTGTAGAGAATTAAAGTTTCATTTTGTAGAGAATTAAATTCTGGTCGGGCACACGAGATTTGTGGCCATTTTGATTTTCCGGCAAAGTTTTATTTTCTTATTTCATCTCAGATCAAGATTTTGGCCAAATCGACGCCGGGTCGTACCGGGATTCAGAAGGCTCAGATCGAAAAACGGAAAAGGCCAATCGATTCAGAAAAAAAGAAAAAAAAAAAGTTGCCCCTGGGACCAACTTTTGAGCATACATTATTTTTTTCATGTTCCACACGGTGGTGGCCTTTTACTGACTCTTAGGCGAACGGGCTCATAAGAGCAGTAATACTAATGAAAATATCAGATTGCTTAACACTGAGTGTAAACACGTGTATTTTTAGCCGTTATCTTCAATGATGCATTAATTTATTCTAAAAAAAAAATTAATTATTGGTTTCGAACCTCGCAACTTCGAACGTTCGGAAGATCCTTGAGCTTCTGGAGATTCGTCCAAACGTCGTCTTCCTGAAATTAGATGGATTTTCATAAGTAATGGTCACTGCTAAGGGACAAAAGAGAACGTCAATGAAAATGCATTATTGCATATTTTAATTGAACATAAATTCTAGAGAAATGTACCAACTGCAGAAACATTTGGGTATCAACAAACCGTAGGAGTCGTATTGTTAGAGGGAGCATCAGTAGTCTCTGTGCTATTGGACTGAAAGATAGATGAGACAGTTTAATATTTGTTGCTATATACTGTATAATATACAGTACCACAGTCTCCGCCCTAAGAAGAGCGTCGCGGAGAGTCGCATCCGACTATTTTTGGCTAGCGCATCCTCTCGGTAGCCCTGATCGTTCTGCGAAAGTAGATCTCCGAAATTTGCATTTAGAGCTGTTTTCTGAGACGTCATTATTTAGCCCTCCACTCCTCCCCTCTGCTCATTTCCATAAACGACCGCTTCCTCGAGAGATGAGAGTGAGGAAGGGGGAGAGGAGGGGGAGGAGAGGGGAAGCGAAAAGGAGGCGTCATAGAAAGCAGCTTAAAATGCAGATTTCTGAAATCTGTTTTTCCAGAACGATTGGGGCTAACGAGAGGACGCGCTAGCCAGAAATAGTCGGTGGGATTCGCACTTTGAAGGGGTCTGATACTAGATGCTATCTGATGCGACTCTCCGCGGCGCTCTTCTCAGGGCGGAGACTCTGCGGTACTGTATGTACTGTAGAATAAAAAAGTGTGTTTCGAATTTTCCATTAAGGCGTTAGGAAATACACTATAACCCCACCATGACGATATCTTCACAATGAGGCATCCATCCATCACAGAATCCGAGGGCTCCTTGTTGATAGACGATCTCTTGAGTGATGCAGTACATCATTCGAGCCTCATCTGAAAAGAGATGTATGTTTTCTGAATGTTGGTTTTTCTTTGATTGTGAAAATTTTGCCTGACTATCCGTCACCTGACATGGAATATGTGTAGAAATGCAAAAAATGGAAGGAATGGAGTAAATCAGTCCATTCCTTAGATCTTCATTGAGAATAATCACTGACCAGGACAAGTCTGACGGATTGCAAAGTTGTTGCATTTCATCGCAATACTAAGATCACTGGAAAATGGGATAGATGGAAATGAATAGTTTCAAAGTTCTGCAAATTTTTTTGAATGGGCCACTAACGTGCAAGATTGGCCAAGAGTGAGGTCATGTGGGATGGAAGGAGCACAAACGGAGAGAAGGTGCTTCGCGTTTGCCTCACACGAATTCTGCTTCACTCCTGCAATAGAATTGCAAGGTGATGCTCTCAAGTATTTTCGTTATTTTAGTCACCACTCATTCGTATGGCTAGAGACCACAGGGTGATATTTAAAATCTAAAGCACGGACTCAATAGTATGCTCGATGTGTTGGTCTCGATCTGAATAACATTTTTCCGATTTAGTGTTGGTCTCGATCTGAATAACATTTTTCCGATTTAGTGTTTGTCTCTATCTCATCTCTCAGCCGAGTTCTCCCCCGAAAACCACGCGCGCGCGGGCAAGGTAAATGAGAGAGAAATGAGGCGAGAGAGAAAAGGGGCAGTGCCTCTCTCGCGTGTGTCTCTCTCCCTCCCCCCGCTCTCTCGCCCCGCTCCTCCGGCGCTTGACCGGCAATTCGGTGAAAAATCTTAAAATTCCCAAAAATTCTGAAAATTCCTCTAAAATACAAATGAAGTAAAGGTCAGGTGCGCAGCTGGGTAGGACCACTAGAAACCCTTCAAATCGATACTCTGGACCATAAATCGTCAATTTTGACCTACTTAAAGTTGACCGATCAAGCTGCGCACCACGTCATTTGTGCACGATCCTTAGACCTACTGAAAACGTTTTTGATCGGTTGATTTGATTGCGAACCCGACTTGCCGGACCGCTCGCCATGTTTTGGGTAACTCTCTATCCTCTCCAAGTGGACGGAGCCTGTGGTCTCTACGTATGGCAGGAAGTTTTTGGATGAGACATTAGCAGTACCTTCAGTATTCATGCACTGTTCCTTTCTGAGATTGAAATCAGTGGAGTAGTCGTAGGCCTGTTCGTAGTTCTGAAGCGAGTTGATCAGAAATGCCCTTGACAGGTCTTCCCGACTCACCATATTGTACATGCTTCTGAAGCTGGCTGCATTGATGGGACAATACTTATCGATGTGACGGACTAGACAGGCGTTGAGAGTTGTTTGATATCTGGAGAACGATTAAAGTTATTAGTGCATAAATGATGAATCCACCTGCACATCTCATCGATTCCGTTTGCATTCTCGAATCGTTCCTTCATCTTCGACCTGGATATGTGAGACTAATTATAGAATAGAATAGATTTGTCCGCACAGGTGGAACTGTAGTGGGGAGGGGGGTGGTTGACAAGACGATTGACATCGCTACGGAGATATACTCAGTGCAGGTATGTGAATGTATAATATTGTCATACGCGTAGTCGGAGTAGTCGGGAAGAGGAGACTTCACTCCAGTCTTTTCCACAGCATCGTAGAAGTTGTCGAAGCACTCATTCATTCTCTGCATAAATATCTTTCGTTTAGTATCAAGGCATACTTAATAATGTTTGCAGTAATTTGTTTCCATATTTCATCTTTTCTCACATCGCAGGAGTGGAAGTTGGTAAAACACTTGGGGATCTTTCCATCGCAGGCGCCGAGCGTCTCGATTTCCCTCGTCTTTGTGGATATCTGGCAGAAGAGAGAAAGAACAGAATCTGAAATTAGTTTTGGTTATGGGAAATGAAGCTCAAATGATGCAGTTCGCTCTGAACGGGAACGAGAAGATGCACAGCTGAAAAAGAAACAAATTCATAACATTTGTAGATTTCTCAGGCTGGTTAACAATGGATTCCCTTGTTCTTACCTTATAGAGAACCTGTTGGATTACTCATTAAAATGCATAATATTAACTCTGATGAATAGTACAAGGAAAGCTTACCGGGGCATCCAGTATCATCAGCCTTGCTGATAGCAGCAGAGAAATCGGCAGCCACATTGCTGAATAAAGTGATAAAATCTCAGAAAGATAAAGAAACAACGAACTCGCAAGAAGCAGTGGCATCATTCTGCACGGGAATGCTTCTTTTTATGCTGACCATGTTGTTGAGACACGGATCTGCCATCTCTGAAAAAAATTTGAGAGTGTAATTCACAAGCGGCGATACTTATACCTTGCTGATTCTCACACATAATCTTTCTGAGATCGAGATCAGTGGAGAAACGGTATGCATCGTCACTCGTCTGAATTATTCAGTTGATAAACAAAATATGTTTATTATTTATCTACTTACGAGCTTGAAAAGCGTTGCGAATACAGTGGGAGTTCTGCATGAATCTGACTCTTGACTAAAACAATGAGAGACTGCATCGAACGTTCTGAAAATGTCAAAGATCTTTTTTCTCACACATCGCATTCTTTGCAACTATTATGTTGCCGCTTTACCGTGCACTGAAAGAATACTCGTCATGGTAGTGTAGCCTACTCTTCTTCTCTCTTTTCCCCACGTGCTTACGCTGCATCCAAATGCCTTCCCTAAGCCTGATGTCACACTAATCCGACCTGTCGTTATCTCTCACATTATCCGAACAAAAGCAACCTCGGCTTGAAGTCACTAATGTCTCCTGCAGAATTCATGTTGAGAACATGAAACGTATTTTCAATTGGAAAAAAAGGCCAGAAAATAGAGTAGGGAAGGAAACTATTGTTTTTATGAACATTCCGGATGCCACATTCGAAGATGGAGAAAGGATTGTATCGGTGATAAAGGTAGAGTTTCACAGCAAATTCATTTCATCCCAGACGAACGTGAAAAATATTATATCTAACCCGCAGTAATTGCTGAGCGCCTGTCCACTTCCATACGAATCGGTCATCTTGGCCAGATAGTCTGCATAATTAGGGAATGGATCGGAGGAAAATCCAGCGGAAGTCAGTAGATCGATGTAGCATGCCTTCGTTTGCTGCAAATGTGTGAATACATAAGAAGTTCCAATAGGCAAGACTATTATTCAAATAAAAAAATAGTCCCCAATTCTCCGTTTGTGATAGTTCAAACTATTCTTTTCAGGATAAGTCGGTAGATATTTCAACTTTTCGTTTGAAATGAGTGGAATCAGGATTAGAAACAAATATACAAACCTCGCATCCTTTGAAATTTGGAATGGAGAAATCTCTGATCTTCTGAAGTGTCGACCAAATATCGTCATTCTCAGATCGGATTACATCTGATAATTGCTCGTCCACCCAATGGGAATGAACGGAGAGAACTGGAAACGAGGATTGATCTTTGATCTTTGATGAAATGCTCACCCAATAGAGAAATGGTCAGGAGCGGCCTCATTTGGAAACGCAGCTTCTCGAATGACATCAAATGGAGGCGGGATAGGTTCTTATCAAATCACTTCACTATCTCGCATCCTGACTCTTATCGGGTTTCTAAAAAGAGAATGGAGAGAAAAGAGGGAATCAATGTTGAAGGAGCTGCCCCATGAGTCGGATACATGTACTGTAGATTTTCGATTAGTCGCGTAGATAAATAATAATAATTATTATTTACTATCCCCCCCCCCTTCTCCAAAATTCTTGCTCTCTCTCTCATTTTCCTCTCTAACTCTCGTCACTAGCTGTTGGCCAACTAAATGCGGTTAGTTCGAGACAGTACCACGTCATCTTGAATGGGTGACAATTCAACTCGACCAAAGCGACATTTCCGCAACTCGACATAACTCTATTTCTAGCCACCCTAGGATTCTGGCAGAGGTGCCATTCTGATCAGCATAACTTCCTCTTTGTTTTGGAACCTCGGCCAGGATCCTAGGTTGGCTAGAAATCGAATTATGTCGAGTTGCGGAAATGTTGTTTGCGGAAAAAAATCAAGTTGCGGTAAATAAAAATTGCGGAATTGTCACCCATCCGTCATCTTAGATATATGGCCGCTGCAATTACTGTAGCCTAGACTATTTAGACGTTGTGCAACGGCCTCTACTGATACGGTAGCTCTTTTTGCTAATGATACTGTAGTTCCCGACTACTGTAGCCTGCACAATCGATCGATGTCATAACCATTTTCATTCTCAGTCCCAGTCCCACCGATCGGATCGAAAGAATAAGAGCCCGTAAGAGTCGAACAAAGTCGGGAACATTAAAAAATGAATAAGATATGCTCAAAAGTTGGTCCCTGGGGTAACTTTTGATTCTGAATCGACTGGTGTTTTCAGTTTTTCGATCAAAGCCTTTTGAATCCCGGTACGACCCGACGTCAATTTGGCCAAAGTCTTGTTTTTCGATAAAAACTCATCCGAAAAGGGGCAAAATGGCCACAATTGTCGCGTAACTGTAGCAGAATTTAATTCTTTACAAAATGAAAAAAATTGAGACGCTACCTTTTTTCGTATTTGAGAAAAAAAAGATTTTTAGCACAAACATTTGGCGACATAAACCCTTATGAGACGAATCGCGAGATAATCGAGAGCCCCACGGCGGTAGGAAATAAGTATCCGCGATCTTGCTGAAAAGTAAAACTTAAGTACTTTAAATGGAGCTCTATCAAACTACGTTTGCAGAATTTCGATATCCGCACTCATCTCCGAGTATTGGAAGGTCAAATTGGGAACACTATGAAATTTTTGTCAAATTTTGCTTCACTGAAACGGCTATAACTTCCTTTAAAATGATGCTAGATACAATTTCCAAAATCCGTTCGAAAGAGGAGGCGGAGGGCAAGAATTCATATGTTGATGATGTCATTCCTGGTCCATGCGCTAGACCGGGGCTGTCGGTATACCAAAAAAGCTTTCTTAGAAGTTTATTCTTCAATAAGTTCCCAAGAGTGATTGTAGTTCATACTGGTAGGGGCCACAAGCCCCGCCCCTTTTCCTCGACACCATTCCCCTCAAAAGCGAGATCGACGAAACACAAATCATGTTCTCAATGAAATCACTCGCCCAAAAGCTTGTTGTGTAGCTCTGACCATGCCCTATCGAACGAGCTCTGTCCGAACTGGATCTGACTTTTTTGAGTAGGTCAAAGTTCAAGAAAAAAGCCACGAAACATAGGATTTTACACTTTCTAGGACGATCGCAATGTTCGGACAGTGAAAATATGATTTCTTTGTATTTTAGAGGAATTTTAAGCACAAAATTGTATTTTTAATAGTTGTCCCCGATTTGTGTTCGAGCGGGAGGAGCGAGGCGAGAGAGCGGGAGGAGTGAGAGAGACACGTGCGAGAGAGGCTCCGCCCCTTTCTCTCTCGTCTCGCCTCTCTCCCCTCTCTGACTGGGAGAGGCGCGCGCACTTCGAGAGCTCTCCCGGGCTTGAGAGAAGAAATATCGACATACGTCCAAAAGCAAAAATTATATTGAGAATCTGTCGGTCATATTAAGCCTAGTTTGGACCAGATTCCACAAAGTTGGCTATCCACGTTGTGGCCCCTACATACCTACAACATATCCAAAAATCAGAAAAATCGGAAATGGGGAAAAAAAGTGGGCGACCTTTCGTCCAAAAAACCTGCCATTTTTGCAGTTTTTCGAGGTTTTTCAAGCATAACTTTTTTAATTCATGTTTTCATGACATCTGATATCGAAATTCGGAATCAGAGCCCAGATGGGTGTTTTTCAGACATACTTCGAATGTGATTATGTGATTATGTGAAGTTGTTCACGAATTTAAATTCAATCTAACAACAATAGATTCTGTGCACGGTAGAATATCCAACCAATATTATTTGATTATTTCCTTGAGATGATGCAATTTCACCAAATCGCTTCGTTTTAAAGGAGGAGTGAGATCAATATTTGGTTGGGGTAGCTTTCACTATGGTCGGATTGGTCTCCTGAACCATAATGGAAATCCAAAATTTGAAGGCCGTAGATCAATTTTGGACCGAGTTATGGGCGCGCGCAGTTTGCGTGATGATCAGGGAAAGGGCTGTAAAATGTGTGCGAGAGATTTCGCAGCGCATCCTCTCTCCCTCCGTCACTTTTCCGCCCTTCGCTGTCATCCCTTTTGCGAGAGGCTAGAGCGGCAGACAGGCCAGAGACCGTAGGGAGAGGGACTGAGGTCAAGTCAGAGAGGCAGACTCAGGTAGATCAAGGGAGGATATCTCTCACATATCTTGGCCCCGACCCTCCACGCTGTGTTTAGCATGGCCGTTTTATACCGTATTTTATACACATTTGATCAGGGCATTTCGCGGTGAGATATTTTCATTCGAAATTTGACATTGATGAGAGGGCTTCTTTAAAGGCTGTGAGAACGTGGTATTCCTCTTGAAAAGCGTCCTCGATGATGACGCGAGACTGCAGCAGTTTCTGGGCTACGGTAGGCAGAGGAGAGAAAGAGAGATCGTTTTAAGATCGGAAGGATCCAAAAACTATTTCCAGTGCAAAAAAACAATGATTATTTGATACTACAAAATCACTGGCCATTATCTATCAATCGCAAAACATATTTGAATGATCGTTCGAAAATATTAATAATAAAGGATTTCTATTGGTCGCTCGTCACTTCGCCTACATTCAACGCGACCGTAACGTCACACGCGTTGACACATTCAGATGGTTGGTATTAGTCTTGTTAGATCAGATTATTTTGCAAATATCTAACTTTGCATAAGTGCACTTGTTCATTCTTCCTCACGAAGTGTGATTAAAACGTATATAATTTGAACTGAAAGTATTTGTTGAAAGAAAAGGAGCTTTGCAAATTTGCTATTGGTTTTGGTCCCTGTCATCTTGTCTCTCAAACAATTGAACCAAATGAGGACGAAATATTTCTTCAGAAAGACTTCGATTCCAGCATTCTCTCCCTTCGCCCCGAGTGGAAGCGTCCATTCAAGAAGATCACTGCCAACGGAGCCAACGGCAATCTGATTGCCAACTTGCGACAAGCGATCCCCGATAATTAGTGTTTCCAGACTCATGATTAGTTTGTGTTCGTTCCTAATATTGATCAATTCAATAAGTCCTGATCGTTATTTTCACTGAAATCTTGCGGCTTAGACAAGTAATGATTCAGAACATATGGGCGCTTTTAGAAAAATCCTTGTTTTAAAAAAAAAATCCTTGTTTTTTGCCTTGTTTTCGCCACCATTCCAGAAAATGGTCTGAGAGTGGTCACCTTTCTGATGTGGTGTTAGTTCTCAGGAAATGGCACTGGAAAAATTAAAAGGGGTGTTAGTTTTCTCGGAAAAAGCTCTTGGAAAAAGCAAAACATTTGAATTCCCGCACTTTTGTATCTCGGTCCCCAGTGGAGATAGAGACTTGACAATTGTTTTGTGAGGTTTAGGGACCCTCTGAACATGGTAACCAAAATTTCAAGTCTCTATCTCTACAGGAAATCGAGATATGAAATTGCGGGAATTCAAATGTTTTGCTTTTTTTTTGTCCCAGTCTGAAATGAATGAAGATCCATCAATATTATCTACTTTTTCATATCTCGATTTCCTGTAGAGATAGAGACTTGAAATTTTGGTTACCATGTTCAGAGGATCCATAAACCTCATAAAACAATTGTCAAGTCTCTATCTCCACTGGGGACCGAGATACAAAAGTGCGGGAATTCAAATGTTTTGCTTTTTCCAAGAGCTTTTTCCGAGAAAACTAACACCCCTTTTAATTTTTCCAGTGCCATTTCCTGAGAACTAACACCACATCATGAGATTATTTTGTAAAAAAAACAATCTGAATAAAGCGGTACATTTGCAGGCCAACCAAGTCGTCGTGGTACGTCATCACAGATGAAGCCACCACATGTTGGGATGAGAGTGGAGACAGAATACTCCCTGAGTAGCATGATACATAACTACACTCTATGAACAAGGAGTACGTAATGCGCTTAGAATGGAAATGTACCTGAACCGCGGAATGTTCGTGCATTTCGATCATTGTATCGTAATCGTCAACCGAAATAATACATCTAACGAGATCTTCAACTCCTCCGCAATAACGTAAAATTCTCGTATTTGTTTCTTAATTTTATATACCGTTCCTGAAACACTTTTCGATAAATGTTCATTAATGCTATTTTTATTTGTGTGCTTTGCAATGGAAACATCTGCCTTCTTTATCGCAGTTATGGGAAGAGCCGGGAATGATCCAACTCGTCTTGACCGGAATTGGCGTTCCGCCAAGTCGTCAAAATATGGGCGGGGTCACCTGCCACGTCCAAATCGTTCTTTCCTTGGTCAGACCCATGATGTTTACAACATGTTTTTCCTTTCACCTTTCTTCCATTCAGGAGAGGGAGTGTTGTGGTCACCCTCTATATAGCACCAGTCTCTAGTCCCTTCTCTCTCAGGGAATGGTCGCCCTGGGAGAGACATCCACAGATAAAGATAGTTCTCTCAATCTGTAGTTGAGCATCCACACATTAGCGGCATGATACAATAGCACGGAGGCATCATGATCGTTACGCTACAAATAGGAGTGATGACAACAATATCTACCAATCTTCTTATTTCCTTAGCTGCCCCTCTGCAGTAAGGTTGCGTTTCTTCTAAACCTAATCCATTGAACGTCTTCAATACCAATTTTTTTTGCAAATTTATCTGTACTGATAACTCGGAGATCAGTATTTGTTAGCTCCCTTCTAGTATTCTGTCCATAGTGGAAAAAATAATGACGTTATTTGCACAAGAATGGCTAATTTACATTCAAGAGATGAGCTGAGAATATTAATTTATAAAAAAGTTTTGAGAATATTGAGAAAGTGGAGGAAATGATATGACATGGTGGCACAACATATTACATTGAAGTTTATTGCACCAGAGGGACATCCGGTGGGATAGATGTACTCAAGGGATCAGTCATCCAGTCCAACCGGTCCAATGGGAGAGAATCCTTCCTGGCAGGCAGAAACGGATATTTATGAGAAGAACACCCATTGAATTATTAAAGTCATAGAATAACAGAAATGAAGACCTTACAAAGAATGGCAAGGGTGTATGGTAGATGCATGGTTTCGATGGATGGGAAGAAAGGTCTTTCTTATACACTCTCAGTCGATGATAAAGGTTGTTCTCGCTAAGCGGCTTTTCGGTCGAGATAGGGGAGGAGTAGAATTCAGAGTTATTCTGCATATGGAGAAATGGAAAAATTTCTCCGAATTTTTAATTTCATAATTCATTAGTCCTTTTATATTGATTAATTATGTATCTTAAATAAACGGATCTCCAAACTGGTTCATGATTTGTTGAAAGGAAATATTCATGGAATTATAAATAAGAAATTTTGACATTTTCTTTACTCGTTAACAAAATTTTTTGTTTCATGCTTACGTCAACCAGCCGTTTTCTGTAAGTATAATTGCTTCAGACTGGGTCTTTAGTGTATATAATGTTAATCTCTCCGGTAGTCCATCCCATCCCACCCCTTTCCTTTTCTTCATCCATCCCTGTCTCATTTCCTCCACCAGCCCTCCCCTATCTCCATTATTTGGTCCTCTCCTTCTCTCTCTTCCGGACATCTCCTCGAAGAATTTATTGCATGTGAGATGGTTGCCCTTCTGAAGGAGATGTTGAAGGAGAAATATCGAATGACTCTGAGTATCAACTACATTTCACCTGTTTGAGAGAAGAGAATCAGAAGGAAACGTCAACTTTTATGTTTCTTCGCATCTGCGGGGATTTGCAGTAAACTTCGCTCAAACTCCGTCTAAATCTCATGTGAATCCCGCACTTTCCCTCCATTTTCATCCATTCAAGAATGAATGAATGCGGAACTGCGAAGAAGAAGAAGACGTTGCAAATTGTCCTCTCTGTCTTTCTCATCTTTACACGATCTCTTCATATCTCTACCCGACGAGAGACCACGGAGAAAGGAGAGAGTACTCATCTGATTAATCAAGACTCCTTCTTTCCATTAGACAACAGCGATTCTTACTCGACTAAACGAGAGAGTGAATGGAATGGAGAGAGTGAAGGGAGGAGTGAGACATGGAGAGAGGGAGAGAGAGACGAGAGAGTGTAGTGGATGAAGAGAGTCCCCTGAGGGGGTGAAGCAATGTGTGTCTATGCATTGAGCGCGCGACGAATAGAGAGAAGAGAGAGGAAGAGAGAGACAGAGAAAGATGAGAGAGTATAGAGAATGGAGAGAGTGGAGGGAGGAGAAGGAGGGAGGGAGGGGGGAGAGACTTCACTCGATCGTGAATTCTCAGATGTGGACAAGACTCAAGAGAGAAGTGAGAAGACCTCTATTCTCTCAATTCACAATATCTTCTCTTTACATCTATTTCATCCATTATCTACTGTCAACCACTTCAATTATCTCTTAATATCTTCTAATTATCTCCATCATTTCTCATTCATCTCCATCTCATCTAAACCTGGGATGAATCAATAACCTCGTCCCTTCTTCTTTCTCTTCTCTACTCTCCTTCTCATTCTACTTCTCTCTCTCACTGTTTATTTGTCCATGACTAGGCCCTCCACTCTACTATCAAATTTTGCACTGCACCGATAATTATCGCCTTTTCTTGGCGCGAAATGAAATAGATATTTGAGTGGTCATAATCTTCAGATCCGCGTCGGCCGCGTGAGAATGGACGACGCGGATGAGGAGCGGACGCCCGCTTTGGCAGAGGAAGCGAGAGCCCATTCAATGAGTCCACGGCGGTCAGTAAATTCCATCCTTAACCAATACTTCTTATTCCTCTTCCCTTTACTTCGTCTCTTCAATTCTTCCCTCTCTTATTTCATCGATGGTCTTCATTCATTTCTCATTAAAGAATGAATCCATTCCGACGCATTTTTTTATTCCAGTTAGTGAAAAATTTCTCATTCTTTTTTTTTCAATTTTTCGTTATTTATGAAATAGATACATAAAATATTATGCATTTACGATGTTTTATCTGTTTGCAACTTGTGCTTCTTCTCTTCCTCCAATACTATTTCATGGCGCTTCTTCTATTCCTCCTTCCTCCATACTACCACTTTTCGACTCTCTCCTGTTGCCAGTAGGGACGTGGGGAAAAGGGGGGGGGGGGAGGGGGCGACTATGCCAGAAGGAACGACCATTGAATATGCTAGTCTCCTTCCTTCCTGTCTCTCCCTCAACCAACGTTCGCTAAATAAACGAAAACACTCAGGAAATATCCATTCCATCTCTTATCTGATCGAAAGTTCATTGATTCAGCATTGAAATAGATAAGATAACGACACTCTCAACGAGTCTCTGCTTAGGAAACGGAGGATTTGACCAGGATTACGATTCTTGTCACAATTCGTGAAGAAGTGCAGATAAAATAGTGTGTCTCAACGAATACACGAATAGATTCTCTGCTCGACTGAATGGAGACTCCCTCTTCCCCCTCCCCCCTCCCCCTTCCCTCATCGATAGATATACACATTATGATTTATGGAGCATTTCGAATGACTGCTCTTCCTCTTCTCATCTCACCGAATTCCTTCATGAATTCAAACTGCTCTCATTCCAAATGACCTCTCAAACACCATCTGAATCCCCTCTTCTCTCCTGGTTTCAGAAGACGATCTTTTATCGTCTCTCATTCTCCCTCTCTTATCTTTATTATGTGTGAAAATGATAAAGAGAGTCGAGTACCCATTCTATTTTTAGCCTGTTCCTCGGGAGAATAGTAGTAGAGCTAACCTGTCAATTGAAAGACTCACAGGAAAGAAGGAGGGTCTAGAGGCTTACGAGGGCACTGAAACCCCTTCGCATGTATTGCCTTCTATACATCCAATCTATGATGGTTCTAGCGTTTTCATCAGCCATAGAATGTTATTACTTGAGGAGAAAAACGACTATGCTTTTCATTGTTGGTTAGAAGAAGAGGGAAAGAGGGAAGAGAGCACAGGAAGGAAGGCAGGGGGAGGGAGGAGGAGAGGGGGGGAAGGGGGGGGGGGGAAGACAGGCTCGTTGTTTGCTGCAATTCCATCATCTAGTCTGTCTTCTCCTCATTCCTTCTCATCTCTGGTCTTTCTCTCTTTCTCTCTCGTATCTCCACTCCCATTATCTATCTAATCTCGCGAGCTGATCCCGTGTAATGACACTCAGAGGAAATGTTCCACCAAAGTGATTGAGATCCTTACATTCTTTCGTCATCACTAGGAAAGATCTGTTCACCAAAGACCATGCAGAGATGACAACAAAACGAAGAAAGAAGAAGAATAGAGACGTGACTGAGTCATTCCAACTCTTCTCTCCTTCTTTTCGTGTGTATAATCTCGATTTGGACTCCTTTTCTCGATTGAATCAGTGGATGGAAGGGAGAGAGAGGGAGGGAGGGGAGGGAGGGGGGAGAGAGATGGAGGAAGGGGGGGGGGAGGAGGCAGACTATTTCAACTGAAAGAAATGTTCAATTCTTCGCTTTGCCCCCGAGAGAACTCATCGATTCTCCTCGAGGGAACGATGTGAGAACTGAGGGAAAGAGGGAGGAATGGGGGGGAAGGGGGGGGGGAGGGGGGGAGGGGGGGTGAGAAGGCACGTTCCCATCTGGTTATTGTGCTGTTGAGAAGAAGAGAAGAACCACAGTTCAGAGAGAGAGGGGGGGGAGGGGTGACACATTCTCATCATTCGTGAGAAGAAATTTGATAACAACTAAGAAAAAACCCAACAAAAATGGGTTGATGCTAACACATTCGAATGGAAGGATGGTATGATAGAAGGCCAATGATCATCCCAATTCATTCCAGTGGTCCAGTCTTCGATCGAGTCTCACAACGATGGTGGAATCCTCAGTTTCGCTGCCCGACTCTCGAGGCTCAATACTGGCAGTGCTCCTTCCCACAATTGAGGTTCTTTTTTGTGAGATAGAAGGGAAGAAATCATCATCGATTGAGCAGTCTTTGCCTATTGGAATAGAGAATGAAGCATAAACATCGGAGAATGAGAGAAAAACGAATGGTAGATACCTGATGGACCTGAATGAAGTTTCAGATAATTGATCGCACTATGAAATGTTTCTTTGAGGGATCGATTCCGTTCTGGTCTCATCTACATTTCTATCGTTTGTCTCACTTGGTGCATCTTCCTCACTCTCTATGGAAGAGCCGGAGCCATCCATTGGGTTCGTCCATTCTTCTCCTTCACCGTATTCATTTGGCTCTAGAGCTAAGATGTTTCTGTGTCTAAATGAGTCTGTTGCCTTCGTCTATTCCCCTTTCTCCTCTTCAGATGAGAGTCCTTTCCCTCCTCTGAGTGTCGAGTGAGAGTTTCATTAGAGTGGACACACTAGAAGGGGCTCAATTGCACCCACAATTGCGACAAAAGAAGTCGAAGGAGAGAAAAAGTAAATGGAATTTGGAGAAGAGAGAGGGAAAGAACTTCCGTTTGAAAGAACTGAAAACTATTTAGACGAGTACTTATTTTTTTTAAATTTTTGAAATATTAATTGAAAATGTTTAAAGGAAAGTAGAATATCGAAATAATCATAGAATGAGTAGCTATAAATTCTATACATTGAACGAGTAAATGAATGGAATGGAACTTCACTTGCTCATCCGATTAATTCCAGGTGTCAACGGGAGTTCTCGTTGTGACATGTGGGGCCATGCTATTCTTCACTCTCATGTCTGCACAATATCAACGGTGAGTCAAAATAACATTTGTAATTGTAAATCAATGATATTTAAAAAATCGCCGCTTCCTTCTCAATCTCTCTCTCTTCAGTTTCTACATGCCAACTTCCTTCCTCTGCACTTTCCTCATTTGTGTCCTCACTCTCGTTGTTCTCTCTGATGTGACCAATCCACTCATGAGTCCAGTTGGAACATTCGTGACCAGTATACAGGTATGGAGAGGAAATGGATGAGGAGGAAGAGATAGGTCAAAGATCATTCAAGAATTTCGATTATCGTGTTAGCACAGCTGATTTTGAGTGGAAAGTTGCAAAAGTGTGAACATTGGCTGCAGCATAGAGGGAAATAGTGAGTGAAATAGGAAATAGATTCAATGATACTCGTTTATGTCTAATTCTCCAATTCCTCTCTAGGTGGTTCTCCTCATCTATACCGTAATCCCTCTCCCTCTCTATCTCTGCATTTTCATCTCTGCAGTCTACTCCACCCTCTTCGAATTGCTGTCGATTTCAAGGTAGATCATTGATGGGGAGTATTGACTAGTGATGATTCCCTCTCAGGGATATGTACATCCATCTACCGTATGTTCGTCTCGCTCTTCACATTGGAGTGCACATGTTGGGAGTCCATCTGTTCATCCTCACACAGGTTTGATCATCCAGATGATTACACAAGAATGATGAAATATCCAATAAATCTCGTGTAAATAATGCAATGGAAAGATAATAGGTGCGACAGCGCAAGACGTTCCTCAAGATCGCCCAGTCTCTCATGGCAAGGAAAGATCTCGAGTTGGAGACACAATTCAAGGATCACATGATACAGTCTGTTATGCCTAAGAAGGTCAGTTAACGGTTGACCAAAACTGCTGTTAAAAGATGTCAGAAAATCAAAAGATAGTAGATGTCCATATGTTTGAAATCCTGGAACACACACATTCATTTTCAATTTGTTTCCTGTAGTTTTGAATCTTTTTTTTATAATCATAATCTATTTTCAGGTGGCCGATGAACTTCTGAAGGACGCGAATGAATTGCGTCGTCCCTCCACGAGTCTCGATTCCACGTGTAGAACATCCAATGCCACTCAAACACTCAATCCAGATGATCCCCGTGAGATAAGAGACATTTTTAATGAGAAATATTCATAAAACATCCGAAAGATATTTTGCCAATTCCTTTCTGTTAATTATCATTCTTCTGAACTCAAACTTGGAAATGAATGATGTTCGTGTGATACAGACTGTTCTCTCTCCTCTCAGCCGATCGCCTCCCTCCCTCCGTCCCAAATGTTCGCAAATTCCGTCCCTTCACAATGAATCTCATGACTGACGTCTCCATTCTCTTCGCTGATATCTGTGGATTCACCAAGATGAGCTCCAATAAGGTAAAGAATATTGAAAAGTAATAATAAGGAATGAACTCTGATAGAATGACGATTGAAAATTCGTGCAGAATTAATAGTCGTGGCAGGTGAGGGTGGAAGAGGGTTAAAGGAGGAGTGGCAGCAATGTTTGGTCGGGAAAGCTGAGACAATGGCCCGTTCGATCCCTTCAACCGTAATGGGAATCCAGAATTTAAACGTTTTATGATAGCTCATGCCAGAGCCGAGAAATTTTCGTTTGAAGTTTGAATTCCCGCTCGTGAATCCCAGGGAAAGGGCTGCTAAATGTTTGCGCAGCGCATCCCTCTCTCTCCGCCACTTTTCGGCCTTTCCCTGTCCTCCCTTCGCGAGAGGTTAGAGTGACAGAGAGACAAGAGACCGTAGGGAGAGGAGTTGAGGGCACGTCAGAGAGTCAGAGTCGGGTAGATCAAGGGAGGATTCCTCCCTCAATGACCTCGTCTGACCTCGTCCCTATGTTTAGCGGCGCTGACAGTATGGCAGGGATTCATAGGGCAAGGACTATCGTGGTGGGATATTTGACATTCGGGTTGCTGACACGACTTCTTTAACCAGAAAGCTCAGAAGTGCTATTTAAAGGCGATTGTATTCATTTCAGTCTGCCGACGAATTGGTCAATCTTCTCAATGATCTATTCGGTCGATTTGATAATCTCTGTCGATTGTGTGAAATGGAGAAGATCAGTACTCTCGGTGAGAGGTTTGATCTAATTGTAAGATTATAGAAGGACGTATAGAACCATGGAAACTATACCATAATATGGTCAGGTGACTGCTACTACTGCGTTGCTGGATGTCCTGAACCGAGTCCCGATCATGCGAAAAGATGTGTAGAGGTAGACCCTTTCATCTCCCACCATTCATATTCATTACCTATCTATAGAACTGATTCATCTATCATTAGTAGACACCAATCTCATTCAAATAATATAAATAACCTAATAACTTAAGATGGGTCTTCAAATGGTCATCGCTATTCGTCAATTCGACATCGATAGAGGGCAAGATGTCAATATGAGAGTCGGAATTCATACTGGAAAAGTAATTACTTTCTCTCATTTTTGAATATTCAGAACCATTCTAAGCAGAATGATAAGAATATTTCACATGTGTGATAACCGAAGTAATATGATCGAACAATAAAAATAAGTTCTCTAATTCTACGAGTAAACATCTTGAGGTTATGTGTGGAATGGTGGGAACTCGTCGGTTCAAATTCGATGTGTTCTCAAACGACGTCAACTTGGCCAATGAGGTGATCATCTTCAAAGTCATTACGATCGATTAAATCTGCTAACACCAAGCATGGTTGTGCTTTGCGAATGATATAAATTCGATCCCTATTATTCGCTATCTTTTCTTTCAGATGGAATCAACAGGCATCGCTGGCCGTGTTCACATCTCTGAAGCCACGGTGGGATTCCTCGATGGAGCTTATCTCTTGGAGGATGGACAGATACACAAAGGCTAGTTATTTTAAAAGAAAAGAAAATGCAGCGAAAGGATATGGTTCAAAAACTGTGGTGTATCTCTTGTCATCAACGTTATTATCATCTATTTCAGGAATGAAAACGTACTTCATCAAGAGCCGAGCAAATGAGACGAATGCCAATCAGAACAACGAAGACTCGGGTTAGTTGATCTAAAATAAAAAAAAGGAAAAATGTATGAAATGACTTGAAACCTATCCGAATATTGCCGATACTCATTCAATAAAAGGGATCGAATGGTATTCTCCAGGCAATGAATCGGATCGTGACGTGCAACTGCAGAGGAGTGGCCAGATCTCCTTCAGAAAGGTCTCACTTGGCCAGGTATCCTCCCTCCCCGGATCGAGAACTGAGTGCACGCATTAGTATACAGTAACCCTCCCGACTACTGTATCCATCCCTTCCCCTCTGTCCTCAACCGTCAATAATCAGATGTGCCCTCTGTGCCTCTTACCTCGATTTCGCATGTTGTCAAAACTACTCTAATTCTATCGACTTTCTGTCCATTTCTTGTCATTCTCATTTCGCAATGAGCATGGTAGAACAGAAACAACTACCCCTTCTGTGCCAATCAGGAATACTGTAAGCGTGCTCTTGGTCCCGTCCGGAGAGGAGGATAGATCGATTACCGTAGTCAGGAACTACGGTAGTCGATGGATCAGTCCAGTAATTTGTCCTTCTTGTCCTGCCATTGCTTAGCTTATAATTTGTAGTGTGTTCGCTTGCTTTCTAATTCTTCCCTTGAATTAAAAGAAAAGAAGGAAGATTCTCTTAGTCTCTGCTTCATTTCAGAAGATAGCAGGAAAGCTGAAGACGATTCAGTCGAATTCACTCCCGATGAAGGTCCGTCCTCTTTCCTCCTCCTACTCTCGCTCAGTTACCCCTCTCCCTCTCTCCCCTTTCTTCTCTGTCTCTCTTCATTATCCCCACTCTCTCTTCTTCTCTGACCATCGAAAGATATAGTCTCTCTCTGGCTTGGCTCTGCTCTTCTGCTTGTGTGTGTCACTCCGTCTTCTCTCACTCTACAGTACCCTTCTAGGCCCAATTGAATTCCTCTGGATCTCTTCGAATGAAAGTGGCGGATCGAGCCAAGTCCAGTCACTCCACTACTCTTCTTCCCAAGGAGGTAGACATATTAGGGAGTAGACATACCAGTCATGAATTTATTCAACCAAAAGTGTAGGAATTGCAGCCCAATTGGGTGTCTCTGATCGAGGATCGAAAGTCTGCGTCACTCCAAGCACTCACCAGTTATCCCAATGCTGCTCCTCGTATGTATTATTATACTCATTCACGATTACTATGAGCAAACGATCCACAGCGAAGGAACTAGCGATCAAGACAGAATAGTGTGTAGTGGATGGTTGGTTCGATAAAGATAGTAGAGGTCATGAAGAACATGTAAACTGTTAGAACAGCGATCTTTGATCTTTATAGTGAACAAAGACGGGCGCACTTCTGCCAATGGCAGCAGTGCTAACAGCTGCAAGGGATCGAGAAGTTCGGGTCTGCAGGTCAGATCTTTCAATATTATTCTCTTTTCTTTCGTAGTATCTAACTACTTTTTAACTCAATCTGTATCATAATGCACCCACTACTCTATCAGGATGGAATCTCTGATCTGGCCTCAGTAGGGGGAATTGATACTGCCATCTCTCTCCATCATAACGCTGGAAGCATGTCAGTTTCTTTGTTATTTTATGCATTGAATTAAATAAATGAATAAATATGAATAGCGGGAGAAATGAATGGATAAATTGTCAGGTACGAGACGGACAACAAAGAATTCGACGAGAGACTCGCTCAGATTATCTCGGTTTGTAATTTCAGTGAAATCACTTTCCCTTCATTTCAGATATCTTCATTTTCCATTTCAGAACAGTGACCGCAGTCAATTCGATCGTGGTTTCTGGGTGAAGCAGGAATCTCTCAATCCATGGACTCTCAACTTCAATGAGAAAGTTTGTTTCACGGATGGTTTTGATTTCGATGAGACAGTTTCTCTAAATTGTCCCCTTTATATAAGAATAAAGATTCAGGATGAAAAGTTACCCCTAGGACCAAGTTTTGAGCATATACGATTTTTAGTCTGTTCCGGACCCCGTCGAACATTGTTGATTATATCGCAAACGGCCTCATATTTATGCTAAATCCGTAAAAAAATTGTCAGGAAGTGGAGGATGAATATCGTCGTCATTTCGCTGAGTCTCGAGATGGATTCTCCCAACATGGAGGGACTTCAAATGGAAATGCTGCTATGAGGAATCATCACAAGGTTAGAAGACTGGCACTCGTAGATTGTGGATAGTAATATTTAAGGATTTGAGTGATTACATTGGTTGTATACATCATACATGGAAATCTCCAGGTGTCCCCCACCCCCTCCTCTAAGCATTCTGGCCTCCGATACTCTGGTGTCTTCATTGATCTTCTTGTCGCTTCTCTTCTCTTCGTTCTCGTTTCCGTGGTTGCCATTCTCGGAGTGACATTCAGATTGGTGAGAGACCATTCCAAGTAGAACGTTCATGTCGTCGCAAGTATTCATCTATAAACCAGTTTATTCATAAGAACTTGAAAATCATATGACAACTTCCGGTTATCTGGAAAAACTATTGACATCGGATTAATTTAGTCCTCACTGATATCGAAGATCTGTTCCCATTCGATCGTCTCTAACCAAATTGTTTTCTTTCAGTCGACGACGATTCCTCTTGTGATCTTCGTCTTTATCTCAATGTGCATCGTTCTCTTCGCTCTTCTCCTAATTGGCCTCCCTCTTCTCTCAAGGAGAAACCTCATGCCATGCCTCAATCTATGGCTACCACGACACGTCACTGGTAGGAATTAACAGTATTGCCAACGATCCGGAGAAATATCTTACCTGAAAGCACTTTGATGGGATATTCTAATATTTCTCAGGTTTGGTTCTTCTCTTTCTCCCAGTGGGAGTTGCTCTCTTCATCGCTCCCTTCTGTCTCACAGCAAAATGCCCCTTCTGTGAGTATCTTTGGAACAACTCATGCCCGAGAAAACTCTCGACTATTTAAATATGCATTCCATCAGTTTCATTCCATATCTTCCAGCTCTTCCCTCAGTCCGTCTCCTCTTCTCTTATGTCTCTATCATTGCTCTCTTCGGCCACTGCAACTTCTCTCAGTTGGTCGCATGGCCTAAGACTCTCCAGGTTTATTTCACTTCCTGTTGGACTTCGAAACTGCATATCAATGGATTATCCTGAAAGACACCTCATGTCTTTAAATCGTGATAAAACGGTAGTATCCGTCTCAAGAGATTCTCTACTACAATCTTCAGTGTGTATTGACTGGAGTCCTCCACGTTCTTCTCCTTGCCGCGTGTCAATTCCACATAGATGAGATCACTCCTCCGGTACGTTCTACTATTCGTTATCTATTATCAATAGTTGCAGGAGCTTTCATTATTCGCCTTCCAATGATCAACAAATAATGAAAAATGAAATTGATTGTAGACGGCAGTATGCAATGCGACTCTACCTGGAATGCAGCTTCCTCTCCTCGCTCCAGGATCTGACACAATGCAACAGTCGGGGAGAGCCGCTGCTCTCACTTCCAAGGTTGGAGGTTACTCCAGATTTTGTCTTTTGAGAAGAGACTGAGAAGCGATTAAGAAAAAAATCCGTTACGGATTTTTTAAAGGTCGAAAGATGCTTTGACAAATAAATAAAATGACCACTGCTCCTTCTCTCAGTATCTCCATCCGATGTACAACAATGCCTCCTTCTCTGCTTTCCTGGCCGAGATAGTCCTCGATGTAGTCCTCTCCGTTCTTCTAGTCGGATTCCTCAATTATCAGGTAGAGATCAAAGATCAATATCTAGAGTCGACAAGTGATCAAAGATCATCCGATACTTTCAGTTCGAGGCGGCCTTCCGTCTTTCCTTCTACGGTGATGTCCAGTCAAGGAGAGACACAGAGAGAATGCAGGTAGGAGAGAAGAAGAATGAAGAGTTTATGGCTATTCAATTGTTCTTTTGAGATCGTGCGGGATCAAGCAGATTGGCTACTCAACAATGTCATTCCTCCCCATGCAGTAGAGAGTCTGAAGACGGATACCAAATACTCAGAGAACCATCATAACACCGTCAGTTATTATCATCGTCGATGTACTCATATTTTTTCACTACAAATTTATAATAAATTGAGCATGACTTCGAGGTTTTACATTCATTCTCTTTCAGGCGGTTCTCTTCGCATCGATCACTAATTGGAATGATATGTACGAGGAGAACTTCGAGGGAGGAAGGGAATTCCTTCGAGTTCTGAATGAGGTCAGAAATCAAAGATCAAACCAGATATCATTATTTCTCTTTAGGTTATTGGAGACTTCGATGAGCTACTCGAGAGACCGGAGTTCAATCAGATTGAGAAGATTAAGACCATTGGTGAGGGAATTGATCTTTGATCTCTGATTCTGATCACTGATTTGTAGGTGCTTGCTACATGGCAGCATCGGGATTGAATCCAGAGAAGAGAAGAGCATGTCCAGACCCGAAGGAACATATCTATCAGGTGAATCTCTTTGTGGTCTTAGTCTACACTCTCATCTCTCTTGGAATATCGACAGATTATTCTGACTGGTCTCGAGAAATCAGATGACATTGAAAGAAGCTTTTGATAATTCATGATGAAAATGAGAAAATGCAGTTCAAAATGATGATATATTTCTCATTTGAGTTGATCGAATTCGCTCTGGCCCTTCAACATGCTCTCTCAGTCTTCAATGAAGATCTTCTCAATTTCGATTTCGTCTGTAAACTGGGTCTCAACATTGGACCTGTCACTGCCGGTATCATCCATATAATTCAAGAATATAAGAATGTCCACTGTCCTCACTTCACTAAACTACTTTCAGGTGTCATAGGAACGACTAAGCTCTACTACGACATCTGGGGTGACACAGTGAACATCGCATCTAGAATGTATTCCACGGGAGTTTGCAACAAGATCCAGGCAAATTCTCACCTTACTGTTATTATGTGTTTATTGCTCTTTTTGCTGTTTTCTTGTTCTTTAATTCAACGATTATTTATATTGACGTTTGTATTGGCAGGTCTCTCAACATACTCGTGATATTCTCTCTGATCGATATGATTTCGAGTACCGAGATCATATTGAAGTGAAGGGAATTGATGCTGGAATGGATACTTATATTCTACTGGGAAGAAAAGCGGACCTAATACCTCCGTTAGTTTCATGTCTTTTATCTAACAATACGACATCAAATTAAATTCTTCAGGGCGATCTCCGAATCGAATGATGAGAACAAGAATTCAACCAATTTCTAATTCAATATTATATTAGTCTAATCTTTGACATTCTTCTCATTATCATACTCTCTTGCCAAACTCGCTAGTTGTTGACAGTGTCTTCCCACTTTTGGTCAATATCCCGAGTGACCTTATTCTTCTTTTCTCTTCTCTTCTCTTCTCATCGGCATTATCGCTTGTAAATATTGGTTAATCGCGTTAGAAAGATAGCAAATTAAACTGATCCCGATCTCTAAACAGGTTCGAAATTCGTGCACTTTCTTGTCAGCCACACACAAAAACCCCCAAACCGACAATCAACCCCCTATCGAGTATCGATCAATTGATGCTTTATTGATTGGTGACTACCGTATGCCCCCACTCCTCATCTCATCATTGTGATCCCAGTGCTTGCTGTATTCCCTCCAATCACTCGCTTCTCACACTCAAAAAACCCCGTTTAGTTACGAATTGCTAGTATTTTGTTGGTTCTTGAAGAAATTAACTGCATATTATTGAATGGATAGAGCTAGTTCTCATAAGATATTAGAAATGATAAAAATGATATTGAAGCAAGTTGCTATTTGTAAAAAATAGAAGTCGATTCGCAACAGAACATAGAGAAATATTTGCGTAAGGATTTCGTAAGCTCCGCCCCTTTTCGGCCGCTCCCCCTCGCCTCGAGAGGGGAGAAGCGAAAGCGAGCGCTTGTCACCAATTGCGAGCGCTCGAGAGAGGGAATTCGAGAGGAGGGCTAATTCCCCTCAATACGTAGATGCGAATTGAACAAAGTTTCATGTAGAGAAAATTTTTATTCCCTCTCTCGAGCGCTCGCAATTGGTGACAAGTGCTCGCTTTCGCCTCTCCCCTCTCGAGGCGAGGGGGAGCGGCCGAAAAGGGGCGGAGCTTACGAAATCCTTACGCAAATCGTGAAAGTTTCGGTGTCTCTAACCGTCTGACCGTAGAAACCGCCGAGAGAGTGCGCGCGGCGTGCGAGGGCGCGAAACTTTCGTAAACGAAACCGAAACGGGAACTCTACTCAGTAGTTTTTTTTTCGAACCCTATACCTCCTCAATTTGCATACTCTCTCTTTTTTCTAACCGGAGAGATAGAGCTCGAATCAAGGAGAGACAATGGGCATCGCTATTCGTCAGTGAGAGAATAACAATCGAATTCAACACGTATGTTTAAGATATTACACTAGGCAGAGTCGCTCTGTGATGAATTCGAAACTCACTCAATTCAATGCGGGAACAATTTCAACATTCACACAAGCCTCAACTGAGTTTCACTAGGGATAAATAATCAGATCACTGTGTGTAGAGACCGCAAGCTCCGCCCACTTTGAGGGGAATTGACTTCCCCCAAAACCTGCGCCTGGCTAGCACAATTCGAATTCTCAATCGAATCAGCAGATCAATAGTGTTTTCTGCAGCTATTAGTAGTCTTCACAAATGACGAGTGAAGCAGCCTCATTGGTCAACTCTAAGTAAGTCAAATAAGGCCATTCATGTTCAAGAATTGGCATTTGAAGTACTTCTAGTGGTCGCACACAGCTTCTCCACTCGCATTTCCTTTATTTGTATTTTAGAGGAATTTTAACCTTGATTACAGATTTTTAATAATTTTCTCCGAATTGTGCTCGATCGCGGGAAGAGGCGAGTGAGAGAGGGGGAGGAGAGAGAGACACACACGCGAGAGAGGCCCCGCCCCCTTTTCTCTCTCGCCCGATTTCCCTCTCCTCTCCCTTGCCCGCGCGCGCGTGCTTTTCGGGGGCTATCTCGATTGAGAGAAAAGATAGAAACAAACTCTAAAAAGCAAAAATGTTATTCAGATCAAGACCAACACAATGAGCAGAGTTCTGAGTCTGTGATGCGAATTTGGTAGATCACCCTGCGGTCTCTAACTGGGTGATGTAATTTTTTTTTAATTGCAAGACTCAAGTTTGCAGTGCTTGTTGATAATGATTAATTGCTTATTATTTTTTCACAAATGACCTCAAGCTCACCGATGTTGCGCCTAGCGAGTGGGAAATTGATTTCGAAAATGTTCAAGCAAATACTTGAAAAAGATATTGGATTGACGCAAATTTTCCTGAGATCATTTGTGAAAAAATAATAAGCAATTAATCATTATCAATAAACCCTGCAAACTTGAGTTTTACAATTTTGAGAAAAATGGAAAAATTGTAGATCGTTTTTCAATCTAAAAAAATTGTAGATCGTTTGTTCTATCTACAAAATCGTTTCCAGAAACGTTCAGAATGCGGTTTTTAGACGTAAATCAACTCTATTGATTGAAAAACGTCGGTTGGTATGGAAATGATACTGGTTTGCAAGAAAATTCAGCATAGACGAAGAAATTAGCGTTCGAACCACTCAGTCGAGCAACTTTAACCGGACATATTTCATTTTGGAGAAAAATGCTGATCCCCACTTTTTATTATAATGATGCATGCTTGTGAGGTCCACAATATACAGCTGGTGAAAATATTCTCCTTTCAAAAATAGGCAATTTTGAATGATAAAACTAAAAAAATCAAATTTTGATGTTGAATACGTGCAAAATCGGACCATAACACCTTATTTAGTGACTTGAGGCACCCTATTACTAACATAAATAAATAATCTAATCAATTTAATTCGGTTGGGAAGAAATGATTTTTCGAACATTTTACCTATATTTTAACTTTTCCGCCAGCGGGCAGCCAGCCCCCGTACTAAAGGGGGGTACAAGCGACCCTCCAAGTGACCTTTGCCAGAAAATCGATAGTAGAGATTGTTTATCTGAGAGACATGAAATGTGTAGATCAAGTGTGTGGGGGAGGGGAAGTGAGATGAGAGAGTGTGGGAATGGAGAGATTCGAGTGGGGAGAGGAAGAGGGGAAGAAGGGACGGATACTTGCCACAACCGTGGCTTGCTACCGTAGTTTTGAAGATATGAAGTCCTCGACGATGAAAGGGGAGGGGGGGGGGGGTGCTAGCAAGTCCGTAACAAGATGGGAAGAGGATAGAGAGAGATACATCAACAATGCGAACAACTTGTCATGACCATGACTCGTTGTGATAACAGCAATAATTTACAAATAATATGGATCTAATTGAAATAATAACACCGGTTTAGATTGGATTGGAGGAAAGGATGAGACAGAAAGAGAAATAGAGAGAAGGAGGAGGAGGAGGAGAATGCTATTAGTTAGATGAAGATCCTCGTGTAGTCGCCGTTGATTGTACGATTTCCTGAACTTTGGAACAAGAATAACTAACAAAGGAAACCGATCAGAGATAATCGGACCCGGGTTGGATACAATAAACGACCTAATCAATCATGCAGAAACACGGTAACCTATTGGCTACAAGGGATGGAGAGAGGGAATCTTGGACGATCTAAGTGCTTCTTCCCTCCTAGCACACAAATTCTTCATCTTCAACATCATGGCGTAGTCGTCGTTGCCTCGCTTCCGATGGAGACATCCTCGGATCGGCTGAAGAAGGGATACGGTAATTCACTCTCAATTTATCAAATGTCTAAGTTCATCCAAAGCCGATGATAAGAACACAACAAAAAACCTTACCTCCTCCCTCATGTTTTCCTTCCTTCCTTCCCTCTCGCGGGCCTCATGAGATTGAATGGCCTGTGAAGGTGATGATAATGGAGTCAATTCATCTAATGAGCCGTGTATTTATCGATCGAGACATTTTTCCTTTTTCTCGGTTAAATACCTTTGAATGCTTACCATTCAATCGAGGGTTCGACCCTCTTTCTCTTTTTCACTGAACGAGTGAAGAAGGGGGAAACATCTCCCACCCTCTCGGGGGTCTTCTCACTGAGTATCCTGCAGAGAATAACGTTACTGAATGGCCGTTGATCATTCATTCAACGCTGAATAGCCTCAGAGTCTTCCTCTATCAATAATCAATATAACAATAATCGCGAACCTTTCGAGTGAGGGGTCTCCAATTCTTTCCTCCTTCCGCCTTTCTTTCTCAATCGAGCGAATGAGATGGGGGAAGGGGGGGCACGAGGCCCTCTCCATTCTTCGTAAATTCCACGGCGGGGCAAATCACTCGGGCTGTCTGACGTTGTTGGTATCTCCAGTGGTTCGAGTGAATCCATCTCCTCCATGAGACAACGAGCAGTTGCTAGTGTCCACCATCAATCGGCCTGACAAGGGATGGATTGGAATGAATGGGAATTGGTCCCATTGGTCTGTCAGCTCTCGCCTTTCAGAAGTAGCTCATCGTCATCTCTATATGTTAGCAAATTGGAACATACCTATTGCATGGACAGACAACTCTTGGAAGGCACAGAATAGAGTAGTCCCTCGATGGATAATCATTCCTGTAATTAACCGCTTCCCATCCATTTGAGTGACATACCGGCAATCTGGACGATGAGGATAGTAGAGAGGAACACGATGATTCCCATTCCGAGTGGATCCACCGGAGACAGATCCCATTTATCCCTCCATCCCCCATTCACTCACTTGGAGAGGATCATCCGTTTCTTCGTACTTGCCAGTCATCGGATTCGTCTTCACATGCGATAATCGGCCTAAAGTAATCGAGTCATTGACCAATTGAGAGACTATCAACTAACCAGTGACAACTGTCCATTGGAATGAGAGAATCTCCTTGCGTCTCTGAATGAGGAAGATGGCCAGAACGAGAAGAGAATAAGCGGCGATCTCGAAATGATGACATTAGAGAAATCTTGATTTCGTTGAGTAATCGACATTCAAATGGCACAGCGTCATCTGCGGAGAAGAGCCAGAGGTACTCGTCATAAACATAACACACAATTAAAGCAATTAACGCGATAATAAATAAACAATAAACATTTTAATAGTGAATCAAATTCAAATTCGAGCCTGAGCCAGAGCTCTGGTTTTTCAACGCAACATGCGCGCGTGATTCTTGGACATTTTTCTCAACATGCGTTTCACATCCAAGAATCTGGCACGCATGTTGTGTTTTGGATTACTGTAAGAAAAATCATTTCTTCGTTTCTCCTTCAATTTTCTTTGTTTATTTTTGTGAATTTCGTTCTACAAAGGGAGCAGTTCTTCCTTTATTGGTATAACAACAAGGAAATGCAAATTTGGACACAACAAATTACAATTAAAGCGAATCGAATCTTCTTTTGAGTCGCAATCTTGTATGCCTGAATAGGGATCAAGGACGTTGCCTGACTGACCTGTTAGCAGTAATTTAAATCATGTCTATAATTTACAAATCTCACCTCTTACAATTAGTCCGTCGCAACAATTGGTTAGTCATAGCATATATTGAGAATCTAAAACTGCAAGTTCATTACGTATGGACTTACTTTAGATAACGCATTTCTCCATAACACAATCCTATGCTAATTCTGATCGTTGATTGAGGTGAGACCAGCTGAACTGAAACAAACGGAGTGAAGTTGCAAGTTAAGGTATTGAGCGCGACAAAACGATCGATCTTGGAGGACATACTGATGATAGATAGCTCACCAATCATTTTCGAACAACTGAAGATAGACATTGCAATGGAACGTATAGCATGTTGAAATGAGCAAGGGCAGCAAACAGCAACTTTCAATAAATTGCGAAACGGACTATTTGAATGTTTCTCGAACGGAAGTGATTCATGGCATTCTTTTGCATTTTGCATGCAAGTTTAACGCGCATGCACGATCAAAAAACGCGTTCGCAACGAGAAGTGGAGAACACGGCAAGAATCGCGCGCGCATGTTGCGTTGAAAAACCGGAGAGCCGTGAAAGAGTGAAATGGAGCGGCGCCCACCGTACTACTTGACTCACCAAAATTTATATTTAAATGTTATTTATTTTTTAATTTTTTATTTCCCCCCTATTCAAAAGGGAGGGGAATAAGTGAGCTATATGGCAATCGACAGAGGACGATGCAAGCTACCGATCACGCTTTTCGGCTAGTGAATTGATTGCGTATTAGAGTTCTGCCCACTCGAAATGTGGAGAAGCACACACAAAATGTCTTCGTCTGTTGATTTGCTATTAAATCAACCTCACAAAATATTGTAAGAAAATCGCAGGAATAATGTGCGAGAGTAACAAGGGAAGCTATTTATTATGTTTCAGTGCGTTTTCCCCATATTGAGTGTCCCATTAGAGGCCCATAGTATCCTAAGATGACTTGGAGGGTCGCTTGGAGGGTCGCTTGGAGGCTCCCTCGGAGGCTCCCCACTCCCACCTCCCTTGGAGGCGAGAGAGCACGGGGAATGGAGAGACAGAACGGAAGATTCGGTTGACTAGGAGGGTGACTTGGAGGGGAAGGGGGTACAAGCGGTGCCCTATGCTTAGAGGGGTACGTCTCTTCTATTCCCCATGCTCTCTCGCCTCCAAGTCATCTTTCCCGATCTCACTTGGAGGGTCGCTGGTCGTATGTTCCTGGTAGATCACTCTATGTTTCTCTCCGTTTCCCATGCTCTCTAGCCTCCAAGGCACCATCCAAGGCACCCTACAAGCGAGGCCAATTAGTACGAGGGCTGCATCTTGAAATAAATAAAGTTTTCTGATATACGGTATTTATGTACCCAACATATAATCTAAACGATAATCATTATGAAGAAAATTTGAAATGCTGAATACACGTGAATCGTCAACAACGCTTTATCAATGATTTTGAGATAATTCACAATCAGTCCACATTCCATCTTCTGTAAATTACTCGTAAATACCGACATTAATTTATCAGGAATAAATGATCCAATGTCTGAATTCGGTGCACTAGAATAGGTTAGAACAAATCTTCCATCGACATGGAAGTCGGACTGAAATACATTCATTATTGGTATGTATATATAATAGTCACACTTACCATCATCTCTTTTTCTCATCTGGTTCATTCTTTGGTGAGGCAGGAGATAATCCTTGCTTAAGGGAACTGATCCCATATCCAGTTTAGTTTCCAGTTCAAGTGTCTTGAAGGAAGAAGCTGAGAGGAGAATCCTTCCTTCTTTCACCTCGAGTGAATTCGAAGCTGAGATAACGAAGAGAATGAGAAGGAGAGTTAAGAGAGAAGACATGGGGATAGATTCCAGCAATGACCGACTCAAGGCTTCTCTTATCACAGAGAGATACTGATAACGAAAATGTCAAATATCCTGGAATCTCTATAACGACAGATCATGAAAAAGAGAGAAAGCAGGAAATCTCTCAATTTCCATAGACGTCGTTCGTCAAGCAAACAGGAATGAAAAATCTTTGACATGAATCGTATATGGGCATGCACAATATACAAACTAGGCAGTGTTCATGACACATTTATCTCTTAAAAAGTTTTTCGATAGAGATTAAAAAATGAGTGAGGATGCCTCTCACTGAATATGAGATATTTCTATAATATATAAATCGTTAGAGAGTCGGGAGAAATGAAAGATCTGAACACTCTGATATGTGAAGAATGAGGGAGAATAGAGAGGGGTTTGGAATGTAGGACCATTGGAGAGTCAATTAACTCTAGCGGAATATCACGCCTCTCACCTTATTCTCGACCGAATCACGCTGGTTCATGTCAGTGTATCACTTTTTCGATTTCTAGTTTTTAACGGGTTTATTCTCTACTGAGTACCCCTAGGACCCGTGCCAAAGGATTAGTGTCTAGTATCATTTCTGACCGTGCGGCAGCACCTGTTAGGTGCAGCCTGCCAACTTCAACCCAACTTATCTGCCCTTCAAGGTGGTCATTGAAAAAAACTTTTGATCGTGAGCTAGATCTATTTTTCGATGCTCTATCCGCCTATCCAATCCGTTTGTCCATAACTTTATTCAGATTACTGCTAGAAAACAATGAGACATACCGCTCGAAAAACCCGTGATTTGATTGAATAGGTGATTAGAGCATGCGATGACGATTCGAATGATAGGTCTGCGCTCGCACATCGATTTGGGTAACTTAGTTTATATAGCAGATAACGCTCTCTCCAAGTTTTGAACATAATTTTCGACTCTCACGCCGGGTCATTCGGCGTTCTCGCGAGTAATCGCGCGGTCTTATTTCGCGATTTCGCGTTATGTTTCACTGTTGAGACGCCGAATGACCCGGTGTGAGAGTCGAAAATGAAGTTCAAATTTGGAGAGAGCGTTAACTGCTATAAAAACTAAGTTATCCAAATCGATGTGCGAGCGCAAACCTATCATTCGAATCGTCATCGCATGCTCCAATCAACTATTCAAGCAAATCACGGGGTTTTCGAGCTGTTTTCACGATAGGTCTCATTGTATTCTAGCAGTACTCTGAATAAAGTTATGGACAAACGGATTGGATAGGCGGATAGAGCATCGAAAAATAGCCCTATCTCACGAACAAAAGATTTTTCAGGGACCACCTTGAAGGGCAGATAAGTTGGGTTGAAGTTGGCAGGCTGCACCTAACAGGTGCTGCCGCACGGTCAGGAATGATCCTAGACCCTAATCCTTTGTCAGGGGTCCTAGGGGTACTCAGTAGAGAATAAAACCGTTGAAAACTAGAAATCGAAAAATTACCTGCTGACAGATTCAGGTCGAAAATAAGGTGTGGGGCGTGATATGTGTTTGATGTGAGAATATGCGAGTGCAGAAAGAGGGGTGGGATTAGAATTAAACGGGAGCTCATAGATTATTGGGTAGGTCATCCAATGCGAAGTGGTCCCCACGTCTGATTGACTGCCTATGCCTTCTCAGTGAGAAGACAGACTAGTTTTCCGGGAAAATCGATAATCCTATCTAGAAATCTCGATAATAAATTCCAATTGGGTCAATTACAGGAAATATTAGGAATTGTCCTTTTTTTAAATTTCATCAATAACATTCGTCAATAACATGAGATATCGATAGTTTCATTCCCTATACCGTACTCGCTTCCCACCGAAGTCAATGAGAGAGGAGTTGTAGAATAGTGTTTGAGAGAGGAACGACATAAGAGTGTGCATGGAGGATCATTTCAACGAGTTTCGACGTGATGCAATTATTCCAAATGATTGTATCATGCAAATCTCGTTGGAATTATCCTCCTGTTACATGCATACTCTTATGATTTTCATACTTCAGACGAGGTCCTCGTTCAACATTTCTAGTCTATCTTGTTTGTCTGTCGCAAACAACAAAATATAAATAATCATTGTTTGCAAACGAGGTTCAGCAATGAAGTGTTTTATCACAGAGCAGAGGGGTTTAAATACCTCTCAGCTGATTGAGAAATGATGCAGGAATAGAACGGAGAGGGGGTGGATAGATAATATTTATGATGAATCAGTAGACATGAAGAGTGAGAAATAATCTCTGATCTATAGATAGAGCCCGCAAGTTCCGCCCACTTTGAGGGGAATTGAATTCCCCTAAAACCTGCGCCTGGCAAGCACAGATCTAATTCTCAACTAAATCGGCCGATCAAAATCGTTTTCTGTAGGTCTAAGGACCCTGCACAAACGACGTGTTGCGCAGAATGATCGGTCAACTTTTAGTAGGTCAAAATTGACAGTTTATGGTCCGGAGTATAGATTTGAAGGGTTTCTAGTGATCGTACCCAGCTGCGCATCTGGCTTTGTATTTTAGATGAATTTCAATCTTAATTCCAGAATTTTAATAATTTTCTCCGAATTGTGCTCGATCGCGGGGAGAGGCGAGCGAGAGAGCGGGAGGAAGGAAAGAGACACACGCAAAATAGGCTCCGCCCCTTTTCTCTCTCGCCCGATTTCCCTCTCCTCTCCATTGACAGAGCGCGCGTAGTTTTTGTGTAATAAGTCGGCTCGGAGATGAGATAGAGACAAACTCTCAAAAGCAAAAATTATATACATATCGAGACCAACACAATGGCCACCCTATTGAGTCTGTCTTCTCAATTTTAAGATCACCCTGCGGTATCTATCTATAGATCAGAGACAATCACACTGTTTTTCTGTTCACGCTCACGCTCACGTTTTCATGCCCCGAATGCATCAAAAACTCCGATTGAATAATCAAATTGTGTGTGTTTAGGATAGAAAATCCTTTATCGTTTGTTAGTCAGTTGGTGATTCTTATTTTTCGATCGAAGTCGTAGCAACGCATGAGTCACCGGAAGAAGACTATTTTCGAAATATAATTGTAAACCAACTAACCTATTCATCCCCTCCAGTCTGAGTCTTGTCCTCACTCTCCATTCCTCTCTTTTCTTCTATATCCATCATCTCTCGAGCTTCAGCTCGCTCTCCATCAGTGAGACCCTACATTGTTTAGGTTTAACACAGGATTTTCGATATAAATGAGATAGGCCCGAACAACGATTTTGCAACCTATGTCCAAAATTTGGTCCTAGGGTAACTTTGGGTCGTAGAATTCGAAAATCGACCTTAGAAAGCCGTATCTTCAAAGCCTCATTCCCTGTGGCGCACTTTTCCTTGTGTGGTCGTTTTTCCTATCTCATGAACGGCTCTTCGGAGACCCACAAATATATGGTAATCCTGAAAGATCTCGACGAGATAAGACTTTTTACAATTTGTAGCGAAGTGCTAGTTCATCTGTGAAAAAAGTTATGTCCAGCGAAATATTTCAAAATGTCACCCTGAAAAATTTTTGTTCCTGCCGTGCAAAATAAACTTTTTCGTTCGATTCCTCTTTAATTTATTAATGAAGTTGACCCCTGTATCATGTCTTTGCGAGAACAGAGTCCCGGGGGTAAACTTGCATGAGGAATCGAATGAAAAAGTTTATTTTGCACGGCAGGAACAAAAATTTTCAGGGTGACAATTTGAAATTTTTCGCTGGACATATCTTTTTTCCCAGATGAGCTAGCCCTTCGCTCCAAATTGTAAAAAGTCTTATCTCGTCGAGTTCTTTCAGCATAACTATATATGTGAATTTTGGACATAGATAGGTTGCAAAATCGTTGTACGGACCCTGCTGTCAGAATATCAATTATATCGAAAATCCTGTGTTAAACTCGAATGGTGCAGGGAGCAAACCGATAAAACGTAAGTAACGAAAAAAAACTAGGTCTTGACAAATCTTATAGTTCTGAGAGTCGCACAGACAAGAAAGCGGTCTATTCTGAACCAAAATGCCCGTGGAACTCTAGGAAACATTCACTTCTTGGGTCACGAAACACAGCAAAATTGTCTGATAGTGCTATTTTATCAAGTGACTCTTCATTCCTTCCTTGAGTGCTGATGCAATCTTCAGCCACAGGCAACGAATTCCTTCCTATAATATTAATAAATACTAATAAAGTTTCTTTTTAAAGTTGGATTTATGAATTTCAAAAGCAGAGGACTCTATCTCTTCACTTTATTCAATCCATCCCGAAATGTACCGGCTAGAGAGAATGAAGCGATTGCCCCCTTAGCTTTCCTCAACAGTGTTTGTAATTTTTCATATCCCCAATTTGCATAAATAATCTATAAAACGAGATATACAGATGCGTTGACAGATGACAGATGCGACGAGGAAAGGAATGATGGCAGCGGCCCATTTTCCGTTCCATTTGAGGTCGTGGATTGCCAGTTTGGAGATCTCAGACACATATGGAGAGAGAGAATCAGCTGAATGAAGTATTGGTCAGTGAATTATTCTTCATCCCGAAATAAAGAAGCTATTATTCTTTTTTTTACTGGCCCGGAAAAAGAAATCAGTGAGAGAGAAAGAAGGGACTATTAGCTACTAGCTGACAGCTAGTATCAATAGACAGAAGACTGACCTGACAGAGCCATCACCAGACTGAGAAGAGAATCTCCACTTGGATATCATGCACGGACAGATGATATCTTAAACTAGTAATTAGTAATCCATCAAAGGCACTTAATTGATTGAGAAGTGGATGAAGTGACCATCTGAAATTAGTAGAAAATTTCTAACTGAAATAAAAACGATTCATGGGTGAAGAAGTTTCTAGTGTCAAATGAATCAAAGAAGCTTTGCTAAAATCGGATTGCACATGGAGTAGATTTTGTCATTCGCCTGAGGTCTGCATTTGAAGTAAGTTCAGTCAAATTTGAAGCTTTTTTTTCGCAAATCGGGGGGTTATCTTCATCTGTGTGGGTTAACGGAAAAGATCCGAGTCTGAAATGTACCTTGGAATTGGAGTATCGAGTTGAGGCCTTGTACAATCCGAAGCAACCCTGCAAGGAAGATAGAAACCTTTTTTTTCGAAATGAATTTAGACTGGATTGGGACAGAACTCGTGATGAAACGGATCTTGGATTTTCGATTTCCATCACCCGTCCACATGATTGCCAAGAGTGGAAGAAAGGCGATGACTTAAATCAATAATATTTACAATTAGGAGATTCATAATATGAAAACGGTTCGATTATAAAAGGCTACACTGATTGATTTCAACATGAAAGCAGGACTTAAATAGTCCAATCGATCAGGTATCTAGATGGAGATTTGGTGTGTTTCTACCCCATACAACATTGTTCTGACCCACCGTTTGACCCAATCACACGAAGCAGGGGTACACTAAGAAACCGTGAAAATAAAATAGTAACATACTTCCGAGAGTTGCGAATAAAGTGGAGACAGTAAGCATTATGAGAAGAAGAGAGGATATTGTAAGATTCAAAAACTCAGTGAACGACATTCAGCGTTTAGCATAGAGGATTCAAACGGAGCGCGGAACGTTTTATTTACGGGGAGGGGAGACACGCAACGCGTCCTCAAAAACGCGTCGCGTGCTCCAGCGAACCGCTGGGACGTGCCGGAATGGTCGGACATGCCTGAAACGGAATATTTTCTTACAGTAAATAAGAGGAGGAAATGGGTTGGGACCGATCAGAGCCCGATAAAACACTCGAAATGGTTGGATAGAGTGAGAATGAATGAATACGAGACAAATGTAGGGAAGGCATCGTGTGTTCCAAGACGAATTTTCTTACAGAAATGCTCTTCAAAGCTTTCGCGAGTATCGAGAACTGATTTTTTAGTATCTTGTCTTTGAAAATTAATTCCGTCTTTAATTGAATTCAATTAGCTTCTTATTTTGTCAATTCGGGTGCCTGACATACCCATGCACACTATCGTTCATACGGTTTACTCAGATTATTCGTACATAAGCGTTATTCTTCTCGCAAACGTTGCACTGTTTCTCCAATCTTTCTTAACCTACAACCTCCGTTAACGCTCGGCCCGTCTGATATCACTTTCATGGAACATCCATTGGGACATGGGGTGCCTTACGATCACATGCAAATACCTGAGCTTTCACTCGGAACTATGGTTTTGCAGTTTTAAAACACCAAAATCACTCATTTTCGCTGTTTTCCGCACTTTCAGACCTATAGCATCGTTATCTTTTCGGCCCGTTCTTATTAGCCTATCACAGCTCGTTCTATGGGCGCTGGAGACTCTTTTACTTGTCAAACCGATTGGCTACTATCACTCGGAAATATTGCTTAACGTCCTTGAAGACAGCACTTCATGATTTTCGAATTTCATTGAATTCTCGTTCACGTTCTAGCTTTTTCTCTCAAATTCACCAGTATTATATCCACTTTCTTTAGTTCTCAAAGTGGCATACACAAAAATGAATAAAAATATTTTTTAAATACCTTTAAATCAGAATGAAACATTTTCAGTAATAAATTCGCGCTAAGTCGCCCCCATTGGTTACGGTAGATGGGCAGTCAATCGAAGATTTTGATAAATCCCTATATTTTATTATATTATCATTTTTATGCCTTTCTTTGCTGTTGTTAGATTCAGCACACTCGATTCTATAAGCGAAGTATAAGGAATAAATATTTGGGGTTGTTTATTAATACCCCATTGCCCTCTCTAGACAAATGCAGTAATTCTATTATGTAAAATAATCTATTATTTTCAATTACAGAAACGATTTATTCACTTTCAAGGATTTCTTATCCTTGTTTTTTTCTTCATTAATATTATTGTAAGAAAATAAACCGTTCCATGAGTAACAGTACTACCTGTAGAATCGATATTTTACTCTGAGGTTTAGGGTTACGACTTTGCTCTTGTTCAATGCTCATTTTGACCATGAATACTCAGGAGAACGGCCAAAAAATTAGAATGATTCAATAAAGCTGTAGCTATTTATTTGCTCCGAATTTTTAACGATAGTACACTAAACACCGTATTACCGTTGCTAAGCATTTGAATCTTACAATAGAAATTTGCATTTATCGAAGTTTCAGATTCGATCAATCAACGTACATTGGATACAGTATCACCGTCGTGTGTCAGTTAGCGATCAATAAATAGTGAATATACAGTAAGCGATCGAGCTGTAAATCGATTATCGGCGTATTTTTCCTGCTCTCATGTCAGTGTGATGAGAATTATACTGATGGACACAAGTTACCCGTAGTGATTCAGTTAACACCACATGTGATCAGCGGAAGAGAGGAAGAGGGAATAAAGAGAAGGAGGAGATTGTGTGTCTACCGTATCCTGATGGTGACTAATACTAAAAGGCAGAATAGAGATGGTGAGATGGAGGATGTTGATGATGGTAATTGATAGTAATCAGAAGTGGCGTCAGTTGAGATCAACGTTGAATCTCTGAGATGACCACGGAGAACTTCATCTTCTGACGTCTGGAATGTCTTTTGTTCCTTCTCTTTCATCTTTGCGTACATCAGCGCCATTGGTACTTGTCATTAGTCCTCCCCCCCCCTCCCCCCCTCCTCTTCCCCCCTCCCCCCTCCTCCCCCTCTCATCTCCTTACCCCCACTACGAAATCTCCTCCAGTAGTCGTTGCTTCAGTAGTCGTAGTTGTCTTTCTCCTTCCCGCTCTCGTACCATGAGATCGAATCTCAGAATGACGAGATTCAGAATGATCAGGAGAAGAGTGATGGGCAAGATGATGAGACTGCAATCATTCTATCAAAGTAGGCGAATCGACCCCGTGATCTATTCTGAAAATACAGTGATGATGCCCCCCCCCCCCCCATCGAGAGTATGTTCCCTTCTCCTCCTCCAAACCTTAATCTCTCCATTCTCAATCACTGCTGGTGGAGTTGTTGACGTGGATCTTCCGAATACACAACCAGGCATCAGAGTCTTCGTCGTGTCCTTGAGTACTCGATGGATCACCTGAAGGAATGATGGATGGTAGAAGGGGTTAATATCAAATGGCCAACCTGCCATGCAGCGACTCCGCATTCATTCCTTATAGGATGTTTGACGCAGCCAGAGAAGAAATTGAGGGCACTGAATACATTTATTATTATTAAATTCTTATAAGTTATTTATTATTTTTTACTTTATTTTCAATTTATTTTCAATGTAAAATTATGTGCCTGACCTGCACATCTTGTCCACTTTCTCATTCAATCCCATCTCTGCATTTCCATTCGCCCTCTCAATATCTCTCAGTGTCTGATCGTGACATGTCTGAAAATATTGTATTGCTTTTCATTTTACGAGTTTCGAATGTGTTTCACTGCACAGGTGAGAAACCTGGAGTGAAGTGCAGAGCAATTAATTTTGTTGAATTCAAATTAAATTACTTTGACTTCGGGTTTCCTGTCCAGCTCCATTAAACACTCTGCCGAATCGAGGAAGGCTGCAAATATTGATTTTCTTTTTCATTTATTGTTTGAATAGAAGGAATAAAAAGAAACGAGGAGAGTATCTCTCACTGTGATATCCATCATGGCATAGATATCCATAACTGGAGTCGATGAGTCCAATGGTCACATGTCTCGGACAAGTCCTTCGTAGATCCTTCACGCAATCGTTGAACTTCTTAACCAGTCTGCAAACATGGCATCTTCAGCTCAATTTTCAAGTAGTTTCACGCTTTACTATGCGTGAGAATTCTATTTCTACTTTATGCTGCGTATGTGCTTTTTAGTGCCTTTTTTAGTCATTGTTTTGTTTAGAATTCCTGAGAATTTGAAGGGTAGTCGAAGAGAGAATAGCTCACTTGCACAGATCATGAAAGACCTTCGATCCCATATTCGGCAGAGAGAATGGACTGATCTCGGAACTGCGTGAACTCTGAAATAAACATCTTTCAGTGATAAAAAACAAGCAAATGATAGAAATTAAGCGAGCGAACTTAATGTGATAGATAGGTCATGTGCATGAAAATCGAACCGATATGATAGGACAGAACATAAATTGTGATTCTACTGTAAACATCTCATCCCCTTACCACTCCATCCAACGCGTTTCGAACTGTCTGCAACTATTGCATGTAATTCAACGTATTCATCAATATACTCATATTAATTGCGCTTTTTTCGATATATAGATTCTTCGGAGAACTTCAAATTTCCCCTCTCGTATTTCATCTTTGCCCTTCACTTATTCATTTTTCTATAGATAGGGGCCACAATGTAGTTAGCAGACTTTGCGGAATCTGGTCAAAAGTAGGCTCAACGTGACCGTCATGGTTTTCAATATCATTTTTGCTTTTGGACGCATGTCGATAACTCTTCTCTAAAGCCGGGAAAGCGTTAAAAGCGCGCGCAACTCCCCCAGCCAGAGAGGGGAGAGAGGCGAGACGAGAGAGAAAGGGGCCGAGTCTCTCTCGCGTGTGTCTCTCTCGCTCCCCCCGCTCTCCTTCCACTCTCGAGCACAATTCGGGGGAAATTATTAAAAATCCAATTTTGTGCTTAAAATTCCTCTAAAATACTAATGAATGAAATCAGCGCTGTAGGTTTGGTGTACCCACTCTGGAAAGGGCTAAATACGCAAATTCGGAGTGTTTTTCTTGATCTTTGACCTATTCAAAAATGTCCGACTCGAGGTCTACAGTTTTAATTTGATCGAGGAAGGTCATAGCTACATTTCAAGCTTTTGGGCGAGTGATTTGGTTGTGTATGAGCGTTGTGCTCCTTCGATCTCGCTTTCGAGGGAATTCGAGTGGAGGGAAAGTGGGCGGGGCTTGCGGTCCCTATCTATAGACGCGGCTTATCTAATGAGCACGAATCAAATAAAAATGAGTTATTGTTATTACTCCATTCAATGACCTTCCTCATCCATTTCTCAATGAAGATTCATGGGGAAAAGAACTGTTGTCTTCCCTCGACTAGCCTCTTCACTCATTCCGAAACCACTTCAAGGGTGAGAGAAGAGTTGTTTATTCTAGCGATTCTTTTCTCGTCCATCGTAATATTCTATATTTAAATCTTTGATTATCACCTGATTACTATTGAGCATTTTGGCATATTCTCCCACTGGTAGAACACAAGCTTGGATCTGCGAGTTTATCGATTGAGGACAGTAATCCGCCCTGACGGTTGCGGATCCCGCAAGGATGGCGAGGAGTACGGTAGTCGAATGGATCATTATCGACGCCTCATCTACGAACGGAGCTGCAATCAGTTATTGATTGAGCAACCAGCGAATTAAAGAAAGTACGATGAAAATGAGCGCGGTAGGCGGTATGAAGATGTAGTTGAGATGCGCAAGAGAGGGGATAGATTATGTACTAGTCAAAGAGGAGGGGAAATGACCGCATACCAAATTAGGCAAACGAGGAGGGAGGAGGATACTCTTCCAGTGAGAAGAAGAGGTGCAAATAGTGAGGAATGGAAGAGTAAGAATGCAGAGAAGATGAAAGAGTGCGGAGAAATGAGAGAGTGCAGACAGAAGCTACACCTAGATAGAGTAAGAACCTCATCTGCACATGGTTAGAGAGACTAGAGAGTGTATGAAATGAGGAGAGTCGTCTCCACCTCTAACTATCTATACTCGATAGCCAGCCTCAGTCTAGAGACTCTAAATAGGTCTTTAGCACGTGAAAAGTGACTGCTCATCCTGAAATAGGAGTAGTCCCTCCTACGTCGATGGAATCTGCGTCTCCCCACTCATTTCTGACGCCAATTCTTCAATTTCACTGAGAAAAACGTCCTGATTTTCGTTGTTGTCTCGTCTTCCAAATATAGTGCACGAAAGAGAGACTGGATGATCACTAAATACGGCCCATCGAGATTAATATCTACCGGATGGATGAGAGAGAGAGGGTGCAGACAGGGCAGAGAAGATGAGAGAACAAACGAAATGAAGAGAGTGGAAAGGGGACGCCTATAAAATGGGTGTAGGGAATAAGTGGATATTTGTATCATATTGTCCTCGGGGGGAATTGGTCATAAACGATGAGAGGGAGAGAAGGAGGGGGGGGGGAGGAAGAGGAAGTGTCAATGCGAATTATGCGTGATTATCTCATCGACTGATTAGTGATAGGAAGAGGGAAGATCGTAATAAATATGACAAATCTGCTCGGAGGATGACGGGATGAAGGAAGAAAGAAGGACCTCCCGGGGAGAGAAACGAGTGGCCTCAGGGTAAGAGAAATAAGGAGGACAAAGGTGAGATTCGAATTGAGGAATGAAGAGATACGGGGTTGCGTCATCACAATGCAAAGGAGTGAGAGGCACTTTCAGTAGGATGTCAGAAGTAATTGGAAAAGCGGGCCTAATCCAGTGTGACATGTGGAATGTGCAGGGGATGGAGAGAGGAATGGAGACGTGGCGAAGTTTGAGAGAGAAGACGGAGGTAATGGCGGTTTGATCAATCCCAGTTGCAATCATAGGTACAGAGCATATTTTTCGTTATATAATTTTCAAACCATTTCAGTGAAAATATCAAACAAAGTTTATAGGAAGCGAGAGGATCAGGGAATGAACGGGGGTGCAAATAGGGGGGAGGATCTCGACCCCCCCCCCCCCCCCCCATAACGATAGGGTAGAAAAGGAAGAGTGACAGGCAAAATTAGACAGGGAGGACTGACATTCTGTCGGATACGAGGGAGGGAGGGGGGGGGAGAAGAGAGGAGGTGGGAGGGGGTGAAACAAAGACTGTCGTAGTGTGAGTGTGCGACTGATTCATAAGCAGGGAGCTATTGAGAATGGGAGGCCGATCAGAATGAATAATGAGAGAGAATGCCAATGTTTTGCCTCGTGTTCTCTATAAATCTGTGATGGATTCGATGTTTCCACCACACGCCAGAGTGAAATCGAACCAGATCTCGTGAAAGAGAAGTAGTGAGGGAGAGTGAATAAGTAATGGGTCTACTCCAGATTAGAACCTCCCTCTCCCCCCCCCCCCCTCACTCTCCCCCCCCCCTCCCCCTCCCACTCACCCCTTATAGCGGCCCCTTAGATAGGCAGACACTATCGCATTACAATACGACCTCTCCATCTCACTTCCGACTACTCAAAAGTATTCCGATCTCCTCCCCTATCACCACTATTTGCTCAGATTCATCAAATCAACAGTTGGGAGGATGAGATGCCAGCCCGTCGATCGAGTGGTTTCATCTCAATCTCCCACAGTGAAGTGGTGGGAATCTGAAGATTCGGTCAGAGATTACTCTGCTGAATAGTAGTGAGCCATTCCGTCTCTTCCGATCCCATAAAAATGACGGAGATTCAACGACTTTCTCGAATATTGCAGAGGAAATAGAAGAGTGGACAAGAGATATGACAAAGATGATAGAAGGACAATGGAGAGTCGACGAGGAGAAAAGATACTAGAAATATGTGACCCTAGGGAGGGACAGGAAGGGGAGGGGGAGGGGGAGGGGGGCAGGACTGATAACACTAATCATGGCGACCTAGTGAGTGTTGGACCGGGACTTCTGATGCCTCTACGGATGATGAAGGTTGGAGTATATTCCAGAGGGGATGGCGATGTTCTATGCACCCACTATTGAGATAAAATTGGAATACTTGGTTGATCTGTGCTTCGATAGAAGAGCAGGTTGCAGAAATGCGGAACCACACACATTTTGCACACGAGAGGTCAGATATGAATGATCGTAATGGAGGTATGAAAACAGTAGCGAAGAATGGGGAAAGAGCCGGAAGAAGGAGGAGGGAGGAGGGAGAGTGAGGGAAGGACAAGGGGGGGAGGAGGGGGGGGGAGACAGAGGAAGGTCCTGAGAACGACCGAGAAAGAGAACAGCCATAGAAAAGTGGCCATGAGAGATTAATGGTATTGTAATGGAGATGAGACGGATGAATCGAGGACTCAAACGGTTGTTATGAGAATCCCTTTTTGTCCCCTCTTTCAGGAAGAAGAAGAGGGGAATCGTATACCGTCATGACACAAAGACACCAACCATTTCACCGATGTTTTTGCAAGAAAAGAGAACTCTCGTAGAAATACCGTACCCCACTCTATTCACCATTGGAAATCCTCAGTAGGTTGGAAAGAACAGCCACGATCTAGGAAACCAAGGAAGATCAAAAATTAGTGAGGATGGGGATAATTTTTCCCATCCGAGGAACGGTTTCGCATGGTTGAAAACGACGATGAATAAATAGGAATGAATTGAGATGTGGAGGAGCGTGAGAGAATGAGGGTTCCCTCCTCATACCAGATTGAGACTTGAGATTCGTTGTAAGAGAGGGGAAGGGGGAAGGGGAAGGGTGGGGGGGGGGGAGGGGGGGGGAGGGTCTGGTCCCTCTCTTGTGTCTAATCAAGCCATATGCATCATGACAATGGAAGAGAAGAGGGCAACAATCTGATGAGAAGGAAATTAGGATGACCAGTTTAGATACAGTTGAATACCCTGTGGATACTGGCATTGGATTTGATTTGACTGAAGTCAACCACTTGATTTGAAACACTCAGAAAGAAATAAACCCGTAAAAGTGGTGAAATGCGCACATGCGCACAGATGAAATGAAACAAGGACTAGGAAGGGGCCATAACAGCGAATATCCACTCTCGAATGAGTGAGATTCTCTCTCCACCTGAGGGTAGTAATCTATTCTCTCTCGATGGGGGGAAATCATGGGGGAATTATGGCTCATAATCTGAGACAGTAAGAAGACACCTGGGATTATTATCGTGAGAGGGAAGACTGGCAATAAATGGTAGTGAATGAGGGAGGGTAGATCATTGACCTGGTCTCGGCCCCTAATTATAATCTAAGGTCGATTTGAGTGTCGTCAAATAGAGTGAAAGAGGCGCGAAATTGTCGCACAAAGTTTCGACAACTGACACTTTGTGTCTCGACGAGCTGAATTTATGTTAGAGTACGCAAAGAGAAGAATTTGCAAGTGGAATGGAGGAGGAGAGGTCACTAGATAGATAGGAAACCATCGATAGTAAATAGTAAATTACTGATTTAGGATACTATTGACATGCTGAACATGATAGATATGTGGAACGGAGTCTATGTTATTCTAGTGGCAGAAGGATGATTCAACCTGTATTATCTATCTCCCCCTATCTCCTCTCCCCGATCTCTCCCCTGCCTGTTAATTGGCTCTCCGCCCATCTCTCCGTTATGGCTATCATTACTGGAGCCACTCCCTTCTCAGAATGGGTCTGATCAGGGTAGGAGGAGCTCCCTCCCCTCCCCTCTCCCCCCCCCCTCCCTCCCTTCCTTGACCCTTTCCATTCATACTCCTCTGGATCATCTGCCGACAGCTTTTACTCACATAAATTTCTGTTGCCTAAATAGAATGAAAAATAGGTGGACGAAGCGACCTTCAGTGAGGAAATCAGTGGAGAGAAGGAAGAGGAAGGAAATGAATGGGGAGAATCAGATACAGGTGGGGGGGGGGGGGGGTGAAATATGACACGTTCATACCTGAGAAAGGGAGGGAATAAGGGAAGAACTGGGGAGGAATCGATCTGATTCCATTCAATTGATGGAAAGATAGTGGCAAGCTGAGCAATCGGACTATCGACAGTCAAACATCGCGATACGGCCAATTGGCACAGTCCACTGATCTCCCCCCTCCGACTCGAGTTACCAATCCCATACAACCATCTCTCTCTCTCCCCTCCCCTCTCTTCCTCCCTCGGGGTCCCAATCTCCGTTGCCCCTCTCAGGTACAGTAGCCACCTGTCTTGAGAGAAGGCGCGAAAGGTCGCACCGCCAAAGATATAATGAGTGAGGGGAGAAGAGGGAGAGAGACCCATTGACTTCTGAGGGGAAGAAGGACTCTTGTACTGGCCAATCAGAGCCCAAGAGAGCGTAATTAGCAGAAGGCACTCTTTTGTAAAGGAACAGTGTAGAGGGAGGAGGGACTGAAAAAGGGAAGGGATGGAAGAACAGGGAAGGAGGGAGGGGATGACTTGCGCAAGATGAACAGAGACAATGATGATGGATGGACTGTCAGCAACATTGTGAGGGGCAATTGGCGGTTCTGATTGGAATGGAAGATAGGAGACAAGAATGAACAACATCCAAGCCATTTTCACAGGAAATGTGTTTTTATTAGATGACGACTGTTAAAATAGTTTGCTAGAGTGTTGGAATTGTTTTTGTCCATCCCATTCTAACATGGAGAGATAGTTTGCCCATCAGGAATGGATGACCCCTGAGGGTGAGAATGCAAAAGGCAGAGTATGATTAATGAGTGGAGAGAAGGTGAGAGAGACGAGATGTGATGAGGGATCAGTGATCGATCACTTCTCACTCACAATGTCGCTCTCTTTTCCTTCTGGATGAATTCGTAGGTGGATCCCATTAGAATCATTTCCCATCACTCTTCATTACGCACAAAAAGAGAGAGGAGGGCGTGAAATTATATGGTAATGAAGCTTTGTCTCCCCTACAGTCGATCGGAAAAAAGAAGTGGATAAATATCCCGCAGGGGGGAAGTTTCGACGAGTTTCGGAGAGATTAGAGATACATTGAAAACACTTGAGCCATTGGGGATACTACTGAAGGGAATCGGAAGTGTGAACAAACTCAATGGAGCATGCCCAAATCGGGAGAAGGAGTAAAGTGAGGATTGAAGGGGGGAAGGCGAGAAGGAGGGGAGAGGAGGGGAGGGTAGATCAAGCTCACCTCAGAGTCAGTGGATGAAGTGGAAGACGTCGTTGTCGGCGAGAAAGGAATCTGACGCATATGGGAGTAAATCGGAAGTTTTTGGGTGGAAGAAGAAGGAGAAGGGAACGCGAGAAAATAACCGGAAAAAAGGGAACCGTAAGGAGAAGATATGAGAGAGATGCTAATCTCTACCCAATAAAACGGTTATTGCGGTAGATCGAGGGTGATTGATAGAGAGAGAGAGAGAGATGATAATCGATTGATATGCAGAGATGATGGATTAACTGATGGAAACTATTCTCGGGGCAGAAATGAGACGAGATTTTTTAGTAGAGAAGAATGGATGCACTAAGGAATTCGAGAGAGGTTTCAACTCCAGAGAGAGAGAGACTATCAAGACGTGAACTCAAGCGAGAACCAATCTAAGAGGGAGACCCGAGAGGAGGAGGAGAGAAGGGGGAGGGGATATGATAGGGGAGGGGGAGTCTGAGATTTGAGGCCTGGTTTGAGCCTCAACTTCGACTGAGATTCCGTCTCTAACCCGTCCTGGATAGCCCTTCTCTCAATGGTGAGAAAAGGAGAGGATAATCAGTGAATCCACTAGATAGACAATGGATGGAAGACTAATCTCATAATAACTGGTGTGGGTGCAGGAAAGGGAGCTGGAAAGAGAAATACATCCACGAATAAATTGGAAAATGCCATTTCAGTTTTTGAGATGCAAGCTAGGGTGAATCATAAAGTGAAGAGGTCGTGGTCATCTTCTCGTCTGCAAAGTGTGTGAGAGTGCTTGCAAATTTGCGGATGTCCGAAAAGTGGAGGGAGAGAAGGAGGAGAGAGGGAGAGAGTCAGAGATGGTTAGTGTCATCGAGGAAGGAGAGGGAAGGGAGGGGGAGTGATCAGAGGAGGATCAAGGAGTCTCAAGAAGCATGCCATTCTGGAATACAGAAAGTTCGAGTCTGGAGAAGCGCCCATGAGGAATCGACAGCGAAAACACTCCAAATATTTATGGTTGCTCAATTAGATTTGAGAGATTAGAGAGATTAGAGAGAGGAGAGAGAGAGAGAGACGACACAATGGACAGCGTCATCACTCGGAGAATCTTCTCGGTTCCAGTAGAAGAGAAACCACAGCAAGACTACAGAAACAGAAGAAGGATAAAGAGAGGGGGGGAGGAAAGGGGGGGGGGGGAAGGGGGGGGGGAGAGAGGGGGAAGGGGGGCCGGGAGAGACCGGCTCATTAGCTGCTATTTCAGCCCCTTTGTTGACTGGAGAATGACAGGTGTGAGATTTCAAGGTGTGTAGTCGGGGCTTTGTTTTTGGTCCCGGAAGATGAGGAGACCCTTTAGGTGTCCCCCTCCCTGCCCCTTAGACCACTCAGAATCAGTCACAACACAACAAACCCGTCTTCAATGTCGGAATTGGTTGCAGTTTAGGAGTCGTGGAGACTTACGACCGAGTTGGAGCAGTACGATAGAAACAGAGATTGATAGAGAAGACATCTAGGGTTGTGTGGCTGATCGGGATGGTTCATTCACATTTGAATCATGAGCATGTGAAAGAGAATATGCGAGAAGAGAGAAGAGAGTGGTAAATAATGCGAAGTGATCGGAGAAACTCCTGTATAGAGGAGGTTTGAGTGAGGGATGAGGAATAGTGAGATGATTATCCTTGCCCTCTACCATCTGTCATCATTTCCTCATGGGTTCAAGTATCGGCGATCGGGAAGTCAAGAGGAGAGATGATGATTCTGCTAGAAGGCGGATACCCCTTAGGATCCTCCTTGATCTACCCTCCCTCTAGATAATCCCTAATTAACTCCCAATGAACCCTGAGGAGATTGAGCTCATTGCCATCGAATAAAGAGATGAGAAGCCAATTGAGGAAATAAATTCTTTTTCTTTTTCTTTTATCGGTTCGTGAAGAGGAGAGGACGCAAACTAAAAGGGAGGGAGATCGACGGTCAGAGATATCTAGATGGTAGAAAGGTATAATGATGGTTCTAGATGATCAACTTCCTAATCTTGATCATTCTCAAAAGGAGATCGGCATAAAGGAAAGGGAGGGGAGAGAAGGGAAGAGATGATTGACAAGGATGTAAATTTAGGGGCAGAGAAGACCGGAAGGAAGAGAATGCAACAGATTGAGTGATTGTAAATATGGAGGAGAGGAGATGAAAGAGAGGAAGGATAGTAAGCCATTGCGTTAGGTTCTAGAGAACGAAAACATGAATGATCGTACCTTTTTTGGCCCAATTTTGAACTGACTGAGCGAAAAGGTAAGGCGAGATTTAAGAAACAACAGGATGAATTTAAGGAGAAACGGTGAGAAAGGATAGAGTACCCCGTTGCTGCTCCCTCCCGTCAAGTGTCAAGAGCATCGCAACATGGCAATAATAACTGAGTATGAGTCGGTCGGTCAAAGGGGAAGTTCAGGAGGAGGATTGACGAGAAAATGAGGGGGTCCAGAGAGAAGAGAGAGAGATAAGGACCCGCCCCTTCTAAGGAGAGGTAAGGACTGGAATGGACTATCCCTCTCCCTGAGACAAACTATCTCTCTCTCTCTTGAAGAGAGCGTGTGTATTGAAGAGAGTCTGACCACCAATAACAGACTGTAGGGGGCAAAATATTAGGCAATCAGGAGCTGACCCTTGAGTGTCCGATTACTGATGTAGACATTGTTGAATGTGGTCAGGACTGATGGAGGGTAATATGGAATAGTCGATGAGAAGAAGGATTAGAATAGAGAGATGAGGAACGCCTCTCTCTCTCTCTCTCGCCCTGAATAATATCACTGATCGTAGAGAGAGATGATTATTCTCCATACTCGAGTTCTCTCCAATTCTTTCTCCTTCTTTTGACTCGAGACCGCTTATTGCCCCAGTTCAGCACTTCCTTTCCCCATTCAGAATGACTAATTGCGTTATGTTGTGTATGTGGGGAGGGGTGGGGGGGGGGGGGGTGTGAGGTGGTGCAGCGAGTGTGCCTTCGCTGGTCGACGTTTCTTCATCACACACATGAATGCCATTACCGTAACCCATTCATGGAAAGCAACATGTGGTCAGAGAAGGAGGATAATGGGAAGGCATTCCCGAGGGTTGTATGGAGAGGAGATGAGAACCCATTGAGAGACATGCTAATCGAGAAACTAATAGGGAATGGAGACAGGATTTGAATGGGAGAAGAGTCCACTTGATTGGATGAGTGGAATGGGATAATGACAGAGATGGCATGATTGTTTAGATAAACGGATTCTGGTCGATGGAACTAATTAGAACAGACAATCAATTTGATTTTGCACAAAATTCAGTTCATAAATGACAATTCAATAGGCGCTGATCTGAAAGTTGAATGGCGTAATAAATCCGAGAGTGAAGATCCGCTCTCTTTGATCTATCTTCTACTTGAATGGCCAATGATGGGAGAGTTCTCAGGAGGATCAAACTGAAGGGAGGGGGAGGAGAGCGGCATCCATAGGGGGGGGATGGGGAGAAAGAGATTCATGGTGTGAACACTCCACTCTTTGATATAATCCATTGCGAGAGATTAGGAATATTCGACATAAAATCTCAATTGTGGATAATTTTGTTCAATCAAGTCTTCATAAAATCATCTGCATACTTGAGTGAAGTAGTCTGTCAATCTCAGTTGATAAGCATTATGAAACTCGATGCCAAATGTCAATCATCAGACACTCAATGAGATACTGTAAAGCACCTGTGAGGGTCACTCCTCCAGACTTCTCCCCCTTCCAACAGAGCGAAAGAAAGGTTACAATCTGCGACCGGAAAAGAGAAGAGAGAGAGAGAGAGAGTGGGGAGATCGAGGAAAGATCAGACGAAGAGAGAGAACCAGAGAGAGAGAGCATGAAGTGAGTAGAGGGACCGGAAGCAACTGTTGATATACAGCATTGCGCCATACATGAGACAGAAGGGTATTCGGTAATGCAATGCCAGAGACCTCAGATCTCTCTTCGCATGGCCATTCATAGTATTCTCTTCCTTTCAACCAGATAGTTGAGCCAGGAGTAAGCTGTCACTTTGAGCTAATAAGAGACATTGGAGGGAAGAGGACGATTACTAGATGACTGAGAAAGGGGAAGACGGAGGAGGGAGGAGGGAAGGGGGGGGGGGGTAGTAAGGAGATATGGAATAATCGGCGGAAGAGAAGGGAGACTATGGACATGCGAAGAGAGACCATGAATAGCTAGGAGAGAGAAGACAGACATATATTAGTGTGTTTAGATCAAACTAAAATCTGAATATGGGAGATAATGGATCAAAAAGGCTATGGATTAAATTGAGCGATAAGAAACACAAACATTCTAAGTCCTCTCTCGAACGGAGGCATTGTGTGGAGGCATTGTAGAGTGAAGAGTGTTGGAATCAAGAAAGAGTTGGACAGAGATATTCGATTAGATTAAAAAGAATAGTTTCCTATATGATTATCGGGGTGGTAGATCAGAGTTATAGTAGAGTCTACCTACTATTATTAACAAAATAGATTGACGTAGATCAACGGGGTGGCAGCTCACGATTACTGTAGATTCTACGACAAATACCCTTTCTCTCTCGCATTCTATCGTTTTATCAATCGCTATCGCCTCGTACAGATAATATCGCTTGTTTTCCCTTTATCTAACTATCCTCATCATTCACAGCTTTCTGACTCGGCCGATTGCTAGTATATAAGTGCTTCAACCCTTGCCGAACAGAGGAGAGATTCTACCGGTATCAAGGTTTGTCACTTTTCTCTTCCGTTCTCAAAATATTTATCTTTAAAAAAACGTGATGAATAACGCGCAGTTGACAAGGAAGAATGCTAATAAAATTCCCTATCATTATTCTGAAACACACCGCGTTTTCCCTCGCTCTACGTCTCGGTGCTGATTCGCGCTAATTCAATAATAATAAATATTTGGTCGCTTCATATTCGAAAAATAGCTAGAGAGGGCAATGGGTATTGATAAACAAACCATAATTTTGATTCCTTTTGTTTCGCTTATGGAATCCACGGACGGGACAGAGGCGATTCTTTTCGAATTGCGCGCGCTAGAAACGATACACGCTACGCGAAGCAAAGCGTCGCGTACTCCCTGAATCAAAGCAACTGAGTACTTATTTTTGCTGCATGCCAGCCACTATAGTCAGCAAGTTGAGTATCTTTCACAGGCGTACTCTAAAATAGTTTTCCGACATCACGATGGTTACAAAACGAAGAAAACGTTACCTTCGCTGAAAAACTGGGCAATTTGAAAATTTCATGTAAATCCGTTCGAGACCAGAGTATGATAATATATATATAACCGAGTTGTGTCACTGAAGACGATTCTCACAAAATGACTTCTCACGTCTTTGTTTTTGATTTCTTCATTTTTTGGGATTACGCGGGGGTGTATGGAAATTATAGATTTTGTGAAAATAGAAATAGATCATGAAGTACTTTGAGAGCTGGCGTCCGTTTTTTTCCAAATCACATATTTGACCCAAGTAACCAGCGTTTAGGAAATCTGACCCAGCTTGAACATTTCTTGAACTGTATTATTTGATTGTTATAAAGTTTTTGTATCAAATCGAGATTGCTTTCAGTAAATCGGGCACGCTGAGGAATCTGCAAACACTCACAAAATTATATTTAAGCTATTTCGAAAAATAAGCATTCAAAAACGCGTCGCGTGGTACTGTAGCGCAGCGCATAAAACCTTAGCTCCTGAAGGTAACGCGGAAACTGCCGTGGACATACATTTTGCCTATAATTTGTTCGTCTGTTATCTCAAAATTAATGTTTTAATGAGTAAATTCGCTGATAGAACCGATATCCTCTCACTGATTGGTGATTTTCTCAAGGGAACGATGCGTTATCATTGAGATTAACATATGAAAATCTGCATGAAGCTATCCTCTTTTATTTCATAATTGATGTCACTATAATTTGTTCGTCTGTTATCTCAAAATTAATGTTTTAGTGAGTAAATTCGCTGATAGAACCGATATCCTCTCACTGATTGGTGATTTTCTCAAGGGAACGATGCGTTATCATTGAGATTAACATATGAAAATCTGCATGAAGCTATCCTCTTTTATTTCATAACTAGCAGCTTGCGGCTGCTACGGTGTACGCCGGGTCGTAAGCAAAGGTTAATCAAACACCGCTTGCTTGCGAGTGGGGCGTATACCGTTGCAAAAAGCTCGTGAGGTTTCGAGCGCTCCGGAAAAGTTGCGCTGTAGCCACTCCGCTTCGCTCCGTGGCTACATCACAACTTTTCCTCCATGAAATCAAAGATTGCGAAATCTGAGCATGGGAAGTCGATTGGCACTTCTCCCGAGGCTCTGCGATGATTTTGAAGCGATTTATGAGCGAAAATGTGAAAATTTCGTAATGATGACGAAATCCAAGATTCATCATTATGAAATCTTCACGTTTTCGCTCATAACTCGCTTCAAAATAATCGGAGAGGCTCGGGAGAAGTGCCAAACGACATTTTATGATCATTTATAAGTTTTTTTTTTATAGGATACTTCGTCCATACCGTTGTGAAAAGCTCGTGAGGCTGAGAGCCTGTCCGATGATTTTGAAGCGAGTTATGAGCGAAAATGTGAAGATTTCGTAATGATGACGAAATCGAAGATTGCGAAATCTGAGCATGGGAAGTCGATTGGCACTTCTCCCGAGGCTCTGCGATGATTTTGAAGCGAGTTACGAGCGAAAACGTGAAGATTTCGTAATGATGACGAAATCGGAGATTGAGCAAAAAACGAAAGCGTGACAAGCATACGGACAAACAAACAAACAACGTGACAGACAGACAGACATTATGGTTTGGTACCCTTTAGTAATTGATGACACTATATTTAGAGACCGCAGGCTCCGCCCACTTTGAGGGGAGTCAAGTGGCCCAAAAACCTGCCGATTGAGCTGACAATTCGGGTTCGCAACTAAATTGGTCGATCAAACGCATGTTATGTAGCTCTCAACATCCTCTACTAATGGCGAGAGGCGGAGCTTGCAATATCGATTCTAAGTAGGTCAAACTGACACATTTAGGGTAGAGAAGTGGTATTTGAAGCACTTCCCCTCTATCCCGTCAGCTCCGCCTGAGCTATGTTGTTATTGTGGTTATAAAAGTTAATTTAAAACTAAGAAAAGACAAAATAATACTGTTTCTGAATTGTCAGTGGCTATGGAAAATTATGAGCTAATACAATAATTTCGCGGTTCCCTGGACCGCTTCCGTGTATTAGTAGGCTTTGGCTGGTTGCCAAATGTAGTTTGTAGCCTACACAAGCTCGCCCACGGCCCCCGATCCATCAACAATTGCAAAAAGTACCGCCTAATTGCACCACAAAATCGACACCTCATTTTCAGAAAAGTTCACGAGTTTCTCGTACGGAAAACAGTAAAACTAGCTACAAAAATTACAATTTCATCAGGTTGGCGGCAAATCAGGCAAATTTCAGAGAAATCCGTGCAAGATATCCAAAATTCAATTCAAAAAGTTGCCTGAAACGCTGAATCATCAGGGTCAGTCAGGTAGGTTGCCTGACCCTTATGGGTTTGAATTTTGCGGGCCATTTCTGTAAGGGGCGTGGTTAGGCGGTGCTTTTTGCGATTGTCAATGGAACAGGGGCCGTGCTCGCCTACTTCTTTACTATTTGGTGTTTATTGTTAATTAATTTAGGGACCACACGGGGTGACTTTCAAATTGGTCGCCCGAACTTCCTATTTCGGTGAAATACCAAGTCGGAGATGACGAATCTAATACTAGTAATTAAAAAATTAACTAAACATGTGAAAATATATTGTAAGATTCAAAAACGCAGCAAAAGCAATACGGTGGTTAGCAACTCCAAGCTCCGCCCCCTCTCATGGTATTATAAACGCACATCAGAATTTCCTAAGCTAGGAATAAAACGTTCCGTTCCGCGACAGAAGTATGTGCTCCGCGAGCGCGCACATGCACTTTCAATGTGTTTTTCACTAGTTTATATTATTTATTTCGTATTTAAAAGTTGATATCTTTGCATAGAATCGTCAGGAGAATCGAATAAAACAATGAGAGAAGAGTGATATGCAATTTCGCGCGCTGCTGCGTATTTTTCACTGCCGCGAGGCGCTCGTCACAGTACTTCATTATGACCGGAATGCTTTGTTTATGTAATAGTACTGGAGGGGGTACTCGCGGAACGTTTTATTCGAGTTTTCAAACTTCGATCGGCTTTCTCTTCGATTAATAAACTTTTTCTTCATATAAATGGCGTAAATTTCAGTTTTGGTGTGCTTTTTGGATGAACGAGGGAATGCAAGATACATTTACTTCTCATGGGAAACACAAATGACAACAATGACAACGAAAGCGTCCAGCACTAAGACCTTCTCCTTGACGATCTGAAGGGGACATCTGGAATCCCTAGCAATACATTAGATGGAGATACTCCCCTTCGGGGCTGGCTATCAACCAATGACGAAATGGAACAATAAGAACATCATTTATTAATTCGAGAAGAAAATAGAGGGGAAGGGGCACGATGTAGATCTTGGTTGTCGCTTCCGCCGAATGATCATCCATGAGAAGGCGACCGTGGAGAGACCTCTGGAAGCGATAAGTTTAAACGAACCACTAGTCTTTTGGTCTTGAATCGTACAAAATATACCGTTGAAAAGCAGAGTTGTTTTTTTGAAATTTTGGGCATGACCTACGCACAAATGTTGAAAAATAGCAATTTGTAAACAAGAAAGCAAGATGAAAAGAGCGAAACTTTCACAAACCTTGAGGCTAGTCACGTACCCTTGATAGGTTGACAACCCGTCTTTGTTCTAGACGAAGTCGCAGTTCAGCTTACTGGCAGCCTCTGAGCAAGGAATGTATTAGTATAAACGCATAATCAGTGTGTTCACAGCGCACGGAACTCGAAATCTCGAAGAAATCGGAAAGTGATTATTTACAATCCGAATAAGCTTTACCCACTGCCCATTTAGGCATGAAAGCGTTACCCGTGATAGCTCAAGCACAAGTATCCACATTTACAAGAAATGGCGCGATAAATAAAGCAAAAGAAAGAAAAAACGCGAGAAAACAGCTTTTGTAAACCGGAGGAGGGAGTGGAGCGAGGGAGGGGTGCTGCGCAGCATCCGGCACGGGGGCGCATGATTGTCACTTCTACAGGCTGTCAACAAAAACGCGATTCGTGAAATGGAATATTTTCTTACAGTATCAAAATGTCTTTAAAAAATATAACTTCTAACCAGGGAAATACCGTAATATTTTTCGCGTTGGAGAGCATCCTTAGGTAATATCTCTGATTACGCGAATGCATTTTTTGTAATGGACACGTTTTAGTTGTATTTTGAATATTATATTTATTAAATTGGATTGGGGATACATGAAAGGGATAATTTAATCAAAATAATGTCGAAGCCATCAAGGATCTGTGCGCCGATCTCAATGATGGCGTCATCTCCAAGGCTCTCGCGGACGGGGAGATTCGTCACCATCATCACCCTGAGATCAGAAGCGATCGGAAGAAACGCCCCCTCAAGATCAAATTTGCCTCCCAGAAGACCCGCGATCATTTCCTCACTCTCATCCGCTCCTCCCGCCCTCCTACCGTAACCAAGTCCGGCGGTGCGTTCATTCGTCGAGACCTCTGCCCATTCGAACTGGAGATGGAGAGACAAGCCAGAATTGATGCGTGGAAGAACAACATCAAGATGGGAGCCAAGAGTGAAGCCAAGAGTGAAGCCACCTCGGGCAAGCCAAGAGTGCGCTGGAGAGATGACTTGACGCGAGCTATTGGCAAAAACTGGTCGAATACAACCCGTGATGCCTACCAGCGACTCATTCTCATCTGAGCACCCTAATTGCCTGATATGATAAATTGATTGATTGATTGAAGATGGGAGTCCTCGCCTACGGAGCTCGTGACGAAAAGATGATCAAGTTCACTGGCACCTCTCGACTCCTTCCCAATGGCTACGCGAATCGCCCTCCACCTGGATCTATACCCGACAAGACTCTCCCCATCGGTTCTCCTTCCCTCTCTCTCAACAGTTCCATCCTGAACCAATCGAACATCTCCCAGTCCCTCCATTCCACTAATCACGACCACTCCATCCTCGCTGCCGTCACCCCCATGATGACTCGCTCCACTGCCGCAGCTACAGTACCCTCCGTCAACAGCAAGGCGCAGGTCTAGGATCGATGCAGCGGTACGGTTCCCCTTTTGTCTATTCCTAATCTTGTCTCTGTCTTTCCTTCATTGGTCTCTCCTCGTCTATCCTCTTCCTCTTCCCCCTCTATTCCTCCTGTTTTGTCAAAACTTTCTTCGATTGAGCTTTTTCAGACAAATGTGCGTTCCATCCGTCGTAAAACTCATTTGCTTTCTTTCATAAAGTCGTTAGGTTATCATCTAATTCTTTTGAGTGAGACTTGGACGTGCGTTGATGATAGTGATGCGTACTTTAAGAGCTCTAACGATGACTATGTGGTATTCAGGAAAGATCGCGACTCTAATGCCGACAAATCAAGAGGCGGCGGTGTAGCAATTCTATGCTCTCCCCTTCTCAATCCTATTCTCGTTAGCACTTTTAGTACTGTTGGGATCGAAACAGTTATTATTGATATTCACCCCTCTTCTTCCTATACTGTTCTACCTTCTAAACCTATTAGGATTTGCACGGTATACCGAGCACCCTCTTGCCCCTCTCCATCTCTCGACGCATTCTTATCCTTAATCGATCCTCTCATTACAGATTCCCCTTTCATTTTGACTGGTGACCTTAACTTTCCTGCAGTTGACTGGTCACTTCTCACGTCTCCTACCTATAATGAATTTCTCTCCTTTGTTGCTGATCATCGTATGACGCAACACGTAAATTTCAAAACGCGCGGTGAAAATATTCTCGATCTCGTTCTGTCGAACAGTAACATTGTAAGCAATGTGAAACCCGCCCTACCCTTCGCTGACCACACCAGCATTCACTCTCAGTATCCCTTCTCCTCCTAAGCATGAATTCATCCCCTCTAGGATGTATCATCTTGCCGACTGAGATTCGATCAACTTTCACATTTCCAGTCATGACTGGACATTCGCTTTTTCCGCTCTCGATGTCGAAAGTTCTTACAATTACTTCTGTAATTTCATGAATTCTCTCCTCGACGCTTTTGTCCCTAAGTCCACTCCATCTCCTGTTTCCCGCTATCCCCGCCATTTGAGAATTCTGTATGAAAAATCCAAAAGAGTTACATCTGTTGCTCCTAACAGTGTTCTCGCACATAGCCTTTCCATTCGTTTTGAGAGAGCTTTGAGAGTGCATAATATGAGAGTTGAATCCCGAGTTATTGAATCCAAAAATCCCAAAGCGTTTTTATAGTCTATGCAAATCTCGCTTACAATCAAGCAAATCTGCTCCTCCTGGTATCATTGACCTAGATGGCGACCATCTACTATCGAACAGAGATAAGGCGCAAGCCTTCTCTAAATACTTTGCGTCTGTTTCAACTCTTCCTCTACAAGCCGCACTTTGCCCTCCAACCCCCTCTCCCCTCACCCTACCTTTTGAACTTTCCTCTATCAACTCTGCTCACATTCTTACATCTATCCGATCTCTTGCTCCTAAATGCAATTTTTCTCCTGATGGTTTACCCAACATTTTGTACTCAAAGTGTAAGTTTTCTGTAATATCCCCTTTACTCATCCTTTTCAATCAATCCTTGCTCTCTAACACTGTTCCTGGCATTTGGAAAAAGGCTATTGTGAAACCTATCCCAAAAACATCTTCTAATTCTATCAACTCTTTCAGACCCATTAATCTCACTTGCTCTGTCACAAAAATATTCGAAAAGATTCTGATATCTGAAATTACTGAGTATCTAGAGACACATAACCTTCTTGACTCAAATCAAGCTGGCTTTCGTAAAAACCGCTCTACCTGTACCCAACTTGTTCAAACTCACTCTGATTACTTGCATTTCAAATATCAGAAATCTTCTTTTGATACTGTGTATTTCGACTTCAAAAAAAGCATTTGACAGTATCGATCACCGCCTCTTACTCTATAAACTTTCCAACCTAGGGTTCTCATCCCATATTGTTTCCTGGTTAGGAAACTATCTCTCCAATAGGTCTCAGTATGTTCTCATTGGTAATACTCTGTCTGCCCCCTCTCCTGTTACTTCAGGGGTTCCGCAAGGATCTTGTATCGGTCCGCTTCTATTCATCCTTTTCGTTAATGATTTGGCAAAAGATCTTCCTCCTGAGATTAAATACGGTATTTATGCTGATGATCTAAAGATCTACGCTCAAGTTCCGTTACATTCGCATATTCTTCAATCTGCAATTGACTCCGTGTACTCATGGTCTCAAGAGTGGAACTTCTCCCTTAACGAGTCTAAATGCACTGTCGTTAATTCTGGTCCCTTCTCCCCCCGTATTTCTTACACTATCAATGCGCACCCTCTCTCCTCATCTCCTTTCATGAAAGACCTCGGTGTTATCATGAGTCCCTCGCTAAAGTTCAATGCTCACATTTCCAAACTGACATCCAAATCTAGATCTCAGGTGAACATTTTGTTCAAATGCTTCTTTTCTTCTGATCCTTTTTTGTACTGCCGCGCTTTCACAACTTTCATCAGGCCCTTACTTGAGTACTGCTCTGTTGTTTGGTCTCCACGTGCAATTAACCTTGCAAACCACGTTGAAGATGTTCAACGCAATTTCACACGTCGTGTTTTCGCGCGTTGTCAAATTCCGTACACTTCTTACCCCGATAGAATTTCTATTCTTTCCTTACAAACTCTTGAGCATAGACGATTGGTTTCTGACCTTCTCTTTCTCTATAAATCAGCACATAGATTCTACACTTATGACCACACTAATCTATTTAAAATCTCCCCCCTTACCCGTCGTCTTCGTGGAGCTCACTTATTGCGCGTCTCTGTCCCCTTCGTTCTTCCTAAGTCTCACTCAAGTTTTGTGACTAGGACAATCGACAGATGGAACGCGTTTTCTTCTGAAATCGTAACAAGCTCACCGAATGCATTCCGTTCTTATATCTTGTCTCTTCCTTCTGTCTCTTTCTCTCAAGAGTCGCTTCTGCGTCTCTAATATTTTACCTACCCGCTGCATCCTCCAAAACCCAAACCCCCCACCGTCTCCTCGCTACAACGAAGACGGCAATCCACCAATCAATCACGAAGTCACCGAATCATTCCCTACACCAATACCCTGGCGGATAAATAATTGAATTGAATTGAATTGAAATGAATTGAAATTGAAAGTTTCAATGGAAATATAGCTAAAAGTAACAATGAGTGGTAGGTCACATTTGAGTGTGAGCTGTACGAAAACGAATGAAAACTAAGATGTGTCTTTGTGCTCATTAGATGCGCCATGTCCTATTCCATCGTATTCCGAGGAGAAGTTGGGCTGGACACGCCAAAAAGTGCACCTAAATGGCCAAAAATATCAGAAACTAGCGAAAAACACTCAACCGAGCCGATTCAGAGCTACATGGCGTAAAAACGAACGAAAATTGGGCATAGTGGAAGCAAGCAGAGCGAAGCGAAAGGTTTTGAGAACATGATTCCAAACAGAGAACGGACTAGACACGTCGATTTCCGGAGATAGGTTTGAAAAACGGAAAAAAATAAGAGGTGCCAAATCTAAGAACACGGATTGCGCGGGTGTTTCGCAATCAATCGTGGGAATCACGTGCATGTTCCATCCGGAATAAGCTGGGGAACCTATCAGCATGAAATAAAAATATTAAAAACTAAAATCAAAGAAGATAATCGATTATTAATGAACGAGTCACAGCGCGACAAAGCGTGGTGTAGTTGTACAGTACATTAGCGACTGTTCCTAAATATTCCTCGCAAATGGGCCGCACTGTTGGCCGCACACAGTTGTATCTAAATTAATTATCATATTTCTCGCTATATTTTGTGTTGCTGTGATCTACGCCCTATGGCCATCCTTAGCGCAGCGTTTGAAATGACGGGGATATGTATATTGTGCTCAACTTTTCGTTTTTCCAGTCGGCCCGATGGATGGCTGCTACTCGACCACTGGAGGACGTTTTAAAGGGTTAGTTCACTATGCACTCGTATTATATTTCTTCCAAGAAGAGTAAACTCTGATCACAACGTTCCACAGGATCCTGGTGTAGGCATTTGGCCCGTAATTGTGACCTCTAACGCTGAAATCCTTTATAATCAGGGCGAGAACCTTACCACACTGTTTTGCCGTTTACGAGTAACTTGCTCTATTCTAATGCATGACTTGCCAACGCTAAAGCGTTCATTTAGTTTTGCTTGAAACAATTGCTAGGGCCATGGGAAAGTTATCGTCTCTCAAGCACTTGGTTTACCTTCAGGCTGTGATTTGCGGCATCACTTGAAGTGTTAGAGACAATATTCTTGTATTTAGTTGCCCCTGTTAGTCAATTCACCGATATGATATCTAATATGATATTATTGCAGTTTCATTATTCGTCTAACGATGGAAAGGAGAAGACGTGAATGACGACATAGCCGCCGTAGAGGAGAAAGGTGAGACCTTACCGGTCTCTTGCTCCCCTTTCCTCTGCCATATTCTTTCATATCTTTTATATATTCCCTAGACGTGATACTTTATTCTTCCCTTTTTCTCATATTTATATTATCGATCACGATATTTTGGTAGAGAGTCCCTAGTCGCTTGTTGAGCTGATTGTGTTAGAATACTATTCGGTATATTGATTGTAGTCTCCCTTTCAAGTATCTAATTTCATTATACTAGTTGTATGGCTATTTTATTATTGCGATTGCCCCTTTTCACCGGTCACTTTAGTACCTGATCTACCGTACCCCGTTACAGTATCCCTCTCGCTAGTTTATTTATTTTTCTTATCAATGGTCATGATTTAGGCACTCGTTTACTTTTAGTTCTATCTAAATACGCCCCGGTATATCGTTTGCTCATTTGCATTGTATTTCTCATGTTTGAACTCTGAAGAATAATCTTTGCGATAAATATTGATTATTTCTGAATGCAGTACTTTCCAAATCACATGCTATACATCAGTGGAGTATCCTCGAGAAGAAAAGAGTTGGAGGATATGCCTGAGGCGATTCCACGAAAATGTTAACGAAACAAGTGCAACATAGCGGGATTGAACCAACAACCACCCGAATTCAAGTGATTGGAGAATTGCATGCTTGTTTACATAGGTCGGAAGAAACTGATTTTGATAAGGTGATAGGTAATTGATAAGGTAATAAGGACTTATATGGATTTGAAATTTTTTTTCGCATGCTTACTCAGTTTAGAGGAAATACACTACCAGAGAGTAGCGCAGTCACTACTCACGACACAGGAAAAAAAGAAAATGACCAGATTAGTCATTCAACTAACCACACCCCTACATCTACGTGTTCGGACTTGTTTTCACTATATTTTCATTACGTGTTTGGACGCGTTTCAGACTATATTTTACGTGTTCTGACGTGTTTTCTACCATTTTTACACGCTTGAATCGAGAGGGACAAAAATTATTTGGAGATTCTCAGCCATTTCCACTCTCAACAAGGCAATTAGAAGATGCAAGAGTCTACTGGGTGATTATTATGAATAGTCTGTGGTAGGGGCTAGAAAATTATCATATTTGACATCCAACTAACTCTGCCCTTAATAAATATTTCTACAATCGCGCACATTTTTCAGCCAATTTTTGCTCTTCTGTTCCACTCTAGAGAAACCAGAGCGGAAGAGGCATTTTGGGGGGTTCAATGCCGTTTCCTCTCTCAACAAGTCAATTAGAAACCTTCTTCTCGCAATGAAAATTTTTTTGAATGAAAAATGCAATGATCGATACAATGCTCAATGTGTATGAGATCGACAAGAGTGTCCACGGCTCTCTCATCTCAACTATGAGGCAGAGTCGGTTATATATTCGCACTGATTACTTGATTCATGCTAAAGAATTATCCACGATTGCTGATCACTGCTGGTCGTGAGTTTTTGTTTTATTCATTATTTTTTTTTACATTTTCTGATAATTAAATATATTCGATTTTATTAATTATTTTCCTTTTCAGATATGGACTTTCCGACCCAGACGATCCAGCTTTTCAAACCGATTGCACTTCCGGCGATGACACAAATTTCCGTGTGTGCGATCGGTGCGAAGCCAAACAGATGTGGTATGGAGTTGTGCGATACGAGTTGGAGCAGCTTGCAAAGAAGTTCAAGAATGACAAGAAGAAGTCGCAAGAGATCGCTATTATGATCAAAGACTGGTACGATTGTGAAGAGAAGATTGATAAACTGAAAGCCCATCAACTGCGAACTGCCAAGGCTGAAGATGATCGACAATCGATTCTCACGGGAATGAATGTGAGTTTTTTTTCAAATGAAGATTCAAGAAATCCACACTCTTTTATTTCAGAATAAAGAGGCAATGGTCGTTCTCGATTTCGCCATGAAACACATGCCTCTCCAAGGCCGTGAAACTACTACCGATTGGTATGGACAGAGAGGAATGCCCTAGCATGTCTCCCAGACAACTGTCAATATCAGTGGAGAATTCCATACACATGCTCTCATTCATATATTCGACGTCTATGAAAGACAGGTTCGATAATGACAATTCGTTTTATTTTTGCTAATTCACATTTCTCAGGATTCTGCCGCTGTTACTGCTGTCATAAGACACGTTTTGCAAGTTTTGAAGGAATACGGGGTCAAAAGAGTAACTTTTCGATCAGATCAAGCAGGTTAGTTTTTACAATAAAAAAACTGATTACATTATCACATTTTCTCTTCAGGAGCATACAAGTCTTCGTCGACTCTCGCATCTATCCAATCCATCGCAGATGAAGTGAGAGACATCACTGTAGTGGGCTATTACTTCAGCGAGGCCCAGGCAGGAAAAGGACCATGCGATCGGACAATTGCTTTTGACAATTGCTCACACTGCGATTTGTTTATCATTCATCGGAAATTTACTTTTTATTGAGCGAAATCGGAGTTAGAACCGATATCTTGGCACTGAGCAGCGAGTTTCTCTTGGAAACAATGCGTTATCCTTCGGATTAAGAGCTCAAAATCATCATTAGATTATCCTCTTACATTTGACAATTGCTCACACTGCGATTTGTTTATCATTCATCTGAAATTTACATTTTATTGAGCGAAATCGGAGTTCGAACCGATATCTTGGCACTGAGCAGCGAGTTTCTCTTGGAAACGATGCGTTATCCTTCGGATTAAGAGCTCAAAATCATCATTAGATTATCCTCTTACATTTGACAATTGCTCACACTGCGATTTGTTTATCATTCATCTGAAATTTACATTTTATTGAGCGAAATCGGAGTTCGAACCGATATCTTGGCACTGAGCAGCGAGTTTCTCTTGGAAACAATGCGTTATCGTTCGGATTAAGAGCTCAAAATCATCATTAGATTATCCTCTTACATTTGACAATTGCTCACACTGCGATTTGTTTATCATTCATCTGAAATTTACATTTTATTGAGCGAAATCGGAGTTCGAACCGATATCTTGGCACTGAGCAGCGAGTTTCTCTTGGAAACGATGCGTTATCCTTCGGATTAAGAGCTCAAAATCATCATTAGATTATCCTCTTACATTTGACAATTGCTCACACTGCGATTTGTTTATCATTCATCTGAAATTTACATTTTATTGAGCGAAATCGGAGTTCGAACCGATATCTTGGCACTGAGCAGCGAGTTTCTCTTGGAAACAATGCGTTATCGTTCGGATTAAGAGTTCGAACTCCGATTTCGCTCAATAAAATGTAAATTTCAGATGAATGATAAACAAATCGCAGTGTGAGCAATTGTCAAATGTAAGAGGATAATCTAATGATGATTTTGAGCTATTAATCCGAAGGATAACGCATTATCTCCGAGAGAAACTCGCTGCTCAGTGACAAGATATCGGTTCGAACTCCGATTTCGCTCAATAAAATGTAAATTTCAGATGAATGATAAACAAATCGCAGTGTGAGCAATTGTCAAATGTAAGAGGATAATCTAATGATGATTATGAACTATTATTCCGAAGGATTACGCATTTTTTCCGAGAGAAACTCGCTGCTCAGTGACAAGATATCGGTTCGAACTCCGATTTCGCTCAATAAAATGTAAATTTCAGATGAATGATAAGCAAATCGCAGTGTGAGCAATTGTCAAATGTAAGAGGATAATCTAATGATGATTTTGAGCTATTAATCCGAAGGATAACGCATTGTCTCCGAGAGAAACTCGCTGCTCAGTGGCAAGATATCGGTTCGAACTCCGATTTCGCTCAATAAAATGTAAATTTCAGATGAATGATAAACAAATCGCAGTGTGAGCAATTGTCAAATGTAAGAGGATAATCTAATGATGATTTTGAGCTCTTAATCCGAACGATAACGAATTGTTTCCGAGCGAAACTCGCTGTTCAGTGCCAAGATATCGGTTCGAACTCCGATTTCGCTCAATAAAATGTAAATTTCAGACGAATGATAAACAAATCGCAGTGTGAGCAATTGTCAAATGTAAGAGGATAATCTAATGATGATTTTGAGCTATTAATCCGAATGATAACGAATTGTTTCCGAGCGAAACTCGCTGTTCAGTGCCAAGATATCGGTTCGAACTCCGATTTCGCTCAATAAAATGTACATTTCAGATGAATGATAAACAAATCGCAGTGTGAGCAATTGTCAAATGTAAGAGGATGATGTAATGATGATTTTGAGCTTTTATTCCGAAGGATTACGCATTTTTTCCGAGAGAAACTCGCTGCTCAGTGACAAGATATCGGTTCGAACTCCGATTTCGCTCAATAAAATGTAAATTTCAGATGAATGATAAACAAATCGCAGTGTGAGCAATTGTCAAATGTAAGAGGATAATCTAATGATGATTTTGAGCTATTAATCCGAATGATAACGAATTGTTTCCGAGCGAAACTCGCTGTTCAGTGCCAAGATATCGGTTCGAACTCCGATTTCGCTCAATAAAATGTACATTTCAGACGAATGATAAACAAATCGCAGTGTGAGCAATTGTCAAATGTAAGAGGATAATCTAATGATGATTTTGAGCTATTAATCCGAATGATAACGAATTGTTTCCGAGCGAAACTCGCTGTTCAGTGCCAAGATATCGGTTCGAACTCCGATTTCGCTCAATAAAATGTACATTTCAGATGAATGATAAACAAATCGCAGTGTGAGCAATTGTCAAATGTAAGAGGATGATGTCATGATGATTTTGAGCTTTTATTCCGAAGGATTACGCATTTTTTCCGAGAGAAACTCGCTGCTCAGTGACAAGATATCGGTTCGAACTCCGATTTCGCTCAATAAAATGTAAATTTCAGATGAATGATAAACAAATCGCAGTGTGAGCAATTGTCAAATGTAAGAGGATAGTAGTATATTGGGTCTTTTGGGCGTCGCCGCCCTTTTGGATTTCCTGACTTTCAATCAATTTTCTTGTTCAAATGAGTATTTTTTTCTTCAAAAACAACGATTTTTTGAATTGAAGAGGGATGCCCCTCAAAAGACACCAGGAATTCCAAAGTCAGAGGGCTGCCCAACTTTTCCATCGGGTCATTTTGTACAATTTTTGAGTTTTTTTCCTAAGAAACATCCAATTTTATGACTTCAGAGGGCAACCCTCAAAAGACACCATATTTTTATGACTTCAGAGGGCTGACTCAAATAATATATATTTTTCAATTTAACATTAAAAACAGAAGATAAAAAATTAGTAGCCAAAAGGAACAGTATCAATGAAGCAACAAATCTCTAAGACTATAGACTTTCACTTTCATCTCGCCAGCAAAAAAGATGTCATTGGTTAGAGTGTCCTCTCTCTCTCTTTCTCTCTTTCTCTTCCAAGCGGGTAAAGCGAGAAGTGTTTCTCTCTCTCTTCCGAGCGGGGTGAAACAGAGGGGATGTAGCTCAATGGTAGATCATACACCTAAGAAAGTGCAGCGTTCACAACAATGATTTTTATCAAGAGAAACATCACAAATTAATTTGTGTTGTACTTCGCACGCACTTTATCGAGTTCTTCCTTCTCTGTCTGACGCCTCTCCCTCTCTGATTCATGCAGTTTCTTGAGTCTCTTTCCTTGATCAATTATGTTCTTCTTATTCTGAATTGATTCAATTAATCAATAACATCAACACAATGTTTATTGTTGAACTTTGGTTCTACTGTCGTAAGCTGCACGACGCTGTACCACTCGTTTGCACTCATTCTCATAGTTATAGCCCGCATTCTGATGGATTTTGACAGCCTTATCTGCTTTGATTTTCAACAAGTCCGCCTGAAATTGATTAGCATTGGGAGATAATTTATGGAAAAAAACAATACTTTTGCTTTGAGCTCTTCCAATTGTGAGTCTTCTTTGGATCTTCTTAGCTTCTCAGCTTCTTCTTGAATGTTCTTCTGCTTCTTCTTGACCACCTTCACCACTTTATCTTGTTTCTCATCATCTTCTTCCATTGGTTCTTCGACTGGTAGATAACAGCTCATTTCCGAAATAGGACTTTCCTGAAATAGCGAATGTCAAAATCGTGAGTCAATACATTAACTTTCAAGCGAGATATTGAGATAATTAGATTGAAATATGCAGAGAAAGTCGGTAAAAGTTCGAGAAATTTCTTCACTGAGAAAGGGAATTGAGAGAAGAGATAAGGGAAAGTGAACTTGAGAGAAGGGCGAACGGTGATCACTTTTCGATGAAAGTGTGACCGGTGTTAGAGAGATGGATAAAAAAAATCTCTCAGTAAATGAGTCACATCATTTATTGTGTCAAATGTAAAAAAAACATACAAATACAATAAAAGCTGAACAAACACAAACAAAAAACAAAGCGATTTTTGTTGAAAGGAACATGCGTTGATTGCACGTCAATTAAATGTAAGTTCATCAAAAAAAGGTTCAGAAGAAATTAATGAAAAAGAATCTGATCAAAAACTTTTAGAAAAAACTTATTATGACCCCTACTCAGGCTTCTGTGGAATCAATGAGCTTGCTAGGCAAACTAAAAAATCTCAAAAAGCAGTCAAAGACTTTTTAAATCAACAAGATGTGTACACACTCCATAAACCGGCTCGTAAAAATTACAAAACTCAAAGAGTATACGTCAACGATATAGATGAACAATGGAAATCTGATTTAGTAGAAATGATTCCATATGCTGAAGAAAATAATGATTTCAGATATCTACTCACAGTCATTGATTGTTTTAGTAAATATGCTTGGGTTGTTCCTCTCAAGACTAAAACGGGGAAGGAGACTGCTGATGCATTGGAAAAGATTTTCACCGCCGGGTCTCTTAAGGATTCACCGAATTCGAATGGAAGAAAACCTAAAAAGATGCAGACAGATAATGGAAAAGAGTATTACAATTCTCAAATGACTACTCTATTCAAGAATTTAGAAATCAAACATTTTTCAACTTATTCAGATAAAAAGGCATCAATTGTGGAAAGATTTAATAGAACTCTCAAAGAAAAAATGTGGAAAATTTTCACAAAAAATAATAATCACAAATGGACAGATATCCTTTCCGATCTTGTTTCAGGTTACAATAATCATTTTCACTCCAGTATTAAAATGACTCCAATTGAAGCTTCTAATCCTGAGAATAAGAAAATGGTCTACGAAAATTTGTATCCGCAAGAAAAAATTCCGGAAGAAAACTCAAATGAAATTAATACAATAAAAAGTAAATTCAAAATAAATGACACTTTCAGAATAACAAAATATAAAGCTATTTTTGATAAGGGATATTTACCGAATTGGAGTACTGAACAATTCAAAATTGTGAAAGTCTTCGATACTTCTCCAGTTACCTATGAACTTACAGATCTTGGTGATGAAGATATAAAAGGTAAATTTTATGAAGAAGAATTAACTCTTTTCAATAATACTAGCGAAGAATACAAAATCGAGAAGATTATCAAACGTAGGAAAAGAAATGGAATTTCTGAAGTTTTCGTGAAATGGCATGGATACCCGGATAAATTCAATTCATGGGTTTGTGAAAATATTTTGACTATCAAGAAGACCTAAATGCTAACCACTTTTACTCTATTATCTTTAACTTCAACAATATTCTCACTCATTATCAAGCAGTAACACTTTGTACTTTGTTGAATATTTCTTGAAAATGAAGCTTTTATTGTAATGTCGGGTCTAGATTGAATTATTCTATCATTTTGCTTTGAAACATCAAAAACTAGTAAAGGATAATGATAATAATAAACATCTTCTTCCATAAAAATATAATCCTTAATGGATTCATAATAGCTATTCCTGAATTCTTTAGCAAAATTGTATTGTTGAACTGCATTGAACTTATCAAAGTCAAACTTCAAACACTCATAAGGATATCTTTCTGAATTAAGTTCTATGTAAATATCCTCAAGTCCACAATTATCGAATTTAGAAGCGTTAAGGTAATTATTATCTCTAGCACACTGAAAAGCAACGACAACATATTTTACTTTGTCATATTTTGTTCCTAGTTTCCATGTGAATTCTCGATTTCCATTGGGAATGTTATAACTTTCAAATTGTCTAGAAATGAAAGGCATCTGGAGGAGTTTATTACTTTCATGGATGTTCATTAATTTATTTTGCATCTCAAGATTAGGAATAATCTTCGGAATGATCCATTGAAGTTTATTTATAACCAGTTTAGCTTTATGCTTAGTCACATCATTGCTAACTATCGAGTTCTTATTTTCAGGTGATCTGTAAAGCGATAATGTGTGTTTCCTTCCATAAACAATCTTGTTGTAACATTCTGCAAATCCAAAAAGATGAGCTAGGGGAATACAGAATGTGATATCCCCTTTTCTATTTTTTGTGTATTTATTAATTTTGTAAGTTAGAATGTCTTTGCTTTCGAGAATCCATCCAAATGTATTTTGTTTATTCATGGTGGATGAATATGTCAACAGTCCTTTCATTAAACTTGCTCTTCCCGGATCGATGATGCTCTCAACTTGATTCCCATCCATAAAATATGTCGCTCTATCAAAAAGGAACAATGGTGCATTGTTTGTCAGACTTACCTCATCCGTATCAATCAACGCAGAGTTGTCCAATTTGGTGAGTTTAGCCTCTAGATATATGTATGATTTGTGTAGCAGAAGATATTGATCACAAGTCTCAATAACAAAATTAATTTCTCCATGTTGATTTAAATTTGATCCAGAAGATGGAAATATATTAACAAGATTTTCTTTTTGAATAGAAGTATCACTGACAACAGGATTATCAATAACAAGAATTCTATCGACTGCTTCCATTGAGAAGATCTTTTTATTTACTTAGAAAAATTTTCTCTAATATAAAATGGTGTTAATATATTCTGCTGTGACAATGTATACTGATTTTTCAGGATATGAACACTTAGTAGAAAAAGAGATGAATGATAGACCCATTACACGTAATGAATGTAAAGAAATGATTGAGACTAAAAAGTGTGATTATGGAGCTCTACAAAAGACTAATGCTGGTACATGGTTTACAAATAACAAAATTGCAACAGACTATCCGAATAGATTCACAAGTTTATTCTCTCCTAAACGTTACTACAAAGAAAATTGTGTCATTATTGATACAAAGGTGTATGCTCATTTCAATCAATCACGACCAACAAATATATTAGCAGATTTGAAGGAGTGCAACTACCTGGATGGTGTTTGTGATATTAAAAAGAATGAAGTAATGATATGGGATGTACATAAAGATCAAAAGTGTGAGTATATTTCAATAGGAAAACTCGATGGGTTTTATAGTAATGGTCTTTGGATAAATAGCAAAAATCAAATTGCATTGAGTTTTACAGAAAATAGAACTATAAGTGATTGTAATCTAAATTTATTAGTAAGTGATGAAGGTTTTGCCGTAAAGCGTATAATATCCTCCAAATCTCATGTCCAACCTTCCAAAGCTAACTCGGTGATACCCACATTGAATAAGATGAGTAGAAACCCAGAGATGAACGAATACTATGAGAGACAGAGAAACCACAAAGAGAAAGTAAAAGAAGGCACAATATATGAAGAACAAATAAGACAAGAAAAATTAAAACAAGAACAATTATTAAAAACAAAACAACAAGAAGATACTCAAAAGAGTAATCTAGATGATCGTGAGAAGCTTAGACAAGAACATCTACAACAATTAGAACAAGAACGACAACAATTTGTGAAGAGAAGACAAGAAGAACAACAAAAGCTGAATGATGAAAAACTCGAGAGACAACAACTTCACATTTTAGAGAAATTGAAGAGAGAGGATGAGTTACGACAACGTCATGAAGAGAAAATGAGAAGACAGAAAGTTGTTCTTTCGGAGAAGACTCCGGAACAAAGTAATTCCACAGTAGTTGAAAATAATAATCAAGTTGTTTCAGTCAAGTTTCCAAGAAACAAAAGGGATGTCTTTCACCTCAGGACCAAAAGGGAACTCTCTCAGCACAGGACCAAAAGGGAACTGTACACAGATTTTCAAGCTGCAGGAGAATTTCAGTACCTCGAGAACATTTCTAATAATCTTTTACGTCATACAACTGAAATAATTTGCGATATGTTTAATGATCAAAATGAGGTTTTGGAAATGTATATTAGAGAAAACGCTAGAAAGTATATGCAAAAGCAACTCAAACACTCAGCTATTAGAGTAAAAGTTTTGGACGACGTAGTACAAGTAACATTTTGTAAAGAAATAGACGCCTCTTCAATTGAATATGTTGATTTAACACATTTCGATGGTTATAAATTTAGTTTAGCTCTTACACAAGGTCAAATTCCTATTAAGATAAAAGATTATGGAGATAAGATTTGGTATTACAAAAATGATGCCTCCTCTTTCGGAGAAGACTCCGGAATAATATCAAGTAAGTTACAAATACATCCCCACCTTGATTCTAATATCACAGAAGAGTTAATACAAAGCAATGTTAAAGATTATGATCTAAAATTCTTAGATGATAAAATAATTTTCAATGAACACATTCTATTTGACACAAAAACTAACATCGAAGAAGATCTAATTAATGAGATGCATGATAAATCTGAAATTATTCTGAGTTTACATTCAAATGAGCAAAACTCATTGATTCCACATGAAATACTTGAAGATGCAGAAAGTTTTTTCCAAAAATATTTTATCAAAGTTTGGAGGGTGTATGTAACTATTGGTGTCACTCTATTCTACGTTTTCATTGGAAGATCTATTTGGTTAATTCTTTCTCCAAGAGTATTTTTTGAGAAAAGCCTTACGAAAAGCAATAGACGACAAGATCGATATGAAATGAAAGATTTGAGACGTGCAACATCAAGAAGGTCTTTAATTGTTGATTAATACCCTCCGAAAAAAAAAAAAAAAAAAAGATATTTTATTTTATTTTTATACTTCATTGAAAAGAAAATAGAAGAATTCATCAAACGTCTTAAAAAGGATGTCTTAAAATGTGTAAAATAATTGCTTTAGAATTATTATTTTATAGATAAATACAGGATGAGATTTTTTGACTCTGGAAGTAGTTCAAATTATGTCATTAAAAATAACTCACAAAAAGATAAAATACAATTAGTTGAAAATAAAGCCCCCACCTTTGAAAATAGTGATGAACCTTTACAAACAATTAGAGAAAATGATACCAGAGATGTTAAGAAGAAGAAGAAAGTAAATTCCGAGAAATTATCCAAAGAGAATACTGCATTTTTAAAAACACTAACAAGTGGATCAGGTTTTAAAAGGCTTTAATGTTTTACATGTAATTGGAGGTGAAGATCACACTTCTCAAATTGGATGAGATCATTCATTTCATCAACAAGCTTGAGTGTTAGTATACTCGGCCTATTCACAACTTTGTGATAAATCAGATTCGTAGGTTCATAATAAAGCCTTAATTTATTTTTAGTATTGATTTTGCAAATAACATTACTCTGTCGCTCTCCAACATAAGTATCACATATAAGGTTGCATGATACATAGATAAATGTTTCCTTAAAGCCTTCTAAATCCCCTTCTACTTTCACTACTGCAAGTGAAAATTCCTTTTCCAAGAAAGCACTAGGAAAATCGAATTGAAAGGTTTTTTCATTAGTAGAAGATAATTCGAGGAATAGAGTAGTCATTTATTACTTCAAAATATTATCAAAAAATTTCCAATTCGTCGTTTATTTTATTTTCTATTATGGTCTGTTCACAACTTTGAGATAAATCAGAACATAATAAATCCTATTCATGATGTTGGTGTGGATAATGAAATATTTTCCGTTTATTAAATACACCTCATTTATTTGAATAAAAATGTCATCTGATTTTTCAAATTATTCTGTTAAAAATTTCTATTCAAAAAGAAATAACAATCCTCTTTTACCCCAGAGCATTAGAGCTTGTTTAATTGGTAAATCTGGATGTGGTAAAACTAATTTATTAATGAACTTACTCCTAGATGGAACTAACCGAGATGGTACAATCTCTCAAGAGTATCTAGACTATGAGAGCCTGTTTATTTTTTCTACAACGTTATTCCAACCATGTTATCAAGTCCTCATTAATGGTTTCTCCAATGGGTTGAATAAAAAAGAAATAAGTGAATGTTTCAAAAAGCAAAATTTCATCATAGAAGAAAAAGAAAATGCTAAGTGCATAATTGAAGTTCACACTTCTGATAATTTAGAAGATATCCCAGATCCTAGTACTATTGATACTGATAAGAAAACTCTAATGATTTTTGATGATATGATGCTTGAAAAACAAAATAAAATAGAGCAATATTATACACGTGGGAGACATAATAACATTGATTGTTTCTACACCAGTCAGAATTATATCAAATTACCTAAGAATACAATAAGAGAGAATGCTAATCTTTTCATCATTTTTCCTCAAGATAAATTGAATCTTGATTATATTTATCGTGATCACTGTAGTGAGATGGAGAAAAAAGAATTTAGCGCTATGACATCAATGATTTGGAATGAGAAGTATTCTTTTCTAACAGTAGACAAAACAAGCGAGAAAGATAGTGGTAAGTTTAGGAAGAATTTGAAGTACTTTTACATTTTCACTTCTTGACAACAATATTTTTTGGCTCATCAGTTTTCCCTAAGGTTTTAGCATAGATATGAGTGACACCGTTGAGACTAGCCCCCGTTTTACCTCTCACATCTTCTAAGCTTAATCGAGTATTCGAATGTCCAATATCACCTATATCTCCTCTGAGTAAAGCATGTCTATCTTCCTTTGACAATCTAGATGAATGAACAGTTATTCGATTCAAATTGAATGAAACTTCTTTTTTGGGTTCTTGCTTTAGTTTGTATTGTTTCTGTAGATTTATAAACTTTTCATAGATGTCGTCATAATTTTTCTGGGATTCTTCGAAGGCTCGTTTGTATTCGTTAGTTTTCATTTGAAAGTTTGAAGCAGTATTTAGAGCACAGTCTGTTTCACTCTGTGTAGAAACAATGAGAGATAGAATATATTTTGCCGCTTCCGAAAGTTCTCTAGGTAGTTTAGCATTATTTACCATTTCATCAATTTCTGATATCATTGAAAGAGCTGCATTGATAGTATCGCTGTTTTGTTCTGAATCTAATAGTTTTAATTTCTTTACAATATCTTTACTGTCAGGACAAACATGTTTAATAGTATCTGCAAGAGTTTGGAGAGATAAAGTTTGACTCATTTAATAGCTCAAATTTTTCTCTAATATTTTCCACTTGTCTTCTACTTTATCTGGACCGTTTATCAAGCTTTTATTACCCAGCAAATTTAACTTTCGGATTGGTGTTAGATCTAGCTTCCTTTCTACTTCTAAATTTTTGTTGAACTTACCATTTTCATCGAAATTTAATTTCTTTCTGTCTACAATGTTATCTATGTTTATATTTTCTTCCTTTTCCAATTGACGCAATCCATCATATAATGTTTTTACTGAATAATTGAATTGTTTGATCCACACAGTTTTCTTAATTTTGATTGGAGAGTTCCCTTGATCTTTTATGAATAGTCTGGCTAATGCTGTTCTTTGTTCCATTTATCTAATAACATTTTTTGTAGTGTTTTAACATTACGTGACATTACGTGACATTACGTGACATTACGTGACATTATGTGAACTTATGTGAGAATGCGTGACTGAATAGTAATCCCAAGTCCAATACTTTAAAAGGTCTTAAAGACCGATATTCAAATAGATCACTCCTAACTCTTTCTTTTTTATCTTTTTCTGTCTCATAAGTTCATCAAGAATGGAGTGAATCTTATTGTACTCGGAAGTGTTGCCAGCTTGATAAGAACCTACTGATAACCTTAGTTGTTCAACAAGTGAATTCAGATTAGATGGTAGAAACTCAGTTTTCCTGTCAGAAATGCTAGATCCTGTTTTTGTAGGATTCAAAGAACTCGTTTTTGATGTAGGTGAATTATTTGAAGGAGTCTTAGTTACAAAATAATTGGCCTTAATGAATTTCCACTTTTCACTAGCATCGGCATTGTATCTCTTCGAGTCTTTGTTAAATCCTGGTACAACGCTTCTGAGCTTAATAATATGGTTTGGTAAGATCGAGTATCTATATTACTAATCTTACTCAAATTTGGTGATTTTTTTGTTAATAATTCAAGTAACCCTTCAGTTGCGTTATAGTCTATATCATTGATTTTGATTGTGTTATCATCAAAAGTTACCTCAAGTTTTCCGATTGTATATTTTTTATTTGTGTTATCATATCTGATGGAATATCCTGCTAAGCTTCTATCTTTATTGTCTTGGAGGTAAGATGCTATCAAGTTACTGACTAGAATACTAGATGATGATGTGTTTTCAATACTTTCTTGCTTAACGGGAGATTGATTCTCTTGATTACTTATCATTTTCACATTAGAAATACCTTCTTTGAAACTATTTAGCGTTTCAACTATCTTATTCTTCTCTTCAATTATTTCATTTTGCAATCTTCTATTCGACTCAAGTATTGGCTTAAATACTTCAACACGATGGTCTTCTACATTCTCTAAATCATTTCTATGTGCCAAATTCTTGAATTTATGGTCTTTTCTATTTTGAAGATAATTTTGAATGATTTCATTACGCTTTTTAGGATCGTAGACTTCAACTAACATTTCTGATTTATTTCTTTAAAAATTTTTCTGCTTATTAAATACAATAAAAATGTATTCCCTATTGAAGTATTCAAATGAAGAAAATGTAAAAAGTTTAGAAGAATTAGAGAAAATGAGTCGAGATGAAGTCCGCCAAGAAGTATTCACAATTAACAACAAACTTAGATCTATGATTTTACAGGCACGTGAAGTACAGAAAATGAAGAAAAATGAAATGATTGAGTTCATAATGGTTGCTAGAGAAATTATGATCGATACAACGCACAAATCAAGCACAAATCAACGACTACTATTTTTAGAAATCGTTGATAAATTTTTTTCCTCATTAAATAGGAAACATTGTAACCAGGAGAAATTGAAATAGCAATTCTTCAAACAAAATGGATAATCTCGAAAAAATGTCTGTTATGTTGAATTATGATGTTATTAGAATAATTATGAACTATAGAGACATAGCCATGGAAGATGATATTCTGAGTGCTCAAGTTTTAAGAATTGTCAAACTTATGGGGAAATATGCTATTCAACAAATCCAGAAAAATCAACAAAGTGATAAAATGAGTAAGAAAAAATTAATAGAATTTATTAAGAAAAAAATGAGTAGAAGAGAAATGTTACAATTCATTGAAAAAAATCTTTTTGATTCTGGCTATAATCAATATAGAAAAGATGGTAACATTTTTAAAGATAATCAAACTTTTTACACAGAAGAAAATAACACCTTTGAATGTTTTTGTCATTTTGAAGAACGGGTCAGATCTTTTCTAATTGAAAAAGAGAATTTAGTACTTAATGACATCCTCAATGATAGAAATGGAGATATGGTCTTTTCTATTTTGAAGATAATTTTGAATGATTTCATTACGCTTTTTGGGTCGTAGACTTCTACAATCATTTATATTGTTAATTTTTTTATTTACTAAATGCTTTCTCTGAATTGTTTGAAAAATGAAGTTACGAAAAGATCTTAGACCGATGACCAATGTAGATCTACTGGAGTATGTTAATAAACTTAACATTAAAAAATTCAGAGGGGTCTTCATGCGTGACACATTACCTAGTCAGATACTTTCACATGAAGTCGGAATTGTGAACCTAGACTCTTCACACAACAAAGGTACTCATTGGGTTTGTTATTCTAAGGATAACGAAAACGTGTATTATTTTGATTCTTTCGGTTTAGACCCTCCAGAAGAAATCATAAATTATCTAAAAGGATCTACGAATTCTAGGGGAAATGACTACAATGCCAAAATAGAATTATCAACATTCCAAATACAAGAATTCGGTAATCATCTTTGTGGTTATTACTGTTTAATAGTATTGAAATTATTAGAAAAATTCCAATACAAACAAGTTATACTACAACTCGAGTAAGATTCAAATTCATTTAATTTTTCCACATTTTCTTTTCGCTAGTGGAGATTTTATGTAAATGAAAAAATATCTTTAAAAATTTAATGTTTAATAAATCTGGGCTAGTGGCAAAAACCAGGGATAGCAAATGGAAGAGGAATATAAAAAACTGTCAAGAGATGAATTAAGAAACCGCGTAGCTAATTTGAAGATTATGACACATACTGAAATGAAACGAAGAAAAATAACTAAAGAACAGCTTATTGAGATACTGTTGGCTCAGGTACTCCCGGCTTTCGAGGATTCAGCGTTTGAAGAATATACTCCAAGAGATAATAATTTCGATATAATTCAAATAACGCAAAAACGAAATAACAAGTTCGAAACAACTGAAGCCTTATATAACATACATTTCAAAAAAGAATATGTTAAAGAAATTGAACTAAAATACATATTCAAACAACTAGTTGAAAAACTAGGTATCAAAGAAAATGATCGATTTGATATTGTCATTCAAGATGAAAGTTTAAACAATCCTATTTCTACAGGAATTCAAGTGTACAAAAATGATGTGTCACCTTTCATAACATTAGCTCAGAATGTAGCCAATATATTAACTTCGAATCAATCTTTAGATTTGAGACGGGCAAATATTTCCGTTAGGATTATGAACATTCCTAATGGTCAAAAAGGAAATCCAATTTTAAATGTATCCGATGCTATTTCAAATAAACATTCGATTACTCAAATAAAAAATAACGATAATTTCTGCTTACCTAGAGCAGTTGTTGTTGCTTTGACATATCATTTACAATTTGAGACTGTTAGAGATATTTTCAAAAAGCTGGACCCAAAACAAGAGATTACAGAACTCACCAAAGATAAGATCAAATATATTAAAGACTGTAGAAGACCTTTACAAGGTAAATTGGCAAAGAATTTATTGATCCTGTGTGATATCGATACTTCTAATTTTGTAGGATCATTAGATGATATCAAGGTAATTGAACAAGTTTTAGACATTCAGATTAATGTGATATGTGCTGAAAATGCACATTCTTCGATTTATAGTGGAACAAATAAAGATATAAAAATTTATGTCTACAAACACCGAAATCATTTCGATGTAATAAATAATATGAAGGCTTTTGGGGGTAATTCGTATTATTGCCATGAACATAAAAAAGGATTTAATAACAAAGATGATTGTAAGCAGTGTAAAAGTAAGTTGTGTAGATCTTGTTTTAAGGAACACGAAGTCACTGATAAGAAGGATTGGAAATATTGTGATAAATGTTTTAGAAAATTCCCTTATGAAATTTGCTACGAAAATCATAAAAATGTTGTATGTGAAATAATATGGAAATGTAAAGAATGCAAACAACTTATCAAGAGAAATTATAAAACACCTGAAACTCATGTTTGTGGACATACTACTTGCAGAAACTGTAAAATTTATTGTGATCCTGAGAAGCATCATTGTTACATTCAACAAAAAGAAATTAAAGGTATCACTAAATTAGACAAAATAACTGAAGATCTTATTATTGAATACTACGGCTACGATTCAGAAGAACATTACTATGAAAGTTACAGACAGAGTACAAAGCATACAAAATACCTGTTTTTCGATTTCGAATGTCATCAACATACTGGAACTCATGAGGTAAATTATGCAAATGTGAAAAATTATTATGGTCAAACATTTGACTTTAACTCTATTGATGAATTTTGTAGATGGTTGATCTCAAAAGAACATAGAAATCATACTATGTTTGCTCATAATGCAAAAGGTTATGACAGTTATTTCATTTTTGATTATTTATTGAGAAATGGTCTTCAGACATACACAATTTATAATGGTAACAAACTAATGCTGCTAGAAATACCAAAATTACACATTAAAATACAAGACTCTTTAAATTTATTACCTATGCCTTTGAAAGATTTTGCTAAAACGTTTGGAATTAAAGAACTGAAAAAGGGTTACTTTCCTCATTATTTTAACAAACCTGGGAATTATAACTATATAGGAAAACTACCTCCAAAAGAAGATTATGGTTATGATAATATGAAAGAGAAGGATAGAGAAGATTTCTTACAATGGTACACAGAGGGAACTGAAAAGGATAGATTAACGAGAGATCTCATCGTTGAGTATTATGGTTACGACTCAGAAGAACATAATAATCACATGCAAGAGATTCTAAACAGAGAATTCAACTTTAAGAAAGAATTAAAAGAATATTGTGAATCTGATGTAAACATTCTCAGACATGGTTTATTGGAACTACGTAAGAATTTCTTAGAAATTGTGGACATAGATCCTCTACAATACTTAACTATTGCATCCGTTTGCATGGCTATTTATAGGAATAGAGATATGCCTAAGGATAGTATCGGTGTTATGGATAATGATAAAAAAGATCAATTTAGTCAAAAGTCAATTTATTGGTTAGAATATATAAGTAAAATAAAAAACATTCAAATAAGACACGCTATGAACTTAGGTGAAGTGAAGATCAATGGTGCAAAAGTTGACGGCTGGTGTGAAGATAACAAAACAATTTATCAATTCCATGGTTGTTTTTGGCATGGATGTCAAAATTGTTATAAAAATACAGAGATTAATTATGTTAACAAAAAAGAGATGACAACTTTATTTGAGGAAACAAAGTTGAGATCAGAAAACTTAAGAAAAAATAATGAATTGATTGAAATTTGGGAATGTGAGTTTGATAAATTAGCTAAGACTAGAGAATACAAACAATTCAAAAAAGAATATAAAGAAAAAGTAATCGGTAAATTAATTTCCAGAGAAGCATTTTTTGGCGGTAGAACTAATGCAACAAAACTAATTTACAAAGTTGGAAAAGGTGAAAGGTTGAAATACATTGATGTAGTTTCTTTGTATCCTACAGTTCAATATTATGACGATTTTCCTATAGGTCATCCAGAATTGATTCTCAAACCGAATAATTATGATGAAAAATGGTTCGGAATGATAAAATGTGAAATATTTCCACCTAAAAAATTATACCACCCTGTACTACCTTGCAAAATAAAAATAAAGAAAAGTGAAAAACTAGTTTTTCCGTTATGCTATACTTGTGCAAAAGAGCAATGTGAGAATTGTATTCATAACGAAAATGAAAGATGTTTAATTGGTACTTGGTGTACAAATGAAATTAAAAAAGCTTTAGATAAAGGTTATAAGTTAGGGGAAATATATGAAGTGCATAACTTTGAAAAAAAATCTAATGAACTGTTCAAATCATATATTCGAAGATTTATGAAAATAAAACAAGAATCATCAGGTCTTCCTAATGGATATACTAAAGAACAGTATATTCAAGAAAATTTCGAACAATTGGGAATTGTTTTGGATGCTGTTAAAATTGAAAAAAATCCTGGCCGAAGAGCATTAGCAAAATTGTGTTTGAATTCTCTTTGGGGAAAATTTGGACAAAGGCAAAATCTATCAAAATCAGAGATTGTTAAAGACGTGAAGAAATATTACGATATATTATTGGATGAAAAATTAGCAGATCTAAGAATTAGAGAAATAAATCCTGAAACCATGGAAATGACTTACAAATACAAAGATATCTACGTTTCTGATAATTATAACACAAATGATTATATCGCAGCTTTCACTACAGCTAACGCAAGATTGAGATTATATCGATTGTTAGATAAACTTGGAGAAGCTGTAGTGTACTATGACACCGATAGCATAGTTTATATTGATAATGGTGAGAATACTATCGAAATAGGAAGCAATTTAGGAGAATGGACACTAGAAGATGAATTCGATCATTGGGTGTCAACTGGGCCAAAGAGTTATAGTTATATGGATGAAATTGTCGACAAATCTGGAAAAATATCTTACAAATGCGAAACAAAAAACAAAGGTTTCACATTGAATTTCAAGAATTCTCAGATTATAAATCATGAAAGTATGTTGGAAATGGTGAGAAATCAAAAAATACTCGTAGTAGTTGATGAAAATAAAATCACTAGAGATCCAATTAATAAGAAAATCGTGAACAAATATCAAGAGAAAAAGTATGCATTTGATTATAATAAGAGAATAATTAAACGAATAAACGAAAACTTCATTGATACTGTTCCTTTTGGCTACTAATTTTTTATCTTCTGTTTTTAATGTTAAATTGAAAAATATATATTATTTGAGTCAGCCCTCTGAAGTCATAAAAATATGGTGTCTTTTGAGGGTTGCCCTCTGAAGTCATAAAATTGGATGTTTCTTAGGAAAAAAACTCAAAAATTGCACAAAATGACCCGATGGAAAAGTTGGGCAGCCCTCTGACTTTGGAATTCCTGGTGTCTTTTGAGGGGCATCCCTCTTCAATTCAAAAAATCGTTGTTTTTGAAGAAAAAAATACTCATTTGAACAAGAAAATTGATTGAAAGTCAGGAAATCCAAAAGGGCGGCGACGCCCAAAAGACCCAATATACTACTGAGGATAATCTAATGATGATTTTGAGCTCTTAATCCGAACGATAACGAATTGTTTCCGAGCGAAACTCGCTGTTCAGTGCCAAGATATCGGTTCGAACTCCGATTTCGCTCAATAAAATGTAAATTTCAGATGAATGATAAACAAATCGCAGTGTGAGCAATTGTCAAATGTAAGAGGATAATCTAATGATGATTTTGAGCTATTAATCCGAATGATAACGAATTGTTTCCGAGCGAAACTCGCTGTTCAGTGCCAAGATATCGGTTCGAACTCCGATTTCGCTCAATAAAATGTAAATTTCAGACGAATGATAAACAAATCGCAGTGTGAGCAATTGTCAAATGTAAGAGGATAATCTAATGATGATTTTGAGCTATTAATCCGAATGATAACGAATTGTTTCCGAGCGAAACTCGCTGTTCAGTGCCAAGATATCGGTTCGAACTCCGATTTCGCTCAATAAAATGTACATTTCAGATGAATGATAAACAAATCGCAGTGTGAGCAATTGTCAAATGTAAGAGGATGATGTAATGATGATTTTGAGCTTTTATTCCGAAGGATTACGCATTTTTTCCGAGAGAAACTCGCTGCTCAGTGACAAGATATCGGTTCGAACTCCGATTTCGCTCAATAAAATGTAAATTTCAGATGAATGATAAACAAATCGCAGTGTGAGCAATTGTCAAATGTAAGAGGATAATCTAATGATGATTTTGAGCTCTTAATCCGAACGATAACGAATTGTTTCCGAGCGAAACTCGCTGTTCAGTGCCAAGATATCGGTTCGAACTCCGATTTCGCTCAATAAAATGTAAATTTCAGATGAATGATAAACAAATCGCAGTGTGAGCAATTGTCAAATGTAAGAGGATAATCTAATGATGATTTTGAGCTATTAATCCGAATGATAACGAATTGTTTCCGAGCGAAACTCGCTGTTCAGTGCCAAGATATCGGTTCGAACTCCGATTTCGCTCAATAAAATGTAAATTTCAGACGAATGATAAACAAATCGCAGTGTGAGCAATTGTCAAATGTAAGAGGATAATCTAATGATGATTTTGAGCTATTAATCCGAATGATAACGAATTGTTTCCGAGCGAAACTCGCTGTTCAGTGCCAAGATATCGGTTCGAACTCCGATTTCGCTCAATAAAATGTACATTTCAGATGAATGATAAACAAATCGCAGTGTGAGCAATTGTCAAATGTAAGAGGATGATGTAATGATGATTTTGAGCTTTTATTCCGAAGGATTACGCATTTTTTCCGAGAGAAACTCGCTGCTCAGTGACAAGATATCGGTTCGAACTCCGATTTCGCTCAATAAAATGTAAATTTCAGATGAATGATAAACAAATCGCAGTGTGAGCAATTGTCAAATGTAAGAGGATAATCTAATGATGATTTTGAGCTCTTAATCCGAACGATAACGAATTGTTTCCGAGCGAAACTCGCTGTTCAGTGCCAAGATATCGGTTCGAACTCCGATTTCGCTCAATAAAATGTAAATTTCAGATGAATGATAAACAAATCGCAGTGTGAGCAATTGTCAAATGTAAGAGGATAATCTAATGATGATTATGAACTATTATTCCGCGTGCAAAGCAGCCCGACTGAGTCTCTCCGATGACATCCGGAAACGAAAGGAGTCGCAAGCTCGTCATGCTGCGACTATGGGAAGGAGCATAGTGAAAGCGATGCTAAGCCTCCAATCCTCTAAGAAGCGTCTTCAAGTCCCTGACCATGCTACTGGAGCTCTGTCTCAAGAGGCAACTATTGCTACGGTCCAGCGCTTCTTTGAGGAACTGTACACCCCCGGAGTGCACCTTCCCCTCGCGGTCCCTTCGCGCCCCCCTCGATCCCCTCCCTCCCTTCCTTCCCGATGAGACCCGGCACGCGATGTCCCTGCTCAAGTGCGGCCACTCCCCTGGTTCGGACGGAATCCTTCCCGAGATGCTCTACCATGCGAAAAACCACCTCGCCCCCGTGATAGCCGACCTACTCAATCGCCTGGTAGCCGGAGATCAAGTTCCCGATGGTTTGGCAGAAGCCATCGTCTCTCTTCTGTACAAGAAAGGAGACTGCACCAACATCGGAGACTTTCGACCAATCTCCCTCCTTACCGTAACCCTGAAGACCATGACACGTTGCATTCTGAAAAGATTCGAGGTAGTGCTTGAAGAGACTGAGTCGTCCACCCAAACCGGTTTCCGGTGCGGGCACAGCACCCTGGACAACCTGCACGCCATCAAGCAGGTCGCAGAAAGGTCATCGGAATACGGTATCCCCATCTACCTTGCCTTCGTCGACTTACGCAAGGCCTTCGATTGCGTGGAATGGAGCGCGGTCTGGCAGTCACTCTGGTCATCGGGATGCCATCCTACCCTCATCCACCTTCTTCGTCGCATCTACGAGTCGTCTTCAACCCTCATCCGCGTCAACGAAGATATGGTTCCCGTCACCGTTCGAAGAGGAGTCCGCCAAGGAGACACTCTGTCCCCTCGTCTCTTCAACGTGGTCCTTCGATCGGCGATGGATGACATCGACTGGGGAAGCGACGGGATTCGGATTGATGGAAGATACCTGAGCCACCTCGAGTACGCGGATGACATCGCCCTGATCGCCAAGTCTCGACCGGAACTGGAGCGGATGTTGAAGAAGCTGATGGAAGCATGCAGCCGCGTTGGTCTCGAAATCAACGCCTCCAAGACCAATCTCCTCACCTCCTGCACCACTACCAGAGCACCCATAGTCATCGGGAACCTGCGATTTGAATTCGTCGAGTCTGCCACGTATCTTGGAGGAAGAATCTCTCTTCCACTTGACCACTCAGACGAAATTGAGCACAGGATCAGACTCGGTTGGTACGCATGGAGTAAGCTGTCCCACCTCCTCTCTTCCCGACTTCTTCCCATGAAGACCAGGAGGAGACTCTTTGAGAGTTGCGTCACCTCTACCGTACTCTACGGATGTGAAGTATGGGCCTTGCGATCGAGCGACAAGGAGAGGCTGTGTGTGACCCAACGGAAGATGGAGCGGAAAATGGTCGGAGTTTCGCTAAGGGATCGCTGGAGAAACGAACGCGTGCGAGGGATCACGAAACTGCGCGATTGGAACCAAGAAGGACTGAAACGGAAGGCGCGCTGGGCACTCAAAGTGCGAAGCTTGGATACGGATCAGTGGAGCCGCGCGACTACTGTCTGGACGCCCTACAACTGGACTCGCCCCTCGGGCAAGCCAAGAGTGCGCTGGAGAGATGACTTGACGCGAGCTATTGGCAAAAACTGGTGGAATACAACCCGTGATGACTACCAGCGACTCATCCTCATCTGAGCACCCTAATTGCCTGATATGATAAATTGATTGATTGATTGATTGTAGGCGTGCGAATGGCAATGATTGGAGCAACATAAATGAAAATGCTCACTCCAAATGCTCGTGGAGAATACGGAGATGACTCGCAGTGTTCTTTCCTTCATCGTTCACGCTGTGGAAGAGAGGACCGTTTTCCTTCTTCCGATGGGTTTTCTTGGTGACTTCGCATCTCTTCATTGTCAGATCCTTTAACGGCATAAATTTCTAAGATCAACGTCAATATATTATCAACGACTTCAGACGTTTCACTACACCATCCGATAGTGCCATATCTCATGGTTCGAAAGATCCAAGATCAAAAAGTTAGAAGTATCATGGTTCGAGAGATCAAAGGTCAAAAAGTGAGACATCTCATTGTTTGGGAAATCAAAGATCAAAAATGAGACGTTTCATAGTTCGAGAGATTAAGGAATAGTATCGTCAGAGATCAATAGATTAAAGATCATTAGAGCACGAAGTCGTAGATGATATAAAAATTTAATGAGAATAGCTAGTTGGATTGACACTAACCGGCTTCTCGGACACTGGCAGACCTTCTTGGGAGTCTCCCTCCTCTCTGTCACCCATCTCGAGTGGAGTCTCGTCAAAATGATCGAGAGCGAGTGCCTTGTGCAATGGGATGGGAGGGGGATATTTCATCCAATTGACTGGGGAGTGCCACCAATTAGAAAATCTCTTCAGTGGATGGTCATCATTCTAAATGCCCCACTCTCATTGCATTCAAATTAATCACATTATTATCACTAACTACATTGACCTTTGAGATGATATCACTCAACTATTCACTCATGGAACGCCTACTCTACTCTTATTTCATTTTTTTCCCCATTCTGCAGAATGATCATCTCTCGTTTGATTTATTCAATCGTCCCTCTGCCTTATGGATGAACATCTTTGCAGATATCTCATTTTCAGCTCACTCCTTTCTCCCTTCAAACTAACTGAGTGAGATTTTTTTTTAGAGGCAGGCGCTTTCTTCTCTGATAGACCGGACGGACCATCCTCTAAACTATAATAATACATGATATTGAGAGAAATCGAAAAAAAAATCAATATCATTCGAAATGAAGGAAATTTGAAAAATCTGCCGGATCTCGAGACATCTAAGATGAAAAGACACATTCGATCAGATTAGCGATTAGGTTGTTGATTAGTACGAGTAGTGGAGATCAAGACTCTTGTTAGTACAGACAGACAGAGATGATATGTATTCATTACTGATTCAGCAAATCCAGGAACGAATAATATTTGCAAATAGGAAGAGGAAAGACAGACATAGCACAAATGAAAATGAACGGAGGATAGAATAGACACAAATAAGTAGAGCTTCAAACAGATCAGAAGAGGTACAGAGGAGAGATCTCCACAATCAGAAATAATAAGTTCAGTGTGCCTTCCTCTCTTCTTCTCTTTTGAATTACTTGTGATGGACCAACGAAGATTAAATAATTTGTTCATTTATATTGAACAAGAAACATAAAAAAAAAATAGAAGAAAATATTGGTAGGAGGGATACAACTATTTGCTATTTGAGAAGAAACATTATTGAGGGATAACAATAAGGAACAACAACTATAAAAAAAACCGGCATGAAATTATATTAGAAACAATTCTATGACGAACAACTTCTTATTCTATTAATTCCAACAAAGACGATTAAACATAACTATGACTCACAAATGACTAGTATGTAAGAGATGAGAAGGAGAATGATCAATATTCATCCTCATATTGGCTGCTTTCCAATTCATTTTCCATTCCCAATACATTCAGAATCTGAAATGGGCAATACTTCCCTTGGTAAATATATAAACTAATTGACATGGGAAACTCGACTCACCTTAAATCCCAAGTTGGTCAATGAATTGTTCTTGGATAGATCTCGAGTGACGTTGGCTGAAATTAGAAAGTCATCCGAAAATAAATCATTGATATTCGAAAGAACGGCACATACAATCTTAGATTGTTATAGACATATAAGATATATCTTTGAATTTAATGAATAGTTTGATTTTATTTATTACTGAATCGATTTTGGTAGAGAACATCTATCATAAAAGCTTCTATGTATATGACATTTTAAATAATATTGAATATACTCACGTGTAAGGTAGATCAGTTCCGCTCTTCCTTTTTCTCCCATTTTCCTCACTCGGTCACAGCACTCTACTTTGGCGTCATTCTGCAATAGAAAAATGACTCTTTATAAGATATGAAATATCTTACATGAATATCATTTTATAATGTTATATCTTATACAATCCATTATCAGATTAAATATAACTTGATTAAACTGACACTGCACTCTCCTTTGTGATCCATAGTGAAAAGTATAGACGGATTGATTACATTCAATTCGCTAAAATAAATAGTAATTGCGTAGTAATGACGATGAGAGTGATCCACGCTGTATTATTCTACTACCTCCACATTAAAGATCTACCATTCCGTAATCAAAATCTACCGTAATCAAGTCGTTGCTATAATCAGAAAGTCGACTGACTTAGAATCGTAATCATCATGGACAACAACGAGAATTCTCTTCTCATCATCAGTCGAGAGCACGTTGAGCTTCTTGATGAGTCCAGTCATTTCATTCAGCTTCCTCAATAGAATCACTGTTCTATCTCAATAATAAATTATTCAAAATATTTCTGTGAAATACGTTCGTCAATAGAAAAAGAGATCCGGTACTCACATCTGCTTGAATAATTCATTATCGATCACAATAATCGAGGCAGAAGGAGGCAATAGAGAGTAGGACTGAAGAGCACATTTTTTATTCAATAAATAACGACAATCTGCAAGAAATTTTTTACATCGATAGAAAATAGTGTATAAAAGAGATTGGATTCCCATTTGATTCAAACCCCTCACCTTATTCTCTGCTCCTTTATTCTTATAATTCCACACCACGAAATCTTGCTTTTCATTCTGCAATATGAGAAGGAAGAGAGTACAATAAACAATCGATAGAAGCCAGCTCACCGTATACTCACTGCCTGGTGTACCTCGGGGTGTATTGCGAGCATTGAGTGCGATCTTGGCGGCAGACTTTTTCAAGGTACGGAATCCGTCTTTAAGGGAAGACTTGGAATGATCAGGGGAGATGGTAAGGCACTGAAATGAGAAAGATTGAGAAGCTTTTCACTCCTTTGATTTTTAGGATTTCATTGAGGAATTTCCATCAAAAAAATTCTCTCTATGATAATAAAAGTCAATTGAAGGTAAAAACAGAGAACTAGAGTAAAGAGTAACTTTCTCTCTTTCTTTCTCAGAGAGAACTACAGTAACCCCCTGACCAGTATCTCTCGATACAAACTACAGTAATCCTCGTCACCTCAATATCACTGTTTTCCTCATCAATCAAATCAACAAGAGTGGATGGACGTCGTTCTCTTTCAGTTGACTCCACTGGATTCGTGGGACTGAAATCAAAAATATTTATGCGATCGAGTGAATGAATAGTCTATCCGGCTCATTCCATTCAAACAAATCTGTACTCTATATCAATCTTGCAAAGTGAGCACTTATTATTACAATGTTTCTCAATAAAATATCAAACGAGTGACGATACGATCGGTTTAAAAAAGGAGAACCAATAGAGCGAAAGCTATAAAATAGTTTATTTTTCCAGATAGGATGATGTTCTCTCAAATAAAACTAATAGTGGAAGAGGAACCGACCCCTCATAGTCTCTTATTCCTTCTCTTCTGGCTTCATCTTTCTCGACAAACTTAAAAAATCAAATTCTGCCCTGTTGTTTGTTGGTCCGAAATGCCGTTGCCGAATCGTCACCCTCTCTTATTGTATCACTTACCTTCATCTTATTCTCGAAATGTTTCCTTCGGTTCTCCACTGGATTCGATTCACTCTCATCATCCGAGACATCCATTTCACACGGATCATACTGAAACCACTTCAATTAATCTTCATTCCAATCTCTTCCGTTTCCAATCCCTCACATTATCATCCTGGTCCTTTCTTCTCTTGGAGGGAATGACTCTAGCCATCGAGGGAGGTTGTTTCAACTGCCGCTGATATGAAGAATATGACTGCAATAGACAAGATTATCAACAACATGAATACTACAGGGCTTCATCATAAAATGCATAGAATGACTAAACTCACGATATCTGGATGACTTGATTCAATTGAGGGACTATGCATGAGACTCTCATTGAAACGAGTAGATTGAGAGGAGAAGAGTGGAAGAGTTGAATGAGGAGGAGGGGGGAGAGGATGGAGAGGTGAGAGAGGGGATACTTCCAAGTGATGGAAGGTAGATGAGAGGGTGATGTTAGGGGGGATGGAGGGAGGGAGAGAGGAAGAGGAGGGATGATGAATAGGGGGATGATGAAGAGAAGGGAATCGAATATGATCCTGAACGAGGAACGAATTCATTATGTGAAAAAATGGAGGATGGTATTTGCATAACGATTCTTATGAGTATTTATTTACACAAGGAAATTTATTCCAGTTTTCTATTTCTTATTAACTCACTTTAATCGATTGATCGGTTCTTGCAATTCCCGCTGTCTGAAGTCTCTTCAACAATTCTTCTTTTTCACTTCTCTTCTCTTCCTCATTAATCAATGATGGAATCTTTTCTATTCTCTCGTCATGAATTCTTTCTTCTTCGCTATCACTGACCAAATCGATCACTTCAGGACTTGCCTGCATAACAATTGATCATTATTGTGTTCAATCAATAATATTGATAAGATACGGTACCCTGCAGTTTCTATTCATTTCCTTCCTCTTGGCAGCGAATGGAGCACTCACGAAGATTTCTTTCAGTTCTGTCCTTCTATCCACCTTCCTGTAAAATCCATTAATTGTAACCAATTAAAAAATAACTAAAATCGCAAATAATGTTTTGTATAGGATCATTCTAACACATCCCCCCTCACAATAAATTGATAATAAAGAGATCAAAGATCACTCACTCGTATGTTCCCTTGGATACTGGCATTGCGTGAATGAGATGAAAGCAACCTCGCTCGATACTGCAAATAACAGATACAGTCATCATTAGCCGATATCAAGGTCTATCTATTCCTCACTTACAATAACTATTAACAACTATGAAAATATAATGATAATACATACGTGGGTAGACCAAGTCTATTGGCGATTTCTCCGGGAGGAATTCCTGCATAGAGGGAATGACCAGATCGAGTGACTTGAGGAACACATGAGAACAGAATCTGATGTTATCGAACGTTATTATAGAAAGAAAGAGACAACTTTTAAATTATCACTTATCTTTTCATGATAAAATATATTTACAATAATTTCCTCACTATTCCTCTACGCTCCAGATCGATAAGTCTATCAATCATCATCTTCTTCTCTTCATTGGGAGGATGGACTTGGTAGTAATTGAGATACACGAGATGAGGATGATCCCTTGAGCACATCTTCTACAATAAACAACCATTGTCATCAGTTGAATTTATTTTATCAGGTTCTTTAGATAGTCTTTACCGATTTTAAGGGTGATTGTGAAATGCGCATTTCTCAAATCTCAACGACCCGGTTCCAAAGCAGAACTTTTTTGACATAAAGTGAAACAAAAGTGTGTTTGCCACATTTTGACACGTGATAGTCTTGCACTCTTAGCCACAAGGCAAGGAGGAACCACAAGGAGGAAAGTCATCGATAAACTTAAGAGACCGTCCAGGAGATTTCGTAGCTTTTGAGGGGGGTCGACGGATGGCTTTTTTGCAACCCCTGCCAATCCCCATACCGAATGCTGATATTTGGCCCAATATGAACCGATATGGAGCACACTCCGAGAAATGCCGGACTAAGCCCAAAAAAGTCGAAAATTTCAACCATGAAAAAAAGTACGTTCTTATAGGTGTTTCGGGTTTATTTTGCCACGAAAAGAACGAAAAACATAGTTTGGAAGGACATCGATAAATAATTGAAAACTTCGATTTTCGTCGTTTTATGAGCACCCTGAAAAATTTTTGGCCAGGATGACGTTTCGAAACCTTGATTTTCAGATTCAGCATGAAAAACTGCCCCTAGTGTGGTATTTTCACGATTCAGAAACAGTCACGTCGGACGCCGCAGTTTCCCGCACGAGGGTCGTTCGGAGACTGGTGAGAGAACGATGCCCAGATATTTCGCCATTTCGGACCGTTACAGTCACTATTGTGTCATATTAATATTTAACGTACCGTTTCTGAGCATTTCTGTTGATATTATGGGGATGCGATAGCGAAAAGTCGAAAAATCACTTTTTCGAAATCTCAAAATTTCAAAAATTCATAAGTCAAGTATCTGAGCTTCAAGTAGTGCATTTTCAACGTAAAATCACTCCAATATGAGCTATGAACAATATCTGATCCTTTGGCACGGTTTCTAGAGAAAAAGTTTTGGTCGGAAATTTTCTCGATAATTTGCCCATCCTAAAATCACAATTTCAAAAAAGTTTCGCTATTCGGCTATAATTTTCAGATATTGTTCATATCTTATATCTGAGTGATGTACGTTGAAAATACACTACTTGAAGCTCAGATACATCACTTATGAATTTTTGAAATTTTGAGATTTCGAAAAAGTGATTTTTCGACTTTTCAATTTTCCGGTGCCTTATCGCATCCCCATAATATCAACAGAAATGCTTGGAAACGGTAGATAAAATATTAATATGACACAATAGTGACTGTAACGCTCCGAAATGGCGAAATATCTGAGCATCGTTCTCTCACCAGTCTCCGAACGACCCTCGTGCGGGAAACTGCGGCGTCCGACGCGACTGTTTCTGAATCGTGAAAATAACACACTAGGGGCAGTTTTTCATGCTGAATCTGAAAATCAAGGTTTCGAAACGTCATCCTGGCCAAATAATTTTCAGGGTGCTCATAAAACGACGAAAATCGAAGTTTTCAATTATTTATCGATGTCCTTTCGCTTCCAAACTATGTTTTTCGTTCTTTTCGTGGCAAAATACACCCGAAACACCTATAAGAACGTACTTTTTTTCATGATTGATATTTTCGACTTTTTTGGGCTTAGTCTGGCATTTCTCGGAGTGTGCTCCAAATCGGTTCATATTGGGCCAAATATCAGCATTCGGTATGGGGACTTCACCCAAAACTTATTGGCATGGGTTGCAAAAAAGTCGTCCGTAGCATAGGTGCTGAATCTCCTGGAAGGTCTCTTAAGCCATAGTGACAGATCAATACAAATCTACCTATTAAAATTTTTTTCTGTATTGTACTATATATGGACCATTCGTCCCACTTCATCTAACATTGAGCATCCCCATCAGTTTCAGGTTAAATTTGGAGTACATGTTTGAGTAGGCTTTATGTGACTGACCCGTCGCACTACTTGTATTGTAATCCGTATGCATCGTAATTCGTCATTATAACTCTGTACTGTCACTGTTCACCTTCCGACACTGCGAGTTTGACCCATCTCAAAAAGAAGGCACGGGTCGAAACTCCAAGTGTACAAATACGACAAGACTTTCTGTCATACCTATTATAAAAAATATTATAAAACTAGGAAATACGCATACATTGCTGTGATCATAGAAGAAGTTGGCTGGCATCTGAACATTTCCTTCATTCAGAAGTTTCTCCATATCCAGTTTTCCCTTCAAGATCCATGCTGCAAGAATGGCAGATTTTAATCGATATATCTAATCAATGAACTCACAATTGAAGACATGAGGGAGCGTTGCATAGCTGTCAAAATAAAGATGAAGTCTGGAAATTATTATATTTTGATGCAGAGGAACAAACTAGCAGCCTGCGGCTACTACGTTGTACGCCGGGTCGTAAGCAAAGGTTAACCATGCACCGCTTGCTTGTGAGTGGGGCGTATACCGTTGCAAAAAGCTCGCGAGGCTTCGAGCGCTCCGGAAAAGTTGCGATGTAGCAACTCTGCTTCGCTCCGTGGCTACATCTGCAACTTTTCCTCTGCGCTCTCAGCCTCACGAGCTTTTCACAACGGTATGGCCAGAGTATAGGCAAACGTGAAAGTCTACGAAATCTGACCACGAGAGGTCGATTACGTTTTCTCCCGAGGCTCCCCAATGATTTTGGAGCGAGTTATGAGCGAAAACGTGAAAATTGCGTAATGATGACGAAATCGATAATTGCGAAATCTGAGCATGGGAGGCCGATTGGCACTTCTCCCGAGTCTCTCCGATTATTTTAAAGCGAATTATGAGCGAAAACGTGAAGATTTCATAATGATGACGAAATCGAAGATTGCGAAATAGTTGCTGCCAGTGAAAAGCGCTGAAGATTCTGAGTCGATTGACACTGTTCCCTATCTTTGCGGACGATTTTGGGCTGAATTATGCGCTAAAAACGGATTATTCCCTAAGGATGATGAAATATGTCGTAATAATGATGAAATTTTTCTCGATTTTGAAAAAGATGTTTTCGGTGGTTCGATTGGTCAAGGACTTGTCCTCGGGCGATGCCTAGAAAGCGAGTTATTGAGGTTTGAAAAGTGTGACAGACAGAATGACGGAATGACAGACAGACTCTTTGACTTTATGAGTGACTTTCTGAGTCAGTGAACATATTTGTGCAGATCATTGGCAAAGTGAAAAAAATGGATTTCTCCCAAAATGTGCGTGGTGAGTGTAGCTCACCGAGTGTAGCTCAGGCACCACTGGTTTAGTGTTCCAGATCGTTCTCCGCTAACTGATGGAAGTTTCAAAAAAATACCGTAACCCAATCGACTTGGCTCTTTCGCAATCGTTTCAATAGTGATATCTCAAAAAATACACAATATATAGTGATCACATATACCAAGCAAGTTTGCTGCCGATCGGAGAAAATTATCTTTCGAAAAAAAATTCAAACTTTTCATTTCAGCTCTTTGGGTTGGTATACAATATACCTTTTTTATTGCATTATCCGAAAGAGGATTCATCTTAATAACTAATGTGAAAATATAAGACATTAAAATACCAGTATTTGAGTTATGTATTAAAACAGTGTAATCACAATTGGATCACGAACTGACTTTTCAAGGAATTTCGTCTATTTTGCTGAGAAATACGTGCAAACTGGAGTACTATGTACACTTTCAGACGTTTAAATATTTATTGAGTGTTTTGACAGTGAAAAAAACGGACTTTGCATTCATCTGAGAAATCGCGTTTTTCGAGTATCTCAAGTTGGCAATTTCGAAGAACTTTTTCTAACGAACGAACAAATAACACAGGCGCTCACTCATATCATGTTGTAGTTCTTTGACATTCGTGTTTAAAAAAATACCTAAAGCGAGCTGTGAAAGTTTAGTAACATTCCTCATTTATTGACTCCAAATAGCACAATTGAACACACATGAAATAAAAAATATATGTGCAAACTCACTTCGTTTGATCGCAAACAGTCTGAGATAACTTTTCAAAAAATAAAATATGATAGACCAAAATAATGAACATTGCAAAGTGGAAGTTTGCGACATTTTGATAACTGTAAAAAAAAAATTCAGACACGTCATTTGTGCTATTTGGAGTCAATAAATGAGGATGGTTGCTAAACTTTCACAGCTCGCGTTAGGTATTTTTTTAACACGACTGTCAAAGAACTACTACAAGATATGAGTGAGCGCATGTGTTATTTGTTCGTTCGTTAGAAAAAGTTCTTCGAAATTGCCAACTTGAGATACTCGAAAAACGCGATTTCTCAGATGAATGCAAAGTCCGTTTTTTTTCACTGTCAAAACACTCAATAAATATTTAAACGTCTGAAAGTGTACATAGTACTCCACTTTGCACGTATTTCTCAGCAAAATACAATAAACGAAATTCCTTGAAAAGTCAGTTCGTGATCCAATTGTGATTACACTGTTTTAATGCATAAGAAGCCGTTTGCGTAATAGTCGAACAAAGCTTGGCACAGCAAAAAATCGAATATGCTCAAAAGTTCGTCATAGGGGTAACTTTTGATTCTGAATCGACTGGCGTTTTCAGTTTTTCGATCAGAAGCTTCTGAATCCCGGTACGATGCGACGTCGATTTTGCCAAATTCTTGTTATTCGATTAAATCTGCCCCGCAATAAGTCAAAATAGTGCCAAATCTCGTGTACCCGACCAGAATTTAATTCTCTACAAAATGAAAAAAAATTTGGCTCTACCTTTTTTCGTTTTCCGAGAAAAAGTCGTTTTTTGACAATGACCGTATGCGGGCAAATCCCTCTGCCAATTTGTAGAGAATCTTTTCCTGATCATTTTGGCATATGGGGTTAAGCATTTTCCGACCCCGTGAGAAAACCGGCAACCTAAAACCGCGGCCAGTTTTTTTGCAGTTTTTCGATCCCATCTTTTTTCCTTGGCAGTTTCAGGATCTCTAACATAGAAATTCGTTTTCTACATGCGAAAATACGCCAGAAAATGATCTACTCGGGTATTTTTGTGACTATGATTTTTTTGACCCAAAAATGGAACCAGGAACCAGAAACAGGGTCGAAAAATTCATAGTCACAAAAATACCCGAGTAGATGATTTTCTGGCGTATTTTCGCATGTAGAAAACGAATTTCTATGTTAGAGATCCTGAAACTGCCAAGGAAAAAAGTTGGGATCGAAAAACTGCAAAAAAAACGCAAGTTGGTCGCGGTTTTAGGTTGCCGGTTTTCTCACGGGGTCGGAAAATGCTTAACCCCATATACCAAAATGATCAGGAAAAGATTCTCTACAAACTGGCAAAGGGATTTGCTCGCATACGGTCATTGTCAAAAAACGACTTTTTCTCAACGAAAAAAGGTAGAGCCAAATTATTATTTTTTCATTTTGTCGAGAATTAAATTCTGGTCGGGTACGCGAGATTTGGCACTATTTTGACTTTTCGCGGTGCAGTTTTAATCGAATAACAAGAATTTGGCAAAATCGACGTCGCGTCGTACCGGGATTCAGAAGCTTCTGATCGAAAAACTGAAAACGCCAGTCGATTCAGAATCAAAAGTTACCCCTATGACGAACTTTTGAGCATATTCGATTTTTTGCTGTGCCAGACTCTGTTGCACTTTTACTGACTCTTACGCAAACGGCCTCATAACTCAAATACTAGTGTTTTAATTTTTCTTATATTTTCACATTAGTTATTAAGATGAATCCTCTTTCAGATTATGCAATAAAAAATGTATATTGTATACCAACCCAACGAGCTGAAATGAAAAGTTTGAATTTTTTTTTGAAAAATAATTTTCTCTCATCGAGTTTCAAGCCAATCGGCAGCAAACTTGGTATGTGTGATCACATGAATATTGTGTATTTTTTGAGATATCACTCTATTGAAACGATTGGGAAAGAGCAAAGTCGATTGGGTTACGGTAGTTTTTTGAAACTTCCATCAGTTAGCGGAGAACGATCTGGAACACTAAACCAGTGGTGCTTGAGCTACACTCGGTGAGTACTATCACCACACACATTTTGGGAAAAATCCATTTTTTTCACTTTGCCAAGACTATTTTCACTGTGTCAGAAAGTCACTCTGATAAGAGCCCGTTCGCATAAGAGTCAGCAAAAGCTCAACAAGTCCGAGAACAGGCAAACATAATGTATGCTCAAAATTTATTCCTAGGGGTAACTTTCGATTCTGAATCGAATGCCTTTTCCGTTTTTCGATCCGAGCCTTCTGAATCCCGGTACGGCACGACGTCAATTTGGCAAAAATATGTTTCTGTGATAAAAACAGGTCCGGGGACGGCAAAATTGGAATTTAATTCTCTACAAAATGAGAAAAAATTGAGGCTCTAGCGTTTTTCATTTTCGAGAAAAAGTCGTTTTTTTATCCACTGGCGGCGCAGAAAAAATACTTTCACAGTAAATAGAGAATTTTCTCCTGATCATTTTGGTATATGGAGTCAAGTCATTATCTTGGTGGAAAATAGTTTTATTGATCATTTTCGGATTCCAACTTGCGTTTTTTGCAGTTTTTCGAGTGTCTCTTTTTTAGTTCGTCGTTTCATGATCTCTAATGCAGAAATTCGGTTTCTACGTGCGCAAATACCCCAGAAACTTCTATAGTAATGCATTTTGGAAATTATGATTTTTTTCGACCCTGGCGTCGTCGTCGATGAGGATTTTTGGGTCACAAATGTCATTTTCTCAGATTCAACTCATTGTCACAATACGAGTTTCTGGAGTACTTTTGCACGTAGAAAGCGAATTTCTGCATTAGAGATCATGAAACGACGAACTAAAAAAAGATACACTTGAAAAACTGCATAAAACGCAAATTGGAATCCGAAAATGATCCATAAAACTACTTTCCACCAAGATAATGACTTAAGAGACGTTCCACGATATTCTGCACCTACCCCACGGAGGACTTTTTAGCAACCTATGCCAATAAGTTCAGGGTGAAGTCCCCATACCTAGAGCTGATAGCTGGCCCAATATGAGATGCTGGGGTGCACCCTCCTTGAAATGCTGTGCATGTCCCAAAAAAAGTCGAAAATTTCATCCGCGAAAAAAATACGTTCTTATAGGAGTTTCGGACGTATTTTTCAATGAAAATAACGAAAAACATAGTTTGGAAGCGAGAAGACATCGTTAAAAGGTCGAAAATTTCAAATCTCGTCATTTTTGTATCACCGTGAAAAATTTTTAATGTCATGGGAAAAATTTTATTGCATTTCCGGATTCTACGTGCAAAACTACTTACCATGTTACATTTTCACATTTTTTCATTCATGCCGCCGGATTCTATAACTTCCCGACCGAGGCTCACTCGTAGGCTTACGAGAGAACGAAGTCGAGAGATTTCGAAATTTCGAAACGATACAATCATTATTATATCAGATTTTCATCTCATTTATCGTTATAAATGTAGATGTTATGGGGTTGTGTTATCGATAAAACACGAAAAAAGTGAAAAGTCGATAAATCACTTTTTCGAAATCTCAAAATTTCAAAAATTCATAACTCATGTATCGGAGCTTCAAATGGTGCATTCTCAACGGAGTAACACTTGTATATGAGTTATTAACAATATCTGATAGTTACAGCCGATTTGCGAAATTTTTTTGAAATTATCGAGAAAATTTTCGACAGAAACTTTTTCTCTCGAAACGGTCCATAAATCTCAGATATTGTTTATAACTCATATTGGAGTGATTTTACGTTGAAAAAAAACACGATTTGAAGTTCAGAAACATGACTTATGAATTTTTGAAATTTCGAGATTTCAAAAAAGTGATTCTTCGACTTTTCACTTCTTTCGTGTTTTATCGATATCATAACCCCATAACATCAATACAAATGCTTAATAATGATAAATGAGATGAAAATCTGATATAATAATGATTGTATCGTTTCGAAATTTCGAAATCTCTCGACTTCGTTCTCTCGTAAGCCTACGAGTGAGCCTCGGTCGGGAAGTTATAGAATCCGGCGGCATGAATGAAAAAATGTGAAAATGTAACATGGTAAGTAGTTTTGCACGTAGAATCCGGAAATGCAATAAAATTTTTCCCATGACATTAAAAAATTTTCACGGTGATACAAAAATGACGAGATTTGAAATTTTCGACCTTTTAACGATGTCTTCTCGCTTCCAAACTATGTTTTTCGTTATTTTCATTGAAAAATACGTCCGAAACTCCAGAACGTATTTTTTTCGCGGATGAAATTTTCGACCTTTTTGGGACATGCACAGCATTTCAAGGAGGGTGCACCCCAGCATCTCATATCGGGCCAGCTATCAGCTCTAGGTATGGGGCCTTCACCCACAACTTATTGGCAGGGGTTATGAAAAAGTCCTCCGTCGACCCCTCTCAATAGCTTCATTAAACTTCATGAGATTCTGCACCTACCTACCCAACGGATGACTTTTCTGCAACCTATGCCAATAAGTTCAGGGTGAAGTCCCCATACCTAGAGCTGAAAGCTGGCCCAATATGAGATGTTGGGGTGCACCCTCCGTGAAATGCTGTGCATGTCCTAAAAAAGTCGAATATTTCATCCTTGAAAAAAGTACGTTCTTATAGGTGTTTCGAGCGTATTTTGCCTTGAAAATAACGAAAAACATAGTTTCGAAGCGATAGGACATCGATAAAATGCCGAAAATTTCAAATTTCCTCATTTTTGAACCACCGTGAAATTGTTTTTAATGTCATCTGCATTTTTTATTTCAAATTCGGATTCTACGTGCAAAACTACCCCGAGTGTGAAATTTTCACGTCTTTCGGTGTGTGAGCCCGGATTCCGCAGCTTCCCGCCCGAGGGTCTCTCGGGGGCTGACGAGAGAACGATGTTGAGAGATTTCGCCATTTCAAAAAAAACACGAAAAAAACTGAAAAGTCGAAAAATCTTTTTCGAAATCTTACATTTTCAAAAATTCATAAGTCACGTAGCTGAGGCTTCAAATGGTGTATTTGCAACGGAAAATTACTCAAATGTCAGTTATGAATAATATCTGAGCTTTTGGGACGATTTCAAGAGAAAAAAGTTTGGTCGAAAATTTTCTCAATCATTGGTTATGGTGTCTGACTGAAGCCCGTTATATCGCCGGTTCGAGCCCCACGATTGCCCATCCAATAATCACCATTTCAAAAAATGTTCACAAATTAGCTATAACTCTCAGATATTGTTCAAAACTCATGTTAAAGTGATTTTATGTTGAAAATACATCATTTGAAGCTTAGATACATGACTTATGAATTTTTGAAATTTTCAGATTTCAAAAAAGTGATTTTTCGACTTCAATTTTTTCATGTTTTATCGATATCACAACTCCACAATATCAACAAAAATGCTTCATAACGATAAATGAATGAATAACTGATGTATAAATGACTGTATCATGTCGAAATGGCTAAATCTCTCAACATCGTTCTCTCGTCAGCCCCCGAGAGACCCTCGGGCGGGAAGCTGCGGAATCCGGGCTCACAGACCAAAAGGCGTGAAAATTTCACACTCGGGGTAGTTTTGCACGTAGAATATATTGTTAATAACTTATGACATTTTATCGATGTCCTATAGCTTCCAAACTATGTTTTTCGTTATTTTCATGGCAAAATACGCCCGAAACACCTATATGAACGTACTTTTTTCAGGGATGAAATTTTCGACTTTTTTTTGGGACACCTCTGGCATTTCCCGGAGGGTGCACCCCAACATCTCATACTGGGCCAGCTATCAGCTCTAGGTATGGGGACTTCACCCTGAACTTATTGGCATAGGTTGCAAAAAAGTCCTCCGTCGACCCCTCTCAATAGCTTCGAAATATCGTGGAACGTCTCTTAACCCCATACACCAAAATGATCAGGAGAGATTTCTCTATCTACTGTGAAAGAATTTTTCCGCACCGCCAGTGGATAACAAACGACTTTTTCTCGAAAATGAAAAACGCTAGAGCCTCAATTTTTTATCATTTTGTAGAGAATTAAATTCTGATCGGGTATACGAGATTTCGCCCAATTTTGCCGTCCCCGGACCTGTTTTTATCACAGAAACATATTATGACCAAATTGACGTCGCGCCGTACCGGGATTCAGAAGGCTCGGATCGAAAAACGGAAGGAGCCATTCGATTCATAATCGAAAGTTACCCCTAGGAATAATTTTTTGAGCATACATTATGTTTGCCTGTTCTCGACTTTGTCCGACTCCTAGGCGAACGGGCTCATGAGAGATAGAGTAACTTGGCAGAGGAAAACAATCGTGAAAAACAGATCCAAGTGATAGTTATACAAATATAAGACAGTTGAAAGAAGATAAATTAGTACTCACGGCCACTCCTCTTCAGAAATTGCATATCGAGAGTGGAGGGAGACTCCATTGAGGTGTATTTTGTCAAAAACACTACAAAAGATCGATTTATGTGATATTATCGTATTCATTAGTCATTATTTTGAAGGGAGAACTATCACCTTCTCACAACTTGTCCCTTCTTACACGTAAGTTCCTTCATTCTCAGAATAATATTCGATCTTTCCATTCGACAGGGTGATGCTCCCAAAATATAGATATTCTCCACAGCTTTGCTGAAATGAACAAGATGAAGATTCGTTTTGAATAAAATAATAAAGATGGAAATTTATTTACGTGATGGATAAAAATTAAGAATTTTGTAATAATTATGCTGTGGAAAGAGTCCAAGAGAAGAGTAAATATTTGAATTTCAACAATATCGTATCTCCGTTCCCAGTAGAGTTTGCGACAGTGATCGAAAAGTATGTCAAAATCGACATGAGTAAATTTTCAAAAACGATGCCGATAATAGCGTCGCTTGATAAAACTCGATGCGCTCTTTTCAACGGTGTATCTCGTTCACTCCTTAAAGGCGCCGATCATGATGAAAAATGTGCCGGAAAGTAAAAAAGCGCACTTTACGTTAGTGTTGACAGCCATATCTCAAAAACGGCACCCTTCCAGAGAGAATGATATACACCATTGAAAAGAGCGCATCAATTTCTATTAAGCGACGCTATTATCGGGCGCCTTTGACGGAAAGAAATTTTCAATTGACATGACTTTTCGATCACTGGTTTGCGACTTAAGACTTCGTTTTTTAGGTCTAAATCCATTTACACCCAAAAAAATCTCTCTTCTGGGAGCTGAGATACGAAATTGCTCGAATTCAAATATTACATCTTCTCCTTGACTTTTACACAGCATTAGCTCAAAATTTCGAATAATTAGTGATATTTATTTAATTTAAACAATTTAATCATACCTGTTTTTGCTATTGAAATGGACCTTGGCCAAAGCAATAGGCAATACATTGCGGGGACATTGGCCAATCCCATCAATTTCTCCAACGTACAACTACAAATAGGAAGATTTTTTTTAAAAATCTTATTAGTTATGACGCTTCTTAATTTAACATACTAATTCACGTCTCATAAACTTGATGAATTAACTCACGATATCCTTGATGCATTCAAAGTGTCTCTTCCATCCAGGCGGCTCATTCCTCAGATCGATCCTCTCATCCCACTGAAATACAACTATTTACAAGACGGATGAGAATTTATTCATATAAAGAAACTTATTAGAACAGTTTTTAAAAAAAAGTTTATTTATTGTTTGCGAGAATAAACTAGGAAGAGTCGACCGTATTCGAATAATATAAGCATGTCTCATCACAACTGCCGTGGTACAGAATGATCATAAATATCTCGATTCCGGTAGATCAAAGGTTCTCTCAAGACTCCCTATACTATTTCTATGGGAAACGCGATGGCCACATGAGGATCAACCCCAATTACCACCGCCACTAATTACCTACCTTCATTGCTTGATGGGGCATCTCTGGATGTTGTGAGTAGATCAACGTCTAAAGATAATGTATATCAGTAATTTGTATAACGTATATGAGTGACTTTCTGACACAGTGAAAATAGTCTTGGCAAAGTGAAAAAATTGGATGTCTCCCAAAACGTGTGTGGTGGTAGTACTCGACGAGTGTAGCTCAGGCGCCACTGGTTTAGTGTTCTAGATCCCTCTCCGCTAAATGACTGAAGTTGTAAAAATCTACCGTCACCCAACGGACTTTGATCTTTCGTAATCGTTTCATTCGTATCATATATCAAACAACGCGCATTATTTATGTGTTTATACAGACCAAGTCTCGTACCGATCGAACCGAAGCTCGTTGAGAAAAATTAATTTTTCGATTTTTTCGCACATTTTGTACTTGAGCTACAAAGACGGCGTAGGGCTCAAAATGTTCAGAGACATATTCTAAGAAACTTTTACGTAGAAAAGAAAAAACTACCAAATCATCTTCAATGTGAAACATTTGAAAAACTGAGCGAAAAATCAGAAAATAAATTTTCCTGGGCCGGCGACCACCTCATTTGAGGTAAGTGGATACTATATTCGGATTCCCCATACTCCTATTAGTCCAGGAAAAATATCCACTACCTCAAGTAGGGGTGCCGGAAAAAAGTTATGAGCCATTAAATAAGAAAAATTCGCTAATTCGACAGTTTTTCGATCAGAACTTTTTTCTTTCAACATTTCATGCAATTTAGTATTCAAATTCAGCATCAGCGCACGAAAATACACAAAAAAACACCTATGGTCAGATTTTTTTGAAACAAAAAAAATTCTTTTTTTTTATACAAAAAAAAGGTCATTTTGGGTCAAAAAGTCGAAATTTCAGAACTCGCTCACTATAGGTGTTTCTGGCGTATTTTTGCACGTAGAAGCCGATTTCGCATGTTAGAGCTCACCAAATTGCGAATGGAAAAAATTACGCTTGAAAAAACTGCGACATTCAGGTTTCATGGTCATAACTTTTTTCATTCGCAATTTGGTGAGCTCTAACATGCGAAATCGGCTTCTACGTGCAAAAATACGCCAGAAACACCTATAGTGAGCGAGTTCTGAAATTTCGACTTTTTGACCCAAAATGACCTTTTTTTTGTATAAAAAAAAAGAATTTTTTTTGTATCGAAACAATCTGACCATAGGTGTTTTTTTGTGTATTTTCGCGCGCTGATGCTGAATTTGAATACTAAATTGCATGAAATGTTGAAAGAAAAAAGTTCTGAACTAGAACACTAAACCAGTGGCGCCTGAGCTACACTCGTCGAGTACTACCACCACACACGTTTTGGGAGAAACCCATTTTTTCTCTTTGTCAAGGTTCTGCACAAATATGTTCACTGACTCAGAAAGTCACTCATATATGAGTGACTTTCTGAGCCAGTGAACATATTTGTATAGATCCTTGGCAAAGTGGAAAAAAATCGAATTCGTTCTAAATGTGCGAGATGGTAGTACTCGGTGAGTGTAGCTCAGGCGCCACGGGTTTAGCGTTCCAGATCATTCTCCGCTAAATGACGGAAGTTTACGAAAGCTACCGTAACCCAACCGACTTTTCTCTTTCGCTACCGTTTCAATCGAGCGATATCTTAAAACGCGTTCTCCGTTATAGTGCAGGGGAATGGTGAGAAAGTGGCACAGTAAGTGAAAACGGTCGTAACTTTGGGTGTGTGACCCCTTGGGGTCGAAAAAACGTTTTTCATAAAAATTTTGATCTTTGATCTCCAAAAAATCGATAATTTCAAATTTGAGATTTCAGTATCATGTGACATATCATTTGAACGAGCATCGAAAGTTATGTTAAACGGTAGAAAGAAACTTGATTTGACCTATTCCGACGCGAGTTCTGACTCAAAATGTGAAAAATTCGGTTATGTTTGGTAAACATTGACACAGCAGACCATGAGGGTGTCATTTGCCATGTCCTATTTTGTGTAATTTTTAAGATATCGCTCGATTGAAAGGGTCGCTTAAGAGCAACGTCGGTGGGGTTACGGTAGCTTTCGTAAACTTCCGTCATTTAGCGGAGAATGATCTGGAACACTAAACCCGTGGCGCCTGAGCTACACTCACCAAGTACTACCATCTCGCACATTTAGAACGAATTCGATTTTTTTTCTCACTTTGACTAGACTATGTTCACTGGGTCAGATGGTCACTCATATCACGAGGAAAAAGAGTCAATTTTTCCACTAGGAAAAACGTTGTGTCTCCGATTTCGATTAAACTTGGTTCATTGGTACACTTGGAGGTCAGAACAAGGTCCATCCACTTAGTTTGGGCAAATATGGAAATTATCGATCTTTTGTGATCTACAATTCAGTATAACTAGTTCAATTTTAATCGTTGAACGAACAAAAAAAAACTGAGTTTATTTGTTTTTCCGAGTTCTACATTTTCCTTCTCAAATGGCAATGCGAGCGACGTCGTCTTCGATGCGTTTGTCTAGAAAAATCGATTTTTCGACTAAATAATCGTAGTTTTCTCGAAAAAGTCTCAGAAAGGAAGTCGATTTTATTGTACCGGTGGACTCCTCGCACCTCTTTTAGGGTGCGTACGTTTTTCGCTTTCTGTATCTCTTGCTTGGGATATCGATTTTTTGTCGTTTTTTTTGGCGAAATTCGTTTTTTGCGATTTCTTGCTCCAAAATGGTCGAATCGGGGTTTTGAAAAAAGCAATCGTTCCTGATACTGATCCTCAGAGGGCAGAGGGCCCGGACAGCGTTATTCTCATTTAAAACGAGTTCCAGATCGAGCAAAGCCTCTAAATTATTCAAATGTTTAAAATAAGACCATCAAACGGTAGCTCTCGATCAGCTAAGAAAAAAAGGTTTAGGGTGATGGTACGTTTTGGAACGTCCATTTTGGAACCCTCGAAGATGGCCGTTTTGGAACCTTCCCAAAAGAACGGAAAGAAGGTTCAGAACCCTCATTTGAATACAGGCGACGTTTTTACCCTCTCCGATATTGAATTGATAGCCACCCGTATTCAAATAATGATTCAAAACCGACTTTCCTCTCTTTTGGGAGGGTTCCAAAATGGCCATCTTCGAGGGTTCCAAAACGTACCATCACCAGGTTTAGTTATCCGAGTCGCCAAACTTGCTCGTTTTCGTGAAATCGAGCAAAATCCTCACCAACGGGCCAGGTCACTCCATTACAGGTGGCACACATCTCACCTGATTTCACGAAAACAAACATGAGTAATGACCAATGGAATATTAGAGTACCTCTATTGAAGGGTGGAAAATCAGATTCAAAAATAAAATCCGTATCCTTTAGAGAAAAATCTCGAATAATGTTTACTTTTATACCCGAAAAAAGGCGTATGATAGCGTATTTTGTGAGATTTGATCGAATAACTCAAAAAACGGTCACAGGTATCGCTCCCATCGTGCTATTCTTTATTTCTTGGCTCATTGAGAGCTATCGATTGCTTTTTTCAAAACCCCGATTCGACCATTTTGGAGCGAGAAATCGCAAAAAAAAAACGAATTTCGCCAAAAAAAAACGACTGTCCTGAAAATCTACGAGTAAATCGATATCCCAAGCAAGAGATACGGAAAACGAAAAACGTGCGCACCCTAAAAGAGGTGCGAGGAGTCCACCGGTGCAATAAAATCGACTTTCTTTCTGAGACTTTTTCGAGAAAACTACGATTATTTAGTCGAAAAATCGATATTTCTAGACAAACGTATCGAAGACGACGTCGCTCGCATTGCCATTTGAAAAGGAAAATGTAGAACTCGGAAAAAACAAATAAAATCAGTTTTTTTGTTCGTTCAACGATTAAAATTGAACTAATTATACTTGAATTGTAGATCACAAAAATCTATAATTTCCATATTTGCCCAAACTAAATGGATGGACCTTGTTCTGACCTCCAAGTGTACCAATGAACCAAGTTTAATCGAAATCGGAGACACAAAGTTTTTTCTAGTGGACAGAGTTCTTTCAATATAGATTCGTGATATCATGTTGTCTAGAAAGTTCATCTCTTTTTCATCTGTCAATTTTTCTCCCATATTTTTTGACTTGCGTGAGACATCAACATAGTATCGCTGAGGGGTATCCTAGGCCATATGTTTGAATCGAATCTGGCTTACGTAGAACAAGAAAATTTTTAATTTTAATATAAAAATTCATAAATTCGTGATTTCTGTTCTTTTAATACCTACTTACAGCATATAAAGTAGTGATCGGAAAACTCTACCAACTTACTCAATTATCAGGAAATGGTTAAATGTTCCTTTAACACCAAAAGCAACCAGACTGGAAAAGGCTACATGGAAAAGAGAAGGACCCCAGAAGTCTCGATTTCGACCTTCAAAATTCGATATCGGAATTCTTTATATTTCAACACTTTGCCGGAAAGTCAGAACTCTCCTATTACTTAGTGTAAACTCACACCCTAGAGTCAGTTAGCCATGGACTATTCGTAAGGTCTCTAGATCTATCGAATCCAGAGCAGAGCGAAAGATGATAGGTTGGAACAAGTTAAGCAACATCTGATTTGATTTATGTTTCGGCTCATACTTTAGTAAGCTTGAACTATCAGATCCATCTAAATAGTTACTATAATCACCAGTAATCAAGCTTCATAACAGTGACATAAGTGGTTGCCTATCATTTTCCATCGCGGCGCACACTCGGGGGAAAAGGCATTGCCGATTACGGCGACCCTAGTCTTCAATTGTGCCCGAAGAAACTATCCTGACTAAATGCGTACTACGAAGAGTATCTGGAAAGGTATGGAAAGGTATATGCTTATTGCTCAATTCGAAGGACAGGAGAAGTCAGAATCGAAGACCAAAAAAATGAACTTTTCAGACAACCGATACCAGAAACGAATCAATGTTCACATTAAATTTTGTGAATATTAAAATGTTCCGTGCCATGTTGAACAGTCTGAGTGAGTGAGTTAGTGAGTGAGCGAATCGAGAAAGGTTTATCTAATTGATTTTGTTCGGAATTCGATTAGACTAGATTTGATTTGGATTAGTCTCTTTATTCTCTTTATTCCACACTCTCTCATTTTCATTACCATTCCCTCGTCTCCCCGTATAAAAGCGCCGTCTCCGCCCTAATTCCATCAGTACAGGCGCTCTCCAATCTGATGAGAGCGAGAGGAGCCTTCGCCCCCGTGGACTGATCTTCCCTCCCTAGAGAGGAGGACGGGAGAGAGGAGGGGGGATGGGCATTTTGGGCCGATCTGGGCTTCTAAACAAGAGCCAAATGTAGAAACTGACCTCTTTCACTTTATCTTTATTATAGGCCACTGCACATACTAGAATCCAGTAGTCGATATTCTCCTCATTCACTGTGAACACCGTATCCACCTTCAATTTACATCGGATTACGGTAACTGATCATCAATCTTTAAAAATTTTTTATTATTAATTCATAAAATCGGATTAATCGAATATTAAATATCCTCCTGATTTGCTAAGAAAGGAACAACACACGAACCCGTTCGGCAACGCATATTCCATTTTTATTGATTCCGAAGATGGGGAATATAACACCGGGAGAGGTAATTCCTTCGGAAAATAACTTCTGACATTCAATGACGAACTAAAAGTGGGTATGAGTGTTTATATAAATCATTTTCAGATAAGACAAGCAGTACTGTAGTCCATATATACGGCTGTAACCCTCCACTCACTAGTGACATACCCATCTCAAATAGCAACTCACTTTATCATCTTTGACGTTCACTTTCTGAAGGGGAAGGAATCCCATTATTTCTTCCATTTCCATTCCTTGCGAATCTCGGAGAAATTCGTAGTACTGCAATAAGAAAATCAAAGAAATGTGAATGAAACAAAAACAATGATACAACTAGGTCGAAACGTTGACTTGACTTTCACATGAAACAGACTTATAATTTACGTGATAAACTTACCCTTGCCTAAAGTTAAATAGAACATAATGATCTTACGAGTTCTTTACGGTGCTCAGCACGAATTAATTCCAGGAGCTGAATATTCGTGAAGACTTGATCCGAACATTCGAGAGCAGAACGAATCTGATAATCATGTAATTAGAACCGTTTTTCTAATATTTCAGCAGTGTTCGACGTGTTCCGACCTAATTTGAAGAATCATCACCCATCAGCTTCGAAAACCCGGTAAGAATGGCCCACTTGGTACCACATCAAGAGGAGACCCGGATGGGTATCAACCGACTCATGTGATCCACCCTCAAGAAAGCCCCCGATCGTCAAGTTTGCCCCGTGAGTCCACTATTAGTCCACGTCAGCATTTTCTCAACAGAATTGGAAGCTGGATGATCTACTTCAGCGATAGATAAAGACCACAGTTGACCCAAGAAGCCAAAGAAGATTCCTTTATCTCTTGACCCCGACATTGAAATCGAATACCCCACTCCCTCCCTAAACGAAGCTACCATCCTGCAGGCCCATTGCCTTGAGGACAGGATTAATGACTAAATGATCAAGGTGTAGAGAGCAATTACGTGAGAGGCACTTCTCCAATAGGAAAGAATGAATGCACAAGGATTGATTTTGGCACTTATTCGCTTTCCCCTACTCTCACGTCGCTGTTTCTAATCCTTCTGGTGTAGAGATCACCGAGCCCATGAAATTACTCTCTCCTGCCCTCTCTGAGCTTTCACACTAGAGGGGAACAGAAATGTTGGCCAAAACCTTTTCTACCTAATGCAATTTTTGCACGGTGATGACAATTCGGCATTCACACTTCTAATTTCGCGAAGCTATCTCGTCGATCAGAGAAACGAGATAGCACGCAAAATGGAGCCTGATGCCGAGGGGAATTACTTGTTTCAGATAATATTAATTGGCCGATACAAGATATTCAAACGTACTGCAGATTTCGAAACATCCATGTTGCAAGATATCCGCCGATCGGACATCCTTAATTGGCAATCGCCAAAACCCTGCAATGGAAAGGATCAGATTGTTAACGAGTACCAAACGAAATAGAGAAGCATGAACGCAACTAAATAGGAGATGCGAGTATTTAGCTGAGTAAATCAACCAAATATTTATTTTTAAAGGAGCGGCTTTCGTGCAACAAAAGGAGAGATAGTCATATAATCGAGGTTGAGAAGTAGTAATGTGCTCTAGAGATGACATGATAAATGGATAGTCCTTTCAGAGCAGAAAAAATAGGCACGAGGGTAATACATCAAATAAAATCACGGCGAAATCAAAGAATTTAAAAATATTTTTTAAAAAAAACGGGTCTTTTCATTGGAATCCAGATCCTGAATAAGGCTTGCAAGACTACGGTAAGTTATTTTTTTAAAAAACAATTTCCCGCTTAATATTGATTGGTTTTCCGGTCAGCCAGCTGTAGCTGATCGAAATTTTTTTTTCCGTTTTGTGTCTTCTTTCTTGTGAATGTATGTTCATTCGTTTTCTCCGTAACTCTCATATTCAGAAGCCATGAGTTACGCCGTGTATCCTATTATTGTCCCATCACGCGCAGCAAGTAAGCTCAACGTTTTACTTATTTTCTGTATTATCACTTTCTCAGAGTCGCCAACTGTGTCTTCACAGTACTCATCGAGCGATTCAGCACTTCGTCAACTCTCGTCTGGTAATTTGTGTGTTTTATTTTCTTCAGATATTGGGGCAACATTAGACTATGACGGATGGAGGTTTGTGGTAGCGGGTTCTTCCTTTTTGAGTTGGCAAATGCATTCAGGCTTCATGTTAGAAGCAGGAAGTTGATACGAAAAGCAGAATAAACTTCCATGCTTTCTGCCTAAAACTTTCATGGCACAAAATATCTGCTCAGATCTGAGCAGATATTACGTGGTGTGAAAGTTTATTACGTACTTTATAAGTCTTCCACTCTTTTGTCTCTATTCTAGATAATTGCTCTTCTCGATCGGAGGAGAATCAACACCCTTCACGTGAGTATTTGCTGAGATATTGCTTCCTGGTTAATCAAATATTTCGCAGTCAATGCTACTCAGGTGGAGAACGGACAAGTAAACTTCGATTTCAAGCATGAATCGATCCCGTGTAAGTAATTGGTCATCTCAAACGATCTAATTCTTTGTTTGTAGATGTACCAGTGTGGCAGCAATGTGGCCTCTATCCTCCAAAGAGAATCGCCACTTATCGGAAACCAATCGATTTAGTCGACGATATTCTCAATAAATCGAACTGAATGACAACAAATGCTAAATGCATAGTCAACTAAAGCTGAGTGATCAATCTAATTCCATTATCTTGCGTAATCTTTCTACCTGTTGGGCCAACATGTTGGCATACTACCGCACTGGATATAGATAAGGATGTCATATTCCAGCGACTATGCGATAAATATTCGTTTCTGATATAATAAAATATCAGATTGATCGTCGTGTGGAATTGTGCATGAATGGATGCAATCGATTGACCAGTGAGTACAAGAGAATGAATGGAACAATCAAGGATACGATAAAGAAGGTGAAATAGTTCCTTGTCATATGTATATCGTGTTTATCAATAGGTCTAGTATGCATTCGATGGGGTCATAGAGATTGAAAAATTTACCGTGTCCTCCCTAGCCCGTAAAAATACCACTCATAATGAATGATAGAATAGAGAAGAACTTGTAACTCTGAGGTTCTGCACAAGAGTCGAATAATCCAATATGCTTTTGAGTCTCAATCGAGTCGTGCTACCAACATGGCGAAGGACAGAGAACTGCAGAAGAAATCCCTATTGTATTTATATCTCACGGTAAAATTATTTATATTTTCTGCAGTTGATTTCGTGTAATAAATGTGACCTATTGTTTGGTCGACTAGTGAAGCAGTGAACATGCATTGATTCCTACAATATCTCGGACAGTTAAGAATAGGACTAATTGGAAGCAGAAATTCCATGAAAGGTAATAGGTTCTCAGTGCTTATACAGGTCAGGGATGTAATGTGATGTCTGGAATTGGATTATGAATGGGTTGGTTGCGATGTGGTAGTCATTATGAAAAGTAATTTAGGTCTGATAATACTATCAATTTCATTATCATCCATCAATTGATTTCATTGCAGAAGGTCAGCGATTCAATCACAGACTCGTGATGAAGTGTACAGGGAATTCATGAGAGATCCGAATAGATTGGAGTAGAGAGAAAGAGACGAGACAATGGATCTCTCTTTGAATGTCTTTGATTGTGGTTGATCGATATCCCCAGATTATCCAACCCTTATATCAGAATTTCGCTGTTAATAGTTCGTTCGATTAGTCATAATTTTGTCCTACATTTATTTTGTATAAGAAACACTAGACTCTTTTTACTCCCTTTTCATTGTGTATTTTTGTTCAGTAGAATACTCGCTCTTTGAGCATTTTTTTCATGTATAGTTAATAAGGCGTATAAGCACTGGCCTTTCATAATACACTGATTTCGCTATCGTAAACACGGTTCGATTCGCTGGAATGTCAATTTTTAAAAAGAATTTATGTACTTAACTCGGATAGCTAGAAGGAGAATGACTAATGGTTGTGACGAGGGCTCATCGAATGCAGAGAGATAAAGAAGACGGATATGCGAAACATTCGAGGAGGAATTACTTAGGCAATGATCCCACTCATAAGCAACTAAAAATGACTCAAAGAAAAAATGCCATGTTGTAATAAGTCGAGTAATAAGTGATCAGTTACGAACTATGAAGAACACGTATTTTCTCCAAGAAGAGTGGTGATTTGTAAAGAATGGAAGCAAGCAGTAATGGATCTGATAACTAAATGTTCTTTTGATAAGAGTAAGTATCAAAAGCTCGTAAATGTTTGATATGAGGGAAGTTGTCATCCAACGATCCATCTAACCCTAGTGATCTCTTCATCGGCAACCTCTGCCTGTCCCTCCCCTCCCCCTCCCTCAATCCATCTGATATCCCCATCCTCTGACCTCCCTTGCCTTGTCTCGACCCCTTCTATAGTCTCCCTCTCTTCTCTCCCACTACACAACTTCAGTCTGCCATCCTTCTTCCCACTGTTGCAGTCGAGATGAGAGAGAGAGAGAGAGAGAGGGGGGGGAGGAGGAGAAAGAGTGAGAGAGAAGGGAAATCGAGGAGAGGGGAAGGAGAAGGCGTTGTGAACAGTTGGTATGGCTAAGGAGGAGAGGGAGGGGATTGAGATGCAGAAAGGTCCCTGAGGCCAAGAGTGGAGAGGTCGGATAGGAGGATGAGTCACTCTAGATCACACCTTGTAGACCATCGTTCAATTACCGTATCCCATTCAATCCCTGTTCTCCCGCTTCATTCAATCGTTGTATTGGTCGAATCACTACAGTATTGTATGATATATTGAATACTTTGTTCCATGTCCATCGCCCCTTCCCTCCTTCCCCCCTCCCCCCCTCTTCTTATATCATTCTCGATCTCCTTTTTGCACCTCTCCTTCTACCAGATGTGCACTGAGAATCTCCCCCCACTCTTTCCTCTCCATTCCCATACGACCCCCCCCCCTTCCCCCCTTCCTTCTCATCTTCTTCTGCCCTCCTCTTTTCGCTCGATTATCGATCTATCAGAGCTTGCAATGAACATTATTCAAGTCGATCACCATTTTCTTCTTTTTCTCGATCCAATTTGAATTCAAATTTCACGCAGAATGGCTAATCTTAGAGTCACCAACTGCTACGAGCCCTCTTCTTGTTTCAACAATATCGAATTTCGTCGCCGACCTTTCACCCCCCCCTCCCCCCTCACCCTGACTGACATCCTCCTTCAGGTAATCCTGAAACGGTAGTCGAGGGCATCCATCGATCGATCCATCGATCCTACCGTACTCCGTCCCCCTACAGTATGCGGTTGGGCGGAAGAGAGCCATTGCGGCTACTAGCAGCTGCCGTGCTGCTCATTGCATTCTTTGATAATACAGGTGATACGATCCCTCCTTCATTATGAGAAGTCTCCTTCGTTTATTTGCTCAAATTGCAAAGGCTACAGTAATTATCATCTGACGAAGAATGATTGCAGCTAATTTCTTGGCCGAGGGAGCAGCTTGCAAGGGATGCGCCCCTCCATGCATTTGTCCTGGAACCAAAGGAGAACGAGTCAGTCCATTTACATTGTCATTATTATTTGATATCATCGAAACTGAGCAGCACTCAAATCCCCCTTGCGAAAGCTGTTTCATTCTCTTCAATATGGTCAGTAGATTTAGCAGAAACCATTGCGCAAAGTGAATGATACTCGTTTTTGTGAGAAGTGTTTGACTCATTCATTCCATCGTTTCTTATCGCCTTAAAATCTTCCCATTCCTCTTCTCATCTATCGTAATCTTCCCTTCCTCACTACTTTATCTTCCCGTCTTCTCCTTTTTCCGCTCTGATCTCCCCTTTCCAAAAAGTGTCTCGCTCTTCTCTCAATAGCCCGTTTTTCGCTTGGCACCATTGACTGCTCTCTCCTTTTTGTCTCTTCTCTCTCTCTTCCCTCTCCCCCTCTAGTCTCTCTCTGATCTCTCTATTCTCTCGTCTCTCTCATCGTCTGCTTTCTCTCCTCCTCCCACTCTCTCGTCTATCTACGACAGCTGCTGCGAGAGGGGAGTGTACTTGGAGGGAGCACTCTCCTCATTTGACATACTCTCTCGCCCTTCTCTGACCTATCTGCACTCTCCGTGACTCGTGTACACTCTCGCTTTCGAGATTGAGAGAGAGCGACGAAACTTCTTGTAAACTGAAAGGAGCTCTGACTCAGAAAGTGTTTAGATGAAGAATGAGGAGTGTCCTTCTCCCTAAGATCCACGTTTCTTCCCGCATAAAGAAGAAGAGTCCATCATATATTGGCTTATGAGAAAAGTATAATAATAATAATAATTTACCTACGCCCGAGGCGCGACGAGATCTTAAGTACATTAGTGATCGAATTTTTGACAGAGTAAGGGGTGGGGGGTGACTCTCCTGAATCATAGGGGTTGGGAGAGGTGGGGTGGCTCTCCAGTCGACGTTTGAAGAATCTGATGTTGGGGGAGGCGCGAATGAATTCGGGAAGTTGGGAGTACCAACGTGAGGTTTTGACAGGGAATGAGTAGAATCTGGCGGTGCTTTTGGTGAATTCGGTGTTGATACCGAATTTAGATACTCGATCACGGGTCGGATTGTAAACATAGAAAGATGAACGAGGAACAATTGTACAACCATTCATGATCATTTGAGTCATACAAAGATCACCTATGACTCTCCTCTCTCCTGTCAGTTAGTGCGCGCAGGCCAAGGGCATCCATGCGATCTTGGTATGAGGGGAGGGAGTAGGGGTAAGTGGAAATGAAGTAACAACGGTAGAAAACTTGACGAGTGAATGTACTTTGGACTTTCTCTAATAATTGAATGTCTTTAAGGTAGCGAGGATTATAGAATAGAATAGAATAGAATAGATTTATCTGCACAGTTAGAATTGTTGTGGGGTGGGGTGGGGAGATTCCAAAAGGGAGAGGCAAAAAAATATCGATGGCTACTGGATAGAAAATGAATTGTTGTGTCACTGTATATCATAATCTACTCTCCTCAATACACAATCAAACGATTGACAATTCAGGGTGTGAATGGCTTCCCTGGTGAGACTGGACATCCCGGAGCACCCGGACCCGATGGACTCGAGGGTGCCATTGGACCCGCTGGTAGGATACCATTCCGTCATCCTCCCTGAACATTGTCTCAAAGAGATTTCAGTTAGTGCATTTGAATCGAAGTTGAGAATAGAATTGATATGAGGAGAGAAGAGAGAGACGAGATTCCATTGCAGGAATGGTGGGAGCCGAGGGAGACTTTGGAGACGTCGGACCCAAGGGATTGAGAGGAGATAGAGGACCTCCTGGTAAGGAATATGCATACCTTTTTAGACTCATCAGTAATAACCACATGATTAGGCGCCAAATATTATATTAATAACATTCTTTGTCATCTATCTAATTTGAAAGATGGCTAATCTAAGGTATGCCTGGCCACGTGGGCCTTCCTGGTATGGACGGACTTCCTGGTATCAGAGGACAAGACGGAATCCCCGGATGCAATGGAACTGATGTGAGTGACTGTAGATGGTCTTCCATCACCTCTCTTTCACACTATCCCTCTTCCTCTCTTCTCGATCGATGGATGTCTATTACATCTCTCGTCCCTCTGAACAGACTCAACATAAATTTCATCCCAGTCGGATCTCCTTCTCTCGAGAAAGAGAGAGAGAGAGGGAGAGGGGGGAATGAGTGAAGGGTCGGGGCATCTCTATGAGTGTAAAGGGAGGAGGAGAAGGGAGGTGATAGGTGCTGCTAAACACAGTAGGAAGAGGCGATGATTGATAGTGCACTCTTTCAATCCATCGATTATCGATTGATAAATGGACGTTGTGGCATCGGGATCAATATTTTGAGATAGAAGACCAAGCATTCAGAGTGAAATACGTGTTACAGGGAATCCCGGGCATGCCTGGTATGCCGGGAGCGCCGGGACCCTCGGGACACGGAGGATCCCCCGGTCGTGCCGGACTTCGTGGGCCACCAGGAGATGGAGGAGTCAATTCACCCGGAAGGAAGGGAGTCGCTGGAGAACCCGGTCGACCTGGAATGCCTGGAACACCTGGTATGCAATAGTATTAGTAGGAAGGGAAAGAATAAGGATGGATTGCAGGATTGAATGGTCATCCAGGTCTGAAGGGAGCCAAGGGAGATACTGGACCCATTGGACCCATGGGATACAAAGGACCACCTGGAGAGAAAGGACGTATGGGAGCCAGAACTGCAGGAGTGAAGGGAGAGAAGGTAGGTCAATCAGAGAGGAGGAGAGAAACGAATATCGTGTTGAGGGTGGACAAGGACCTCCCGGAGCTCCCGGATCAGCCGGTACCATCTCTGCTGGAAGCAAACTGCCAGATACTGAGGTCAGTTCATCATTACTTTCAATTGAGAATCGATGTCTTCAAAACCTTGCAAAAGATATGATGGAATGGGAGTTTAAAGGGAGCACAGACAAAGAGATTTTTACATCTCCACTTTTAAATCTTTGGACTTACTATGAGAAGTTTACACACAGAATCAGAATCCAACGAATCTTTCTTAGGTGGTTCGTGGACCCGCTGGAGATCTCGGACCAAAGGGAGAGAAGGGAAGAGTCGGTCCATCTGGAATGCCCGGACTTCCGGGTCTAGATGGTACCCCTGGAGTTCCCGGATTGAGGGGAGACAAGGGAGATCCCGGAGATGCTGGACAGAGAGTAAGCGATAGAAACTTTTCGATTGACTTCGAATATTTGTGTATGATTATTGGTTTAATTTTTATGTTTTTATATTATTTTTCATATTTTGAATTAAGGGAAAACGTGGTAAGGACGGTCTTCCCGGTCCCCATGGAGAAAAGGGATCACTTGGAGAAGGAGTGAGTTCGAAAATGAATTAATCAGCGTATCGATAAATTCGTCTTACAGGGTTTGGCCGGAGTTCCTGGAATCCCTGGAACCAAGGGAGAGGCTGGAGAGCCCGGATACGACGGAAGACAGGGAGAGGAGGGAGATTGTGGACCCGAGGTGCGTACCACAGTTTCTGGTTCTACCTTGGTTCCACCTTTCAAATCGATTCGTTGACCAAAGCCTTCAGGGACCGTTCGGAGAGGGTAAGGGCGAGCCCGGACCTCGTGGTAACATGGGATTGGACGGAGTGCCTGGCCCTAAGGGAGTCGGTGGCAAGGATGGGTTGTCTGGTTCCGTCGGATACCGTGGACCACCCGGCCCTCCCGGATTCCCCGGTGCCAATGGACTGCCGGGTCTTCCTGGAATCAGTCAGAAGGGAGATCGAGGGCAGGACGGGTCAGTGAGGGAGATGGAATAACATAATAATGATCTATAAATATCAAACGATTGTATTAAGTTCATATTTTGACTATTCTTCATATTGCTGAAATCACGATTTCCAGCCATCCCGGCCTCGCTGGTTTGCCTGGAGTGCCCGGAGAAGATGGAGATTGTGGATACGAAGGAGGTATCATATAATATAAGATCACTGTTCATATAAGATCACTTATCTAACTGATTCCTTTTAGAGCCTGGCTGGCCCGGAGAGGACATCACTGGCCCGCCCGGAGCCGAGGGAATTCCCGGTCGTGACGGAAGACCCGGTCTTCCTGGAACCGTCGGAGGTATACGGTAGAGGACGAGGCGACGCCTGACTCAATATATTTCTAGATCCCGGATATCCTGGAGAGAAGGGAATGCCTGGACAGGCGACCGTACCAATGGGCCCGCCCGGTCTGCCTGGTCAGCCCGGAGAGCCCGGACCTAACGGAAGATTCGGAGTAGATGGAATGACCGGCGCCCCCGGTCTAATGGGGCCGAGAGGAGAAGATTGTGGATTCTGTCCCGATGGAATGCCCGGTGAGTAGAGATTAAGGATGATATTTAACGAATATTCAAATCACAAACGCGAATTGTTGGTTGAGATGGTTTCTTGTGTGAAATTATCTAGTGTTTCCACAGCATATTTTTAAGATTAAAGACAACTTTCAGAGAATATACAGAATCTTAGCAAATAAACAGTTTAATTAATATGAGAAAAACAATTCAACAATATGTTACAATTATGAATTTTAAAATGATGAATTGCTCAGGCCAAGCGGGAGACGTCGGAAACGCTGGTTCTGATGGATATCCGGGACCCACGGGACCCAACGGAGACCAGGGAGAGGGAGGAGATTGTGGAGAACCCGGAAAGCCCGGAGTTCACGGTCTCGATGGTATGCCCGGTCTGCCTGGACTTCCCGGACTACCCGGCAAATCCGGATTGAAGGTACGCAGAAAATTGTCAGTAGGAAAAACCTTGCGTCTGTCTATCCTGCGCATTTCATTCTTTCTAATCGACAAGCAAAATCGCACATTCCATCATCATTCTAAAAAAATAATGTAAGAAAGATAAGTATATGGTCAAATGTAATAACTGGAGTATGATATACTCGATTGCAGGGAGAGGCTGGAGAGATTATCGGTCCCATCGAATCACCCGATGGAGTACCTGGAATGAAGGGAGATCGTGGTACTCCCGGATTCCCAGGAGTGTCGGGAAAACCCGGTCTCGAGGGACTCCCCGGACTTCCCGGACCCGATGGATACCCTGGATCACCCGGAGAGAAGGGACTTCTTGGAATCCCTGGCAAGCAAGGAAGAGACGGAAATGTGAGTGAACTATCGTGAAGGATCAATTAAATAACTAATGGTTGACTCTCGTAGTCTTTTTCAACCATTACACATTTCACGATCATAATCAACTCCCTATTTTTCAGTTGGGCATTCCTGGTTCCCCCGGGCCCATGGGAGATTCCATCCCTGGTCAGCCCGGAGCTCCTGGTATTCGTGGCGAGCGTGGACAGGACGGACTCCCCGGTCTCCCCGGACCGGTCGGACCTCCCGGTCCGGATGCTCCTCGAGTAGAGGCAGTGAAGGTTAGTACCAACTTCGCATTGAATCAGGAACTAAGTCATCGTTTTCCAGAATCCTCCTGGTCGCGACGGCGCTCCCGGACTTCCTGGAATCCACGGCGAGAAGGGAGCGGATGGCCTGCCTGGTCTACCCGGAGCCAACGGTCAAGATGGAATGCCCGGAAGAAACGGAGAAAGAGGTGAATGGAGAAGGTGTAGATGGAATGATACTGATACATTATAGGAATGGATGGCCTCCCTGGCTTCCCTGGTCTACACGGCGAACCCGGATTGAGAGGTGCACAAGGAAATGTCGGACACAACGGTGAGCACATTTTCTTTATTAAAACAGCTAAGATCTGGATTAACAGTCAAGTTGGAAAAAATTTTCTAATAAGATAATTCAACAGCGTGATATCGACTAATCCCTCTAACATGTCTCTTTGCCAGGTATCGATGGTGACTGTGGTGAACCTGGCCATGACGGTCTCCCCGGTCTTCCCGGTGTCCCCGGATTCCCTGGCGAACCTGGATTCGGATACCCCGGTGCCGCCGGAGCACCTGGTCCCAATGGCGAGAGAGGAGACGATGGATACAATGGACAGCCCGGTCTACCTGGACGGTAGGTTGAGCGAGGGCAAGATTAATCAATGATGGAATCTCTTTCAGTGACGGACTTCCCGGCACTCCTGGATACCCCGGAGAGCCTGGCATGAATGGACTGTGAGTATTTCTACAAGAAACACCTCGAAACAGTATGAAGTGCCTTTGTGACCGACCTTCGACGATGTTTCAATCTTCAAAATTTTTCACTTACAAGTGAGAGGTAACTTACCTGTATTTTCAGTGATGGAATGCCCGGTCTTCCCGGTGCCAAGGGCGAGTTCGGCCTCTCTGGAATCCCCGGAAAGCACGGACGTGTCGGAAACCCCGGAGCCCCCGGACGGTATGTAGAGATGGACATCGCCTACCATCGTGTAGACACTGAAATTTCGTTTTAATATTTTTCTGTCGAAACGATATCAAAAGATACCATATTATAACAAATACAAAGTTGAAGTAGGGGGTCGTCTAGATAATCTTTAACATGCACCTTCTTATTTCTCCAGTGACGGAATTCCCGGTGCTCCCGGTCTACAGGGAGACGCCGGTCAAAATGGAGAAGAGGGAGAATGCGGTGAGCCCGGACACGACGGACTCCCTGGTCTGCCTGGAGCAGTGAGTCATTCTCGCTCACATGGAATATGACTTGAATTTCACTGACTAGGAAGGTTTGAAGTGTTAAGCTGTTCCTCTTCCCATATTTTTTGTCTTTTTAGAACCAGTTATCCAGTCCCACCTTATGAGCCTTCCATTACTCTCTCTCCATTCAGCCCGGCCATCCTGGTGCGCCTGGATACAACGGCGAGGATGGACTAATCGGATTCCCCGGTCTGAATGGAGCACCCGGAGACACTGGATACCCCGGTGCTCCCGGAATTAATGGACTGCCTGGTGACAATGGATTCGACGGAGTACCTGGATACCCTGGAGAGATCGGAGCTGATGGTGAGGAATGGATTTGAATAGCCTCGAAAAGGTTGAAAGAAGAAGCGAATTCAAGCGAATCATTCCATGCTTCTTTCATATTCAGTGTAAAGATTCCATTCCGATGCTGACAACAACCCAATTCCCTTTTCTCTCAGGATACCCCGGAGCTCCTGGTAACGACGGAGCTCCTGGATTCGTTGGGGAGAGAGGAGACGATGGCCTTCCCGGAGCCAGAGGACAACCTGGCGACTCGGGAGCATTCGCTCATCCTGGCATGCCCGGAGACGAGGGACTTCCCGGTCTGAATGGACCAGTCGGACCCCCAGGAAGAGAAGGAGAACCAGGAGAATGTGGAGAGCCAGGAGACAATGGACAGGGAATCCCCGGTCAACCCGGACTTCCTGGACTCCCCGGTGACATGGGATTGGATGGATATGACGGAGCCGTGAGTCTTATCATTGGGATATACAGCTTTCGGTCACTCTAAAACACCAGTCATCTTTTTATACGTACCACGGCTACGTACCACGGCTACGCACCACGGCTTGATGTAGTAAAGAATAACCGACAAAGCAATATATTCATTACAGCCCGGCCTTCCTGGATACCCTGGTATCACCGGAGTTCCTGGTGGTCCCGGAGAACGTGGTCTGCCTGGACTACCCGGAAAGAAGGGACGTGATGGTCAGCCTGGACTCTCCGGAATGCCTGGAGAGAGGGGACACGATGGACTACAAGGACTGAATGGAGGACCCGGATTCGATGTGAGCATTCCTTCTTGATTGACGAATAACTATTCTCATTCTGAATATACATAATAAGTGTTCAATATTCGAGATGTTTCTGTGTAGATAGATACAATGAAGAGAATGAAATACACGTGAATGAAAATAAACGATCAATTAATTGCAGGGTCCGCAAGGTCCTATCGGAGAAAAGGGCTATCCCGGAGAGGCTGGACCCAATGGATTCCCTGGTCTTCCGGGAACCCCCGGTTCCAATGGATTCAAGGGAGAGGCTGGCACTCCCGGATACCCCGGAGCCCCTGGAGCTCCCGGTCTTCCTGGACCTCATGTAAGTGCTGCAATCTAACCATCTCATACGATTTAAAGGTGAACGACGACATATCCAACTTTTAATGTAGGAGAAGTGTCTTGGATATCTGAAAATATATATAACCATCTGAGACTATTCTTCGAGACTAATATTTTTATCCACTATATTCCAGGGTGACTCTGGCGTGGATGGAATGCCTGGTCGTCCTGGAGAGCTCGGATACTCTGGTCGCCCTGGTATTCCCGGACTAAAGGGCGAAAGAGGATTCGACGGTGCCCCTGGTCTGGATGGTCGCGACGGAGCGCCTGGGTTCCCTGGAGAGCCCGGAATGGGCGGAGCTCCTGGAGCACCTGGTGCAGATATGTATGGTGCACCCGGACCCGATGGAGAACCTGGCTACCCTGGAAGACAAGGAGAACCCGGATTAGAGGGAGAATGTGGAGAGGATGGAGCAGATGGCATGCCTGGAATGCCTGGTCTTCCTGGTGAGAGAAGCAGTTTGATCTAGAGTGAACAATGGGTAATGATCCACGCCGCTCGTACACCATATATTTGAATGAATGCAGACTGAAAAAAGGATTAACTCTGAAGGGATATAAATAAATACATATCAGGCATCCACGGCGAGTCTGGCCTTCCTGGTCATCCAGGAGAGAGAGGACTCGTGGGAATCGATGGAAAGAGAGGACACGATGGACAGAATGGACTCCCCGGTGCCGACGGATTGCCAGGTGCCCCCGGTCAGCCCGGAGAGAGAGGAGATGATGGATACGTCGGAGCTCCTGGAGCTGATGGAACACCTGGATACCCTGGAGAGAGAGTAAGAACAATTCCAATAATTTATTTTTGAAATTCTCAGAAAATACTTCGGTCTGTTGAATGAAAAGGCATTTATCGATGAACGAATAGTTCATAACCTCGAATTGGAATATAGACAGTCAATGATGATGGGTACGGTATCCTCACCATTCAGGGAATGCCTGGACTTGAAGGCCGTGCTGGTCTCCGTGGAGATGATGGTCTTCCTGGTACCCCCGGTGTGCCCGGATACCCTGGAGAGAGAGGAATGGACGGATTCTCTGGTCCTGATGGAAGACCCGGGGCGCCCGGAAGACAGGGTACGCACCATTCACATATTGATTTTGTTCCCATCATCGGCATCCTACAAGCCTCTGCGCCTTATCAAAACGTGTATGTATCTGCGTTTCTCATTTCAGGTCCCGCCGGTCCTCCTGGTCAGCCCAGTATGAATCTCGAGATGCATCCTCAAGGAGAGCCCGGTCTTCCTGGAATGCCCGGAGAGAAAGGCTATCTTGGTCTCCCCGGAGACAACGGACGTGCGGGACAGAGAGGCAACGACGGTCTTCCTGGCCCTCCCGGACAACCCGGTCTCCCCGGTCTTCCGGGCGTACCTGGTACCAAAGGAGAACACGGAGGAGCTGGACCATTCGGACTATCTGGGAGGTGAGGAAGAGGGAGATGGAGTCAATGAGATTAGATTAGTGGAGGGACGGGTAAATGATGATGGTTACATGAGTAGCTCATAGCTTGGCTATGCGTCAGATTCGTTCCTCTTCAGAGCTGGTGCCGCTGGTCAACCCGGTACTCCCGGTCTTCCCGGTCCACCTGGTGCATGGTCCCCCAGCAGAGGATTCACCTTCACCAAGCATTCTCAGACCACCAATGTACGATCTCCATTCTATAGAACCCTTCTGACTTCTTCCCTCTGCAGATTCCCCAGTGTCCGAATGGAGCGACTCCTCTATGGACTGGATACTCGCTTCTCTATGTGCAAGGAAATGGAAAGAGCTCCGGACAGGATCTCGGTTAGCAATTCTTAATCATTTGTTAGTTCACAATGAAATTATGGAATGTAACTAGCACGTCGGTTTCTTTGCGAAGATGCATGATGTTTCAAACACGATATGTAGATAAACGGGAAAACGATAATGATTACAGGCCAGCCCGGTTCGTGTCTGCCCAAGTTCAACACGATGCCCTTCATGTTTTGTAATATCAACAGGTTTGATCTTTGATCTCTCCTCCCCCTCTATAATCCCTCCTTCTCTCAGCGTATGTCACGTCTCTTCTCGCTCCGACTACTCATTCTGGCTGAGCACGGAAGAGCCAATGACTCCCATGATGAATCCAGTGAGTAAAGAGAAGAAGAGGGAGAGAGTAGTCTTATTGGGGGAATGGTGGATGAAGAGGGAGTGGATCGAGGGGCGAGTGAATAGAGAGAGTAATTACAGGTATCTGGTACTGCCATCCGTCCTTACATCTCTCGTTGTGCCGTTTGTGAAGTTCCCACTCAGATCATGGCTGTCCACTCACAGGTACGTCCAGAGAAAATCATCGCTCACTTTCTCTTTAGTTCAATATCCTGTGGATAAGTGCCATTTTTACTGGATATTGAGATCATGAATCATTCAGGACACGAACATCCCTGAATGCCCTGCTGGATGGAGTGGAATGTGGTCCGGATACTCATTCGTCATGGTAACTCCCCCTTCATCAGCTCTTTCCATTCTTCTTTCAAGACCATAATATAAGTGAGATGTTCAATGGTTGATTCCAGCACACAGCTGCTGGTGGAGAAGGAACGGGCCAGTCTCTCCAGTCTCCTGGCAGTTGCATGGAGGAATTCAGGTGAGGAAGACCCTCTCCTCTCATCTTGGCGCCGTATCCACCTTCATCCTCATCATTCAGAGCCGTTCCCTTCATCGAGTGTCATGGTCGTGGAACATGCAATTACTACGCCACCAACCACGGTTTCTGGATGGCAGTAGTCGGAAAGGTGAGCAGTCGTGTTGAGGCAATCGCGCACAATCAAAGAACCCCACTAATTGCATGTCGTTCAGGACCAGCAATTCCGCAAGCCGATGTCGCAGACTCTCAAGGCTGGTGGTCTCAAGGACCGCGTCTCTCGTTGCCAAGTCTGCCTCAAGAACAGACCATGAACAGTCTACCGTATTCCGTCGACGGAATCTGCCTATCGACGACTAATCTAATTTCTTTCACTTGTTTCCAAATGGGCATATGTACTGCCAAAGCTTGCCCCGTTTCGTAGTATGATAGCAGCAAAACTCGATCGATTCACCCTAATGTGCTTTAGCGTACCCATCGTGGCCATGACAGTATCTTTCTTTCGCGTATTCCTTCCCTTCAAAATCTACTCAACATCGAACCAAACACTGAACTTCTGCTTCAACATACTAATCTATTCTTTTTTATTCTGATCATCATTATTTGATAAACTGTTGATTGATATTTGGTTCGCATAGTGAGGAGAGTGGAGGATTGAGAGGAATGGGGAAGGGGGGGATTCATTCTTTTTTTGCACAATTATGATTATTGGTGTCCATTTGCTCTGAAATACTGGGGAAATGACTCGGGGGAGTTAGAATGAGAGCTAAGGGGGGAGTGCTTCGAAATGGTGCTTTGATGTGTGTGGGTGACTACCTATCGAGTTTTGACTGGGGGAGGGGGCAGCAGAGAAAGAAACGATGTACAGCTTGAACAGTCGTGCAGGGGATGGAACAAGGGACATAATATTAGGTGGGGATATCAATAAGTGCTCAAAAAACAATTGATCGATGACTGCCTATCAGATATAGTAATTGGGCGCTCGCGAAACGTGGGTTTTGGTTGTGGAGACGGCTCCTGTCACCACCGCCCACAGTCAGTTGAAGAAGAAGGAAGATCATGTATTCCGGAAAGCGAGGAAATCGCAAAGAGAGCCGCGTTGCTGGCCACCAGTTCTCGCTGTCGCCCAACGCCGCGACGCATTTACCAACGAATTTACGGATAGCGACGAAGGACTTTCGCGCGACGAAGATGAGTATGAGATGGCGGCTGTGTAAGAATCGTCGGCCGGTAAGATGGAGGAGGGTAAAAAGACTCCTTCCAAGTACTCAGGCACGATCAGTGACTCTAAAACCACCTTTCCGTCCATTTCGAACAGAACATATCTGGTTTTTGGTGAATTACCACTCGAACCATCACGTTCACATTTACGATCTCCATGAGTGCACTTCTTCGCCAGGTGGATAGTGGAGCGCGGCGTGAAGGTTTGAAAAGCCTCGTGCAGAGGGGAGTAGCCAGCCGGGCTGCCAGTGATGAAGTCTTCTTTAAGTTATCTTTTCTGCCATTATTCTAAACTGCATCTAGTTCATTCTGATTTTTCGTGAACATTTTGAAGTCACCAGATTAATATGTAGGAAGCGATTTCTGACATTTCCGACTTTCTTCTGGCACAGCTCAAAAATGGAATCATCTTATATTCTGGCTACAGATAGCACTCGATGAGTGTAAGTGGGGGATATTTCGGAAATTTTGTCCTGGTGCGTTTTAGCCTCAGGGCATGAAGTGATGGGGGTGATGTCGTCATCAACCAAAATCCGTAAATCGAATCCAATCGATTTGTGAGTGGGTTCGATGTATTCCTCATAGAATTCTAAGACTCTTTTACTCTCGGATATTTTTTATTATTCCTCTGTATTTTAGAGGAATTTTAAGCACAAAATTAGATGTTTAATAATTTTCCCCGATTTGTGTTCAATCGCGGGAGGAGAGCGGGAGGAGCGAGGCGAGAGAGCGGAGGGAGTGAGAGAGACGCGTGCGAGAGGCTCCGCCCGTTTCTCTCTCGTCTCGCCTCTCTCCCCTCTCTGACTGGGAGAGGCGCGCACGCATCGAGAGCTCTCCCGGGTTTGAGAGAAGTGGAAATTTGAGTTTGCACAATTTTGAAGAAAAAAGTTTTTTTGTAGATGCAAAAATGTCTACATCTAAAATTGTAGATAGTTTTTCGATCTACAAAAATGTTTTTGTTCAGAATCGTGCAATCTCAAATTTCCTTTTCATACATATTTTTAGTAAATTCGTGCAAGATTTATGGCAATTAATCGTATCACTTCTTGCATGGGAAAGCCGTCAAAACGAAGAAATTCCAATATTTGCAGTATCCCAAAGCAGTTTTTCTCAAAATCTCGGGAAGCAATTTTCTCAAAACTTTTTTCTCATTTCTTATACATATTTACATTACCTAACATATTATTAAATAAAATCCCTGACGCCGGGTATGCATCAATAGTTGCGAAAGAAATCAATTTTTGATCTTGTAATTTCGCCATGAAGCGCAAAATTTCATGGATTGTACCCAACACATGAGCTGATGTCCATGCACTTAGGAATGTATTGGTACCAAGTTTGAATCGATACAGGTAAAACCGAGTGAAAAATTAATTTTTCAAGATTCGTCAAATTTCGAATTTCGCGCGCTTTAACGCGCTGCGGACGCGTCGCGGTTAGCCAAAAGGTGGTCAACCTGCCTACCTCACCGAGTACTACTTCCAGTGCAAATATGGAGCAAATACCTCGAATCGAATTTTGCCCCTAGTTCCAGCCACATGTTCAAAATCTCAGAATGTCTCTCATATGAGACTGGAAATCATATTTAATCTGTCCAGATTAAATTTCTTCTTAACGAGTATCTTTCTCGGATTGATAGATACTGCTGACTTTATGTTCATAATGGGTCTATTTATTGCTATCTCCTCCTCCCCCCTCCCTCTCCCTTCTCATCTCTCATTCACCATAAACGAACTTCGCCCATTATGTTCTACTCTATACAGCAGTTATTCATCCCTTCATATATGCTAACTATCTGACATTCAGGCATTGTGTGGGAGTGGGAATATCTCTCGTCTTCCTGGCTTCTCTGCAGGGAGTGAGAGGAGATCAGATGTAGATGGAAATTAATTGACCATTGGAATGCAGAAGATGGGTTGTACAAGATAAGGATTAATGAGCACATCATTCCCATTCCAGGCAGTAATAGGCATGGGTTGTTCGATTCTCCTCTTCCCCTCGTCTTCCCCTATCAAGTGTCCCATCGAGACTTGTCAGGTATTCCCATCCCCTCCTCCCCCCCCCCATCTCCTTCTCTCATCTCTCTGTATCCAATCTCCCTCTCCATCCTCTATATCATCATCGGTGATTATCTCCTCATGCTTCTCATGTACATCATTGTATTGTGGAGATTGAAGTGATCTTCCATCCATCTTCGGTCATACTCTCGAACCAATTCTGTCTTTTCAATCTCTCCTTTCACTATTCCATGGAAGAGATCAAAGACCGTTCCGACTTCTCCATTCCTTCTTTTCTTCTTTCATATTCTTCCTTCTCTTCTTCAATGATTCATCTCTCCATTGTAACATGGATATATTCCAGATTCAATGAGAAATCGATAGATATCTCTAACTGGAAGTAAACCGGATTCAGTGGATGTCTGATGGAGGAAATAAGGATTGGAGTGAGAATAAACAAAGAGAGAATGAAGAACAATGGAACCATATTGAAAATGTATTAGGAATTCTCATCATTCTACACTTTCCCTCTATTCCATTCCTCTTTATCATAATTGCTTCCTACCGACTCAATCCTCTATTTATCGCTTCTTCCCTCGGTCTCTCATCAGGCCGACGAACGCCACTCCGTCTGTTTGCTATTCTTTTGAGCCCAGCTGTTCACTTTCTCCATCACATACCAGACCCCCCCCCTCCTCCTCTTCTCTCTCTCTATTTCTCTGTCTCTGTCTCTCCTTCTCTCTCAATGACCTTTCTCTCTAACGGCTGGACCGACCAATTGATCAGAGAAGAAGAAGGAAACACTAGACTGCTAATAGTGAGAAGAACATCCTTCTCTCTTTTTTATATTGATATGCGGTACTCTCGAGTATCCCCCTTCCCCACCTCCCCCCCCCCCCTCCCCTCCCCTCCTCCCACTTTCTCCCCCTTCCTTCCTCCTCCTCTCCCACTCTCGTTTTCTCTTCCACGCTGATACTCGTGTCCTTTTCTCCCTTCTCTCTAGACTTGTTTCCTCTATCTTTTCTTCCTGTTATCAGGTCTCACTTCAATGCGCCTTTTTTTATTACTTTCGTTTTGTTTTATAAAGTTGATGACTAATTTATAATCTATAATTCCTTCACTTTCAATAGAAAGAACGATAAGGATAGAGGTGGAAAGGTTGACCATTGCCTCCACCTCGTACCATCCACTATATATTTCCATCGCCCGTTTTTTTGGTTGTTGAAAGGGAAGACACAACTTCTGGTTTATTCCTTCACCGCTCATGTTCATCCATTTTCTTTTATTTGCACTCAATATCAGAAATAGATTATCTATTTCTGATATTTCTGATATACTATTAAAGATGATGTAATGTTTTTTTGCGAAACAAAATAATTTGTTGACCACTTATTCTACGGTACTATGCAAATTCCCGCTTTTTATATTACGATAGAAAACGTATTGATCACTTTAGATGCCTTTTCTCCTCAAAATTGAACTTGTTGTTCCTTTATGAAATGGTTTAATTTTTCTCGTTAATGAATTATTTGCGCGAATATCTATGCGACACTAACGCGGTGAGCTATAGTCCGTCGTTCGCGTAGTCTGTGCTTTTCATATTTGCCTTGTTTATTTCAACGTAAGTCAATACTGAAATGGCCATTCTTTCAGCCTGTGATGTCTTATATTGCATTTTCTTCCGATCCACCCTCCAATGAGAGGAAAGAGGGAATTGGAGACCTAAATATGAGTGAGTATTTCATCATTTGTTGAAATTTAATCTTCTTTGTTACCATTTGACATCAGACCACTTCCAGGAAACGAATATTACTAAATCTTTATAATTCTAGGCGGTCCGGCATATCTATATTCCTTCTATCGATACGTCGAGATGGATAAATGGAGTGACGATTGTGTGGAGAGGATCAAGGAACTCAGTGGGGACGAGTCAGTTATCTTTATTTATCACACCCAATTTGGTTGGACTGAACGAATCGATAACATTCTATGTGCATAAACTATATTTGAGACTATTATTTATTTCAGCAGCCTTGGCTCCGAACTCTGTCGCGTTTTCAATCGAATCATTCTCTACTATTATTCGATGGAAGAATCCATTGTATGTTTGCTTGTCGATCACAAATCGAGTATTTTTTTATTCTTGAAAATGCTATATATGTCGTGGATTGCAGAGAGAAAGCGAGAGAAGTCAGAAGGAAGAATTAATGAGTCGAATTGATGCTGAATATGATGCAGAACATAGGATTTCATCGCACGAGTCACCCATTTCCCCCGATGGAATTGTGAGTTGACTTGTTTGGATTACTGGGCAAGTTATTATATCTAGAGTTATTCATGCTAATTGCTAATCTAATTTCTCGTTTTTGTTAGTCGTCGCGAGCGGTCCTTCTCCATTTCTCTCTGATAGAGAATGGAATCCCTCTAGTTCCCCTCGTCTACTCCATCAACTCAACAAGATCGGAATCCCCATCCAAGCCGGACTCTGGTCACCGTGTGATGGGTATGACCTACTCTGATGTTTGGTCCCTCAGATACCATTCTCGTCGAGTCTCGTTTCGCGATTGATGACTCGAGTTTGGTGGACTCAGTTCTAAAATCACGGGAGCCTTCTTCCATCATCAACAATGAACACTCTACATCAAGTCCTATCGTCCTGGATGATCGCAACCCTTTTTCCAGCCAAACTCTTGGGTCTGTGAATGGAAAGAAGACCGATCCCTTGACCCCCACCCAGACGAAATGATTCTCTCTCGAACGAAGAACCGTCCCGAAACCTATCTGAAACCATCCATCCCCATCTGGCGTCAACTGCCTGACATGATAAATGTAATGTAATGTAATGTGAAGTTCATTTGCTGCGAGGACTAAGTTCATTGAAAATGAGAGTGGGTTATTTACACGATACTGTAATACAATAAATATAAAATAAATTGATATTCTCTGAAGAGAGCTTCCTCATCGCATATTGCTCAAGATGAGGAAGAGATGTTGAATGGAGATTCGATGGAAAGAAGTGGAGATGAGACAGAAGTGAGTCATTCGATGGGAGAGAATGAAGACGAGGGAGAACTGACCGAGGTGAGAAAACAAGAGGATCCAATGAGTGGAATAGTTAGTAATGGTAATCGATGTTTCTCAGTCAGAAGATGAGCATCAGTCCATTTCTCGTGCGGTTGAGAGTACGGTAGTGCAGCCAGTGAAAGAGACTACGATGGGTGTTATTGATCAGTCCACAGATGAGAGGAGAATACAGCGGTCAGTTTGACTCTACTGAAGGTTTTCTTTCCGTATAAATCATGAGAAACCTGAATCTACCCCTCTGTGGAATTTTTGACCATCTGATTGCAATCTAATCGTCCGCTTAATATCTAGATCATTCCAATAGACGGTATATTGAGTCTGTGTTGAGTATAGATTACAGACTCTGTCCCTAATTGTATGTCTTGAGCGAATCTTCTCTGGATATCATCCGTCAAGTCCGTCCTCGCATTCCTCCCCCAGTCAGACAATGCAAAGTGGAATTGAGAGGAGAAGAAGAAAGAGGAGAGTCATCCACCAAAACTCAATCAACGTTAGATAAAATTATTCATACGAAACCGTATTATCACTTCTATAACGATTTTGCCACTTCACATGAATAACTTCTTTTGATTGTCAGTTCCGAATCGACGTCACACAACGAACTCCACAACACGACGTCATCTGATGCTTCTTCCATTAAGGAAACTCCATCACTGCGACTGTGAGTCATCACACTTGATCCATAGACTAATTATGTATCTTTCATCTTTGATCTAATATTGTCGGTTTTGGATTAACTGATCATTTGCAGTAAACAAGAAGTGCCTGAGAATCCATTCGTATCTCCTCCCACTGTCCCCATTCGATCTCACACTTCAGTCACTCCTTCCGCACTCATGATGTTGGTTAACAATCTTCAATTATCTTTACTTGCGTGTCACAGTGAGTCTATGTATTCTTATCATCAATTTGTCATTCATTCAACTTCCAGAAAGACGGAGCCGCAAACTCCAACCTCTGGTCATTCCGTTCACAACTACAGTAACCCGTCAAGGTATGATTAACTGAATGGCATTAGGATCCATTCTCGTTTTTGTTAGTCGTCGCGAGCGGTCCTTCTCCATTTCTCTCTGATAGAGAATGGAATCCCTCTAGTTCCCCTCGTCTGCTCCATCAACTCAACAAGATCGGAATCCCCATCCAAGCCGGACTCTGGTCACCATGTGATGGGTATGACCTACTCTGATGTTTGGTCCCTCAGATACCATTCTCGTCGAGTCTCGTTTCGCGATTGATGACTCGAGTTTGGTGGACTCAGTTCTAAAATCACGGGAGCCTTCTTCCGTCATCAACAATGAACACTCTACATCAAGTCCTATCGTCCTGGATGATCGCAACCCTTTCTCCAGCCAATCTCTTGGGTCTGTGAATGGAAAGAAGACCGATCCCTTGACCCCCATCCAGACGAAATGATTCTCTCGCGAACGAAGAAGCGACCCGAAACCTATCTGAAACCATCCATCCCCATCTGGCGTCAACTGCCTGACATGATAAATGTATGTATGTATGTATTAGGAACCGAATCATGTTGAGGTTGTATACAGTTTGACGGAGTGTGTTTCAGCGCAGGAGTAATAAAGAAGAAGTGGACTCCTGTTGATGCGACTGAGACTCCTCCACTGGCCTCTTCTTCCTACATTCCATTCTCCCTTTCCACTCCATCTTCCTCTTGCAATCCAGTCCCTACTACCACTCCTTCCCCTGATCTCTTCCCTTCCTTATCTTCCCCTTCTTCTCTCTCTCATCCTTCCTCATCTGGTGCTCATCATTCTACGACCTCATTCAATGCATCGCCACGAGGAATTGATAATTACACTCAGTCAGATCAGTTTACGAATTATTTATCTAATTCGACTTTTTTAACGAGGACATGATCAATAAAATTGTTCAGGAATATCCTGGCTGCTAAGACGGTAGAGATCAACAATCAAATCATCCATATTAACAGCATCAAACAGTCAGTTTGTTTATTCATCTACTGGGTCATGTAGATTTCTCCATATATGTCACTTGTTAGATTGATATTGTTTATGAAGAGCAAAGAATATTTTAGAATGGCAATCCCTAAAGTGCCTCCATTGGCTCTAGGCCATCTATCGGCTCCTCTTCCAACCTGTTCAAATAGGTACGGTATTCATTATGGGAACAATTGCAAATTCATCTCCCGACTTCTACCTACTCCATATTGGGAGGGGGGATAGTTGTGTGTTACTGTCCATTCCAATTCCAGTATTCCTCTCTCAATGGAGATATTCGAAAGTGAGTGCAGAAAAGTCTCCAATGAAGTTCACGCACTCGAAATGTAAGTGTGTCCATATTTATTATTGTTTAATTGGTTTGGTTTATTGATTATGCACTATTATCATAATCTTCTGAACTATTTTCTTTGTTGAAGCCATCGAATTTAAAATATGGATTGAATGTGAGGATGACTATGAATAAGGGTTCCATTGCAGGCGATTCAATGACATTGACGTCCCGTCTAATGAATACTTCAGAGTGAGTAATCTGGAAGTGGGAATCACCATAGAGAGGTAAAGAGAAGAGAAAAGAAATTATGATGGAAATGATAATGAATGAATAATTTGAGGATATTGACGTTGGTAAAGAAGAGAGTGGAAGAGGCGGAGAATCGATGGAAGATGACGACTGATTCAGTAGAGAAGAGAACTAAGAATGGACAGGGAACTCCATTGAGGTGAGTGAAGGAAGACGTTGAGATTAGATTCGGTAATTACATTAGAAGTAAGAAAATGAGAGCGGGTAAGTGAATCACTGAATTACAGACGCAAAATATCGAAAATATCCGGGAAATCGAAGGAATTGGGAGTGAAAACTGGAGAGAAGAGAAACCATCCCGGTCAGTATCTCCCTTATCTTTATCCATTCAAATATTCCCATTTCATGGATAAAATTGTCGTAATGATGGATGGCTCCATTCCTATTCCCATCTTTGTAGAAATAGATATATGCATTACTTATTATGCAATCACAACAAAACGGATTGTTCAGATTCGATTCTTCCTGCTGAGAAAAGTGCATCTCCAAAGAAACGTCGATTGATTAATAGAGAGTCAATGGTGGAAGGAAGAGATGAGAGAAGAGAAGAAAGAATGAGTGAAAGAAGAGAATCGGATGAGGAACCATCGACATCGAGAGGAAGAAAATATGATGAGACGGATAGAAGAAGTGAGTGATTGAAGGAGGACAGAGTATATTTGTTGTATGTGATACTGATGGAATAAGGAATATGGATTAGATACTCGATGGATGTTATTCATTTGATTGCAGGAAGTGAGTCTCGTTGGTGTCCCTACTGCAAGAAGAAGACTTCTCACACGGCCACCTACTGCTCCGTCTACAAGACATATGAAGCCAGAAGGGCCAGACTAGCCGAACTCAAACTGTCAGTCCCACTTATTTGATGGACTGGGGGGGGGGGGGAGGAAGGGAGTGAAGTGTATGATTCTTTCCCATTGCAGTTGCTTTCACTGTCTGGACATCTACAATCCCCAATCGTGCAATCGTAAAGAACACATGAGACAGTGCCCTGTGAGTTTTCTTTCTGTAGAAGGACTAGAGGTTGAATGTAAAGGGGAGGATGGAGAGGGAAGAAAGGGGAAAGGGAGGAGGGGAGGGAAGGAGAGAGAGAGAGCTCTGTATCAATAAAAGGAGTGTATTTCAGAACTGCAAAAAACATTCTTCGCATGTTTCTCTGTGCAAGTTCCTTAACAAGAAGCAGTTTGATTAATCTCGATCCCCTGATAGAAAGAAAGAGAGGATCAGAAGGAACGATTAATCAGATACGTTATATTGTTATGTTGTCACTAATTCTTACCCGGTCTTTCTCAACTTAGTATTCATTCACGATTTCACAAAACAGTTTCAAGGTAGTTGCAAATTGTAGTTGCCGATAAAGGCGATACCAATGAGACTTAATCTATTTGAAATCTACAACAACAAGACAATGTTTGCCATCAATATATTTTCTCATACTTGGTTGATCTTCTTCTTGATGCCTATAGCTTTTATGACAAGGTCGGATTGCATTGATTATCCGATATCTCGATGATGCGAGACCAATCTGGTCGAATTTATTTCCGATTTAAATAACCTTTCATTTTTTATGATGGATTCCTTTCCTTTATATGATCTGCTCTATATACCATACGACATCATGCATATGTATTATCAATGGAGATTTCTCTTTCGTCTTCTTGTTCATTCTTCAAGAGGACAAAGTGCTGAGTTGGACCTTCCATTTCATTATTTATTTGACATTGGTAGAGACTAGTGTTGTTATGCTCGAGTGTCACTCGGCGAGCACTCCCGCTGCTCTCACAGAAATATCTCCAGATCAGCGTGTGTGCAAAACCGGGAGGGAATAAAATATTGAGGGGGAATTCTGAGGTGTGTCCCAAATTACGCCGGCGTCAATGATATGCATAAAGAGGTGCCTTTGATTGAAGATCACTCATTTTTGGAATGCGTGATAACAAGATCATTCGAGCCGATGATGAACTCAGATGGCTGGTTTCGGAAGTGATGTAGACTTACATCTACTCACTCAGAAGAGAGAATATCTTCCATTTCAGAGTCCAAAGTTGTTATAACGAGATGAATTGATCCGTGTTTATTAGATATGATGGGACTTATTAGAATAATTCATTTATTAGATGGTAGGATTACTGTATAACTCGTTCAGATTCGATCGATAGACAGATTTGAGACATGTTTTATAACTGGGTTACATCGTGTGAATATATTTGATCTTACGCGGAGAGAGTATGGATACAAGCAGAACGGAGCTGCAGCACACGGAACATCACTCGGAGAGTCGAATGCAGGTAGGGCCCATCTGAATGCGATCCAGGTTATAAAATAATCTATGTTTTTCATCCTTTAAAAAACTATTGCAGGATCGATCTAAAACAAATCGACTGATCAGACACTTGGTTTTGACTCTAGCAGCGATCATTATAATTACAGCCACTGGATGCTCTGATCGAGAAGTGCAGGAGGGAGGAGATCAAAGAGGGAGAAATAGAATTGGATTGGGATTCGATATCTTAACTCCGATTTCATTACGATGATTTCAATGACGGTCGATAGCTCATAGCGATGTCTGCATGGAGGCTTATTTCCTTCTTGCTTACAATATTGCTATGAACCTAGAAGTAAATCGAAAAAATATGATCCCAACGGCCAGTGTTCTCATCCTTCATCTCATCCTCTTCTGGGCGATGCTCCACATCGAGGTATATTGTAGTGAGCGGTACTGTAGTTGGGGGGGGGGGGGGCGTACTGTGTATCTGGTAAACCATCACGAGCACTTCTTTGAATCATAAGGGTACGATAATCGGCAATCTGATCTTTGATCTCTGACTTATTATCTCTTATCATAGTGATGTGTTTCAGCTCCCCACATTCGGACACCTCGATCCCGATCCCTGGTCCCGCGATGCTCCTCCACCCTCCAAGACCACGGTGAGTACCGTAACCCACTCTCTACCGTTTTGCTACCGTGTCCCATTATGGATAAGTACAATAGTGAACGGAACATCTCACATTTGATCTCTCATCTGTGACATGGGCATAAGTCGGTGTTGTCAAATATTCATCTACTTCCAGCAACCGATGCGTATCCCTATCCCGACCACAGCCCCATGCCCCTCTACTCTGACCCCGCATTCTTCATTGTCGTTGCTCTCTCGGTATACGGTAGACAAAGTTTCATGAATCGACAACTGATTTTATAGATTATGTTCTGCTCCTCAATTATCACGAGCTCTCCTCCTCCGTCTCCTCCCGTCTCTCACTCCACCTCTCTACTCATCACGAGTGCTAAGGGAAAGAAGAGAATCGGAAGACCGATGGCCAATGAAGGGGAAGAGGCACTTCCGGTACGCAGTAGTCCTATTCAACTTTTGTGATTTATTGATGATTGTTGGTAACCCCGCCACTGCAATTGTGTATTTATAATATTTAAAATAATCAATAGAACGTTGCAAGAATACTTGAAAAATTGGTTTCAACAACCGGTGGAAAGAGCATCTGGTCAGTAATCCTTGATCTCTGCTCAGAATGATCAGACGCGCGGAGATGGTGTCAAATTTGGGAATTGGATACAAACTAGCCGTACGTTGACCATTGAATCCTTTCGAAGAATGAGATTCTATGTGCTCTCATTATTCCATTAATGCAATTAATGTTTCACACATTCTCGCTAATCGAGACTATTCTCGAACTACGATAATAGATATTTTGAATAGTTGGATACATAATAGAAAGTAGTATCATCATTGAATTTTGTCTTCTGATCCAAAAGTGCCTTCTATGACATGATTCATCTCCCTTGCAGAGTTCGGCATTGAGCACGTGCGGAGAGCCATCATAGAGCGATTCCAAATCGAATACACCGAGAAATTTTTCCGATTGTATCAAAATGGCACCTACTCCGGAGTAATCTCTCACAAAGATCACGCCGTAATCCTTTCTCAGTTCACGATGCACCATTCATCTTTATCGCACCATGATCATTTGGTACCGTAATCCTTTCTCAGTTCACGATGCACCATTCATCTTAATCGCACCATGATAATTTGTTCAGATCTTCATGGAGGAGATTGAGAAGAAGAAGAAGACGGGAGATGTGTCGAGGCTGAAGGTGAAATATGAGATACACTTAATGCATAATCATATGAATATCTAGTGGTAGGATTACTGTATAACTTCTTCAGATTCGATCGATTGACTATATTACATACATACATACATACATACATTTATCATGTCAGGCAGTTGACGCCAGATGGGGATGGATGGTTTCAGATAGGTTTCGGGTCGCTTCTTCGTTCGCGAGAGAATCATTTCGTCTGGGTGGGAATCAATTGACTATATTATGGAAGAATTTAGACACATTTCATAACTGGGTTACATCGTGTGAATATCTTTTATCTTGCAGAAGAGAGAGTACGGTCACAAGAAGAAGAGGGCTAAGGCACATGGAACAGCATTGGGAGATTCGAATGTTGGCAGGGCGCAACTGAACGGGATCAAGGTTATAAAATAATATATATTTTGAATCCTTTTTAAAATTTATTTTAGGATTGATCTAAAGCAAATTGAAGCTGAATAGACACCTGGTTTTCACTCTAGCATAGTGAATTGGTAGTTATAATTACAGCCGCTGGATGATCTTATCGAGACGTGCAAGAGGGAGAAATAGAGATCGATTGGGATTCCATTGCTTATCTCCGATTTTATTACGACGATTTTAATGATGGTCGATGGCTCATAGCGATGTCTGCAGGGAAGCATTATTTGCTTCTCGCATACATCAATGCTATGAACCTAGAATAAAATCGGAAAAATTGGATCCCAAAGGGTTTCGAGTCGAAGTGTACGTCCGCGCGGTAAGTATTCCCGAAGGATTCTAATGTGCTTTTCACTATCTCAAGAATGTCTGCTTTCTCCTTTCGAATTCCAATAATAGTTGAGACACAATGAGATAAGAGAGGAACACTTGAAACACATATTAGTATTTTTACACTTATTAGTTCCTTCTAGGTTGTTTCTTCTTTATCATTTCTGAATCATAATCTGTCACCTTCAGCACCTCTTCTCCATGATGAAAAGGTAACTTCCTGTCCCAATATTTGATCAGGTAATTATTCATTTGTGTAGATTATGAGGTTGATCGAAAATTGATCTTTGATCTCTGGGAATTCTCTTTCTAATTCGATATTTATTATTGGTGATAGTGGATCATGAACGAGAAATAGATGAACAAACAATAAGATTTTTTTTAAAATTCAGATGAGGTGGTATCCGGAAGAGATGGAAAAGTCGGCTACATGTTGATGCGGGAAGAAGAGAAGGAGGGAAAAGCTGGAGCGAAGAGGATTGAGACGTGAGTAGGATTTGATATATTATTCGATGGATGACTCTCCTAATTTAACATGCTTCATATTCGGTTAGAATTGTGAAACATAATGTGAAATGAGTAAAGTCAATCTTGATATGCCAGTTCTGATAGGAATGCCAGAACTTAGAATGCTACTCTGTGAACATTGGTCTATGATGTTTATTCTCTGATTTATGTTCCATATATTATCCAATGACTTCAGAATCCAAGCCAGGATCATGGCGGATCGTAGCGAAGCCACCATCAAGAAGAATAAGCTCCTCGGGAACATTAGTGCCAAATTCAAGGCGGTTTCGATGAAGGACCACCCCCCATTCCTCACGCTCGGGCAAAATCATCTCGCATGCGTGTGCAGCGTAAGTTATCAACCATGAACTTTGATCTCTGATTTCTCATATTTTCTATCAGATGATGATATTTCATCTCTACTAAGCCTCTGAATTTCAGCTTCGCAGAACGGTCACTAAGATCAATGAAAAGTTGCTGGAGCATCCAGGGATCGAAATGCTCGTGGTACCCATCCTGGCCCATGGAGTGGTGAAGGCAACGAGACAATGGTTCCGCACAAACGGATGCACACGGGAAACGGTATCTTGCCCATTATTCATTCCTTTATCAGAACTGTCTCTCTCCATTATCTTTCGTCTCATTGACCATAGTGTGTCTCGCCCCTATTTCAGGTTGTATTTAACCTTTATAATGCTTGCAGGAGAAGTGTCGTACAGTCGACGCCAACGTTTTCGAGAATTGTCCCCAGACAAAAATGGATCCGATTTCCTCTGAGAAGGTCCTCTCTCTCCCAACGATCGTGAGCTGCTTCGATGAAGTGTCAGTGAAAGTGATAATCCTGACAAGAGCGTGCAGAGTGAATATTGGAGGTGAGTTAGTGATTGGAGATGTCTTCTGATTTTATGGATGGGGTTATAACGTATACTACTTCAGGGAAGGATGAAGCTGAGAGCGCACAGTGAGAGGGTGGGCCCCTATGGATGCTCGTTCGACTGCGAGTTCTTCGATGTGCTCGACTGTCCTGCAATGAAGTACCTCTGGATCGTATGTTTCAAGTTCATATTTGAGAATTATTATTTGTGATTGAGAATGAAGAGATGATGACCTATGAATATCCCTGCTAACGACTACCGATTTCTACTGGCCTTTTTGGCAAGTAAATGGCTTGCGAGTGTCTCCGTTCCGATCGAGGATGAGTAGCGAGCGAGGTGTCGGAGAGCTGGAAACGATTCCCCCCCCCCTCTCCCTCCCCCTCCTCCATTCACACAATAATGCATGTCGAATCCCTTTCTCGTTGACATAATTTATTCCTCCTTTCTTCCTCCATCCATGTACTGTGTATTTGTTACTTATCTTATTGTATCTCCCTCTGCTCTCATTGGTTTTCTCTTCTCATTTCCATTCGTGTATTGTGCTCATCACTTCTAAATTCATGAATCAATGATGCTGAAATTCGATTCAAAATGTCATTGACGGTCGATTTATACACAACATATATCCCAAGTAAACCTCTGTAGATGCCAATTCTCCCACTTTTCCATTCAGTATTCCTTATATAAGAGATACTCTGTGTTTCCAGAGATGGTGTTTGTTGCATTATTTTTTCGAAATTTCCTTATCTGATCAGTCAAGGTAACCCACATATTAGTCAGTCATGTATCCGATCTGATTCCAATAGAGAATTCCAGTCCCCATTTCGATGGCTCTTCGAATGAGGCAGTCGATTTGTGTGACTAGACTTTTCTTCGTCTGAGAATCAATATCGGTCTTTATTCGTTTTTCTTCTTTTCGACTGACTTATCACATAATGAAAATCTTAGCATTTCATCTTTATTTCTTCATTCATGATGTTCCCTTCCTTCCCTATCAATCTCATTAGACTACCGTACCCCATATATAATTGATATTTGATCTTTTTATTTAGAAAATATGTATTACAAATTGCAGATTCTTTGATTGCTAAGTAGACGGTCCCTTGTTAATGATATCCTCACATGATTATTTGTATTAATTTTTAAATATCATCGATAATAATCCCGTAATGAAATTGACCCCATGCAATCACTCTCAGTAATCAATATAATGCTCATAATAAACATTTATTTAAATATTCTTCTTGGTGAAAGATCAATGGACAATGGCAAATATGATAAAGAGGAATGGAATGGAGGGAAAGTGTGGATTGATTAGAATACATTAAACATTCTCAATTTGACTCCATTGTTCTTCATTCTCTCTTTTTTTTATTCTCACTCCAATCCTTATTTCCACCATCAGACATCCACTGAATCCGGTTTACTTCCAGTTAGAGATATCTATCGATTTCTCATTGAATCTGGAATATATCCATGTTACAATGGAGAGATGAATCATTGAAGAAGAGAAGGAATAATATGAAAGAAGAAAAGAAGGAATGGAGAAGTCGGAACGGTCTTTGATCTCTTCCATAGAATAGTGAAAGGAGAGATTGAATGGAGATTAGACATAAAGAGTAGATAAATCACTAGTGATTGGTGTGATGATTGCAGCCATATCTTTCTCAGTATTGAAGATAGAATTGGTTCGAGAGTACGACCGAAGATGGATGGAAGATTTATGTACATGAGAAGCATGAGGAGATAATCACCGATGATGATATAGAGGATGGAGAGGGAGATGGGATACAGAGAGATGAGAGAAGGAGATGGGGGGGGGGGGAGGAGGGGATGGGAATACCTGACAAGTCTCGATGGGACACTTGATAGGGGAAGACGAGGGGAAGAGGAGAATGGAACAACCCATGCCTATTACTACCTGGAATGGGAATGATGCGCTAATTAATCCTTATCTTGTACAACCCATCTTCTGCATTCCAATGGTCAATTAATTTCCATCTACATCTGATCTCCTCTCACTCCCTGCAGAGAAGCCAGGAAGACGAGAGATATTCCCACTCCCACACAATGCTTGAATGTCAGATAGTTAGCATATATGAAGGGATGAATAACTGCTGTATAGAGTAGAACAGAATGGGCGAAGTTCGTTCCTGGTGAATGAGAGATGAGAAGGGAGAGGGAGGGGGAGATAGCAATAAATAGACCCATTATGAACATAAAGTCAGCAGTATCTATCAATCCGAGAAAGATACTCGTTAAGAAGAAATTTAATCTGGATAGATTAAATATGATTTCCAGTCTCATATACTCCCAACTAAAAATAGTATTATATTCACTCTCTGGCCATACATCCACACGAATAATGCTATATTGAGCAGTAAAATAGTGATAACTGAAGTATAAGAGCGAGAGGCAAGGAACACATTATTCTTCTTGCAGCTCAAACTCCTTTTGACTACATTTTCGTAACTTTTTCACCTGAATCACCTTTTTTCCTCCATGAGAGAGAGAGAATTCCATAGAAGATATTAAGTGAGAGACTGAGACATGAAATGACTGAAGGAATCCAGTCTTCATTTAGAGATGATGAAGGAAACCTTTGGGAATAATGACCATCGCTGAAGTACCGAAAAGTTGGGCTATTTGAAGCTCCCGTGTTATTTCCAGACGTATTTCACGAGTTTTTCTTATTTGGAAGTACTCCTTACATCAATAAGATAACAACTATCAATCGAGTCATTGTATGAACAATCCCCATACTCGAAGTCTCGAATAGCATCGAAATTAGAGCATGAAGAGAAGGGAGAGAAGGGCATCTGAAAGAGATTGAGGATTGAGGGTGAATGTGTAGAGTAATAACGTCATGGAGATGTGATGGAAAGATACAAAGAAGAGATGAAGAAGTATTCAATAAAAAATAAAGTAGAATAATACCTATTAATAATGGCAGACGAGAAACGCCTTAATTTTGTTCACACTGAAATGGACACATCTGATGCTCAGCTGATAAGGATAGTCTGAGGTTTGAAAGAAGAAGAAGAAGAAAGTAGTCACTGATTAGACTATTCAACAGTCGATAGAGAGAGACAACCCATAGGAGAGAACGATTCCTTCTCTAGAGAATTGGCCGAATTACTCGATGAAAGAGCAAACATTCAATTTCCCCTAAAGCCTCTTCAGCTTCATTTTACTGAAAGTTTCTCGAAAGAACCCAACGTAGAATACTAATAAAGTTGCTGTCTCTACGTGATAGTACAGTAGGCTACAGTCTGTATCATTGCAATCAATCATCATTCACAATTCGATGGCACTTTTATTCATAGTCGTTGCACCGGTCGATTGGTCTATCCTCTCTTCTTCCTCCCTCATTGAGCCTTCATTGGCAGTGTAATCTGAAGAGGATTCGCCGTCTTGAATGGAGCCGAAGCATCCTTGGCATCATTCGTCGTCTCCACATATTGAATCACCAGTTTGTCTTCCTTCGGGGCACCCGACTGGAATGGATACTGCACTCAGGGAGAGACAATGTTCTACCGTACCAGTCTCGTGATATCGATTGCCGAGCATCCTCCAGCCTCCACGAATCCGAACACTGGCTTGATACGGTAGAGTTCGTTGTTGGAGGTTTTCACCTATAGATCAAAGATCAATATCGATTGAGTGACAAGAATCCAAACCTTGAAGGCGATTTTCTTTTCACTTGAATTGATTAGTTGATGGGTGGATGCACCTCCTCCTGCTGGCAACTGAAGGGATACGGTATCAGGGGAGATCGATATAGGAGGATTACGGTACCGCGCAGATGGGAGGATCGGCTGCCAGTGACATTATCGATTGGAGGGGAGAAGAGAAGGATGACCAGTCGATAGAGAGAGAAGATACGAGAGTGAATGAAGAATGGACTACGCCTCACTATACCTAATCAGATTAGAGAAATAAAAAAAGTGTTATTCCTCAATCACACGTAAACATTTATTTTTCGAAATTTCATTTTTTTGTGTATCACGAGAACATAAAGAACAAATTTCATCTCTTATCTCAAAACAAACAATCGTGAAGCCACAATCAAAAACAGCAATGACAACATGGTATAACAATAGGGTGAACTTATCTGCTTCTACTCTATCAGTTCTTCTCTTCCATTCCAATAGGTTTGGGGCTGAAGTTGAATGTAACTTCGCCATCTGTGAATTGAGTCTGCAAAGTATTCGATCAACGAATAACGGGGATGGTCAACTGACGATGACATGGATATTCTTCTCCTTCAATTGATCAGATGGAATGAAGTAGACTCCCTGCTTGTGGCCAACAGACCACACAAGAGATGACTTAAATATTACGAATTAGTATTAATAAAATGTCGAAAGAATGATCCAAATGGATCTTTTCATATTCCAATCCATATCATCATTCTTCTGACCTCTCTCTTTCTTCCCGTAGTCATCCAATATTCTCCAAACTGCCAATCAACCCACATCGCAATTCCATTCATTTCCCCTCTGCAATACAACCGGGATTCAGAAAGGTACTTAATATGGATTCAGTATTCAATTTATAAATAGGAAACTGACGTGACTTGGATCAGCTTCACATTCCTCAATGAGTCATCATTGGGTGAAGTCTCAAGATTGATATGGAGTAGTTCTGTCCCTGCACGACCACTCTCCTGTCAATATTACGTTGCTAATGTAAATTGAATGATGTTTTTTAAACATTCCAATTGAGTTCCACTCAACCTATCTTATTCATTCTGATGTAAATACTTCAATTATATAAAATAATAATATTATCGATAGTCTTTGATCATGAACTACCAGATGGACTGTCCCTTTATCCCATTCTTCTCACCTCATCCTTCCATCCCTCGCTTTCCTCTCCCACATATTCCCATAGTGAATAATCCTCCACTATCTCATCAACTGCAGATCGAGCCTTCTGAGAGATCAAAGATCACAATGATCAGTGGAAATATTTCTATTCTTTTAGAATGAACAAACCTCCGATAGATCATCGAACTTGGACAGATTGAATCCGTTCACACTGCAAACAAAAATATAATTTATTGAGATGGCCAATGGAAACATACGTTCCGACTCTTCCAGCAGTATTGTGTAGATCTCTAAACTTCATCGGAATCCCACGAATGCTGCATCTCTGAAGACAATCACATTTTCTTAAGGAAAATAAGAGTATGAGCGCCATAGGTTCCACTCACATTGGGCATCACTGGAATGGATTTGTCTCGATGGATTGATCGAATCTTCTCCACTTCATACCAGAAGGGAAGATTCTCCCATGGAAGAACCGAGGAGAGGAAGAAGGGTTCACCCACGATCAGAGAGGGCTGAAGAGAGGAGGAGAAAGATAATTATAGATCACACCCATTTCATCTTTCCCACCTTGGGAAGATCAGCCATATCAGCAACAACTTGGACATTATTCAGTTGGTAATGCTTGATGTATCTGATAATATGGATTATCCTATGCCTCCCCCTCCCCTCCCTCCTCCCCCTTTATCTACAGTGTCATCTCTTCCTATCTGAATCTACCGTATCTCTCACTTGCGTAATATCTTCCTCATCCATGGAGTTCTTTCTAGTATGGTCACTCTATTGGCTCCTTCTCTGACTGATGGATGGAGACCCAGCATCGATCCCTCTCCGATCACGACTACTTCCCATGGATGGAGGGCAACTTCCTGATACAGTATTCATTCGTATCACCTACCGTATTCCTCCCAATCGACATCTACCGTACCTGTTCAATAGCTGCTGCCAGTCTTTCATCCTCCATCAGTTCATTCATACGATAGATCATGGTCCTTGAGAGTCTCGCATGGAAATCACACACACAATACGGTCTATCAAGTGACGTCAAACTGAAATGGAATATCATGTTATGAATTATGTATAGAATAGATAAAGGAAGTAATAATATCATTTACTCGCGTTTCTTTCCTTCTCAGATACAATATGAATAAAAGGGCGGGCGGGACATGTGTCCATCTCTCCATCTTCATACCTTCCATCATCAATGGCGAACCACAGACTGAATTCGTCGTGGCCTCCTAGCAGAGGAACCATTTGTCCTCTTTCCACTCCAATTCTCTTCGGAGGATAGTAGATGGCTTGCATCCAATGATCTCGCCACTCCAATTAATCCCTTCATCAATCGATACTTCATTATTCTACCGTACCCTTGAGTTGGAATCTTTCCAGTCGGGAGCCATAGTGAGTGTGTTTCCTCCGTCACTTCCATCCATATCGAGATCCCACCATGCAAGAAACGCGTCCACTCGTCCCGATTTCGTTACCTATAACGTTTATTGAACATAAATTGTATGATAAGTTGGGAAATATGAGTAAAATGATCTACCGTACCTCCATTCTCGCAATCGCAGTCTCATCGAATAGAATGGATTGGGAGTCTTCAAAGTTGAATCTGGAACACATTTCTTACCGTAATCCTCGTGACACGACTAACTCGAAGGCTACGGTAGGCTCGGAGAGGGGAGTGAATTGGGATGAGGGAAGGATGAGAGAGGCTTGGACGTCGTGGACTGAGCAATTCCCTGAATGAAATGAATGGCCAATCGATATCTAGCCTCCCCCCTCCCCCTTTCACTAACCCGGACAATGACTTCCAAGAGGCGATCCATCCTCTATCACAGTCACTTTTTTCTCTCTCGTCTCCACTTCTTCATGAACAGGAATGATGCATTGACGCTGCAATGTTCCCCAATTCAATCCAATATCTCCTCATTCTCACTTCAATCCCCTTGGGATCTCTCACCCTCAATGGCACTCTCATCTCTACTTTTCTTTCCTCTTCTCTTCTCATTCCAATCTGGGGAACATCATTGAATTTACGAAGGAAGTCTGGTGATTCAGCCGCTTGCACGTAGAATTTGGCACGAGCAGGAATCACTCGGCATCCCGGCTGGATAGGGGAGGATTACTGTAGAGATGGAAGTGATATTGATCACCTGGACTAGTTTTTCGAGTGCTTCCTTGAATGTCCTTAGTGCACCTTCCCCGATGAGTTCAGTATCGAATACCTGAAAGGGTTGTCGACTAATCGATATTGGATGGTTACCGTACCTCGGCCACGATCACATTCGGTTTCTCGCCCAGATGGGAGAGATCCGTGGATCGATGGGCAATCACCTGAGACAGTATGATCATCTTACGGTACGGTATTCTACAATTTACCGTAATGAAGTCTGCGTATCCACTCTGATCGATGATCTTCTGTGCACAATCGGCCATCGGAGCGAAGACCTGATGGAGATCAAAGATCAATCGAGGAGAGGGGGAGGGGGGAGTGGATACCTCCAATGCAGTCACTCTATCAGCTCCAGCCCTTGCTGCCATCAGAGAGAGCAATCCCGTTCCAGTCCCTGATTATCGATTTCCCTTCTTTCTTCCTACCGTATACTCACCGATATCCAATACGTGCACGTATTCTCCCTTCGCTTTCTTCTCCTTGATTACGGTAATGAGTGCGGCTTCGTATCGATCGTTCCTATCGTAATCCAGAATCATATCCCCGAAGCGGGAACGAGCAATCTCCTGAATGGTATACTATGTATGGATACTGTATTGATTAATTGACCTGGACGATATCGTAATCCTGATGGGTGACCTCCCATTCTCTCTCTCCAGTCACATGATTGACCTTCTCTTTGAAGACTCTCTCTCCACTTTCCACAGTTCCAACCATCTCAACTATTTATTATCCTTCTATATTAATCGAGAAAACCAGTCTTAGCTCAACAACTCATACACATTCAGATATTTATTAATGTATTCGAACATCGTGTAAGGTTGTTTGGAAATTAGAGCTGGATTAGAGATCAAGTTTATTCACAGACTAGCAAATTCGAGAAATCTTGAAACATCTGATAAATAATCTTCGTTGAGGCAAGGATACGGTACAATGAAGAATAAGATGGATAATCACTTCTTGATGTCCACTTCTTCTATTCCAACTTTGACATCATCTACATCAACAGTCTCCTTCTCTTCTCCTTCTCTTTCATCTACAGTATCCCTTGGACTTTCTCCATCTCCCAATCCCTCTCCCATCTCCTCTTCTCCTCTTTCATTCCTCTCTGCAATAGCCGCACACACCTGAAGAGACTACGGTAAGCAAGTAGTCCATGTCGATCAATACCTTCTTGTGGATGGCCCAATCAAACTTCTGGCACTCTTGTGAGCAGTATGGTAGCTGGAATGGGTTAGTGATTGATTCGATTACCGTAATTCGTCACCTTGCAAGTGGGACAGCGCTTGTTCGCTCCGGGACCTCCGCAGGTAGAGCAGAACTTGTTGAGGGCGAAGATTCGTTGTCCGAATAAGGCCTGTAATCAATGGAATCTCTTCAAATATCCTCAATACATACATCATCAACATCTTCTCTTCTCCTCTTCTCCTCTCCCCTTACTCACCTGCACTATATATTCATATGCCGATGGTCTCTCTCCGAATTGAGTCTTCGCCATTGCCTACAATCATCTCTGATCCCTTCCATTCAATCTTCCTCCTTCCTCTCCTTCCTCCCCCTCCTTCTCTTCCCCTCTCACCTTGACCATAGTCTCGAATAGAAGTGACTGTCTGTATGGGAATGCCACAATGGCCCCCCGAAGATGACGATCCAGATTCAGTCGCACCTGGGCATAGAATACAGTCAATATGAATAGATGATACAGTTTACCTTATCCTCTGGTTCCATCTTCAGCATGTACTTGGCATAAGCAGTGCATATATCGGCCTTGTTTCGGATCGGTCCCATTGTCCCACCAGCTGAATATCAATCCAATCCCTTCCCCTTTGATCTCTCAATGACTCACCTTTCATTCGTTCCTCGATAAATTTGAATGTCTCTCTTAGAGTGATCAGTACCAACCATAACTTCATGGACATAACCTACGAGGGAGCAATCAGCTACAGTACTCCTCCCCCCCCCCCCATCGATCCCACTTCCTCTCTCACCTCATTGGGTTCCTTGCATCTCAATTGCTTCTCGAATACTCGATCGACAACCCACAGAATCTTCTTGCTTCTCTCTAGATGGATTGAATTCTCTCGAAGATGGAAGATAATAGCAACAGGGTGAATCTATATGATATTCAATTCCATCAACACATCCTGCATCATATAAGGACGGTTCGAACTATGAGTCAATCGCAAACTGACTTTGTGTGAGCTGGTGAGACCATGGCAGAATCGAACGAATTCCACGGGGAATTGCTCCTCTGAGTCGGCTCCTTTTGGATGAAGAAACTTCTCCACCTAAAGGACAATGAATAAATTAAAATAAAGAAATGGTAGATCAAGCAGTGCTACAATACCTCGTCGATGCATACATGGTTGTTGATGATTGTGACGCATTCGTGCTGACCTCAACAATTAATCGATAGTCGAAGTAGATCAATATATTCTTCATGAATGGATCTTTTACCGTACCCACGAAAGCAGCCATCTCCGAAGCAGTCTTATTGATCGTGTTAGACTTCTGCGCATATGCTCCTGCATCCATCAACACTCTGCACAGCTCAGGCTTCCCTGAAAGAGATTCATGCTTGACGATAGCATTAGTTATTTATTCCCTATAACTTCTCAACATTAAAGTTCCATACCGACTCTTTCCAGTTTGTCCATGTTCCCTTCCATTCTTCTGTGTCATCCATCTATCTCCCCTATCACTGCTTATCATATCACTTTGTCACTCACCCGCCAGTGCCGCAAACATAAGTGGGGTGTAGCCGTGCTTGTGCGCCTTTGTATTCACGTCAGCACCGGCGGCAATCAGCAACTCAAATAGAGAACATTCACATCCAAATGAGTCATTTCCGAAGAAAGATCATCAATTATCTTACCATTTATCCTTTCAGCAGCTTCTATTCTCACCTTGGCGAGTTCCTCGGATCCCTTGAAAGCAGCAGATGAAAGGGGAGTCATTCCCTCCTTGTCCTCACAATCCACCGAGACTTCTCCCGATGAAATAAGCTTCTTCGCCTCATCGATCTTGCCTGAAATCAGGGAGTTTATTCTCAATCCCTAATGGATAGTGAATACCTGAAGTAATGAACTCGAAGAGCTCCTCTTCCTTCGTGTTGAGTCCAGTCATGGTGAGACGACTTAGTGGCTTCTTTCTCTCGCCCTCGAATCTTCTCTAATATCCGATGGGAGTCGCCCTGGCAACGGGCACTCAGTCTCTTCATGCTACCAGAAGGGAAAGATGGACATCAGGGGACGGGTTATGACACGCGATCAAGAGAGGAAATGGGAATGGAAGAAGAGAGAGTACGGAATTAGCAATCATTCACGAGTCAAGAGAAGAATACGATACTTGTTGACACTGTGAGGGTTGAGCACGAGGGGCAATGGGAGAATCACTTATGGCGATCATGTTGGTTATATATACAAAATAAATAGCTCAATAATAAAGTGTAAAACAGCTTCAAAAACGTTTTACTTCAAAAAACTTCAAAAACACTGTGAAAACTACGAGTTCAAATGGAGCGCATCTGAAGTCAGAGCTTCTATTAATTCTTATTTTTACTTTTTTTAACTTTTTTTTTCAGAACTCAGTTCAGAGCCGGGAAATCATGCGTGGATTTTAAAATTTGAAAAATGGTACCGTACCTCAATGACTGTACACCTGACATTGGACCGTCTGAGTAGATTCTTGTGAAAGTCGATCAGAGGACCCAAAATCACCCAAAATAATCACTTCCATCACATTCGTCGAAATGACACATTGCTCTAATGTTCTTTCCATTTCTGAAATATCTGAGGACACATGAAGGACACACACTGGAGATTGCGTGATTAAGGCATAGCACCTGTTCAATAATAAATATTCTATTCATGTCGCAATTATATTTTCTCTGTTTTTTTGCAGATGTCTCCATTCTCGTTTGGATATGACTCGGTTGGGGTCGTTATGGGGGTGAGAATGAGTCAGTGAGTGATTGTTTGAGGGAAGGAAACGACGACGTCTTCTCAAGTACTGTAATAACGGAGAGGAGGAGGGGCATGAATAGACGAGGAAGGGGGGGGGGGGGGGGGCGAGCTGGGCCCTCTCTGCCATTCAATCGACGTATCCCTATCGAGAGTGATCTATCTATCCTCTCTCCATTCCTCTCCTCGACATGCATATCTCCCCTTCCACACGGTTACTCATACATATCCTAGTCGGTATGAACTACTCCTTCTCAATCATTCCCTTCTCCCATCCCATCATCAATTTCATCATTTCAGTCCTTTGCCTCTCCTATCGGCTTGTTCTATCTCAAGATACCGGTACGTCCTCTACTTCAACTTTGTCAAGGAAACAATATTTGAGGCCTAGTTGATGATGTAATGGATGCAAATGCTGCTGAAGTCGACGGGAACCAGAAAACTGGTAGAGATCAAAGATCAAAATGGAATGTATCCTACAATATGCAGCTGAGCCAACGGAATCGACCACCGAATCGGACTCTTCAACTACAGAATCTCTGTTCTCGACGACGGAATTAGACATGAATACGACAGAATCTGAGATGAACACAACTGAATCCATAGTTTCTACATCCTCTTTCCCCGGCAGTGAGTGACTTCCATTTCCCCCCCCCCCTTCCTCCCCCCTCTCCCTCCCTCTTCCATTCATTCTTTGATCGTCGGCATGCCAGTCAGACACCATGCCCATTAGGCCAGGGCGGCCTACCGCAGGGAACGCTTGACGGAGACTAGTGGTTGGGGGCCTTTCTCTACCTCTTGCAAAACATCACCTGCGGGCGGGAGTCGAACCTGCCTGCGTCGGCATGCCAGTCAGACACCATGCCCATAGAGATCAAAGATCAAAATGGAATGTATCCTACAATATGCAGCTGAGCCAACGGAATCGACCACCGAATCGGACTCTTCAACTACAGAATCTCTGTTCTCGACGACGGAAGGAGACATGAATACGACAGAATCTGAGATGAACACAACTGAATCCATAGTTTCTACATCCTCTTTCCCCGGCAGTGAGTGACTTCCATTCCCCCCCCCCCCCTTCCTCCCCCCCTCTCCCTCCCTCTTCCATTCATTCTAGTCAATCCTCTCTCTACATATCCCATCATCCCATTCCAATTCCAGATCTTTCTTGTGTGCTCGCGAACAAAGTCTGTGTACTAGAGGGAACGGAGGATCTCTGTGGTGAGGAAGAGAATCACTCGGTGGAAGGAAGTGGAGGGAGGGAGGGGGGAGGAGGGGGGGGGGGGATCACTCCATTTCATGTCCCATCTCACGCCTTCTTTTATGAGTCTGACTCACTTTTGATCAATCGCGATGGGTTATTCAATCCGAGAGTGACGTCTATGTAAGATGACACACGTCCATCCATGCAAGGAGATCAATCACTTTTTTATGTTTTACTTGCGAAATTCAAAGTGTGAGGGAATCCATTGTAGATGTCAAAATCAGAAATATGTTGACGAGATAATAAATAGATGGATGAATGATTCTTGATCAGATCCATGCGATGGAATCAACTGCGACGCAGATAAATACTGCCTCTCTGATAACTCTACCTGCACCACTAAATGCGATTGCACAGACGAGAAGAAGATCGAGAACAAAGAAGGAGTCTGTATTGGTCAGTCTCATCCATTCCAATCTACCGTACCCCTCTCCTACTCTTAAGATCCCTGCAATCCGACTCCCTGCCAGAACAAACAGCCCTGCAAGTCTATACTTACCGTACCCAGCAAGTTCCAATGCCAGTGCAGTCCCGATTATGATGGAGAATTCTGCCAGAATGGTCAGTCAATCTCTAATTTGTGATCTTTGATCTCTTGCCTTTCAGAGCACAATTACTGCAATGATGCCAAGCCAGCGAAGTGTCCCATCGGAGCATTCGACTGTGTGATGAAGGGAGTGGGACAGTATGATTGCAAGTGTGCAGATGGACATAATCTTGATGAGAAGACCAACACTTGCATCAAAGGTATCAAGAAGTATAGTTCAGAATGAGCAGCCAAGACTCAACCACAAATTTAGATTCAAAATGACGAATGAGTCACTCGAGCATTTCAATGTTCACGAATAATTATCTGTAGACTGACAGATTGGTCAAATTTTCATTATATATTCCATTGTAATGATTGGCTCATTCCGATCTTTTTATCTCTTCAGTGACTCAACGACTGAGTGTTGATCTCATCTTCACACAGACTTACTACAGTGAGGCATACAATGTAGAAGGGACGGAAGAGAGGAAGAATGCTACTGATTCCATCCATTCAGCTGTCAGTTCCATCTTCATTCCACACGATGAGTAAAGAGGGACCATTCTCATTTAGATGGCTGACCTCTACGGTTCTCTTCTCATCTCCATCTCATACGATAATTTCACTCAAGGATCTCTTGTTGCTCACTACAAGATGGATATGAGAATGGCAGCAAATGGAGATCCAGACCAGAATATATACGATCTCATGGTACGAATATAACCATTCTATTAATCAGACTTAAAGGTCTAATACAGAAATACACCATCAACTGTGAGACAGATAATGCAGCAAAGAAGGCTTGTTTCGGTGACCTGGGCAAGCCCCATCTTCCCATCAACGGAACTGTCACTGAGGTAGATCAAGGGATCATTCTACAGTAACCTACCGTATCCTCTCAGGATCTCCGTTGCAATGACGTCTTCTGTCCCGTTGGCACTCAATGTGTCCCCATTCCCAAATCGGGTGAGACGAGGAGCCATTTCTAAAATAAAAATTATAGGATTGAAATTGCAGAGAATTCGGTGCGATGCTCTTGCGCTGATGGATACAAGTACGTGAAGACTGTGGTGGAAGAGACTGGGAGACAAGTCGATGTATGCGAAGGTGAGAGAGAAGAGGAGAGATCGAAGATCAACCATCTCCCAGATATCGATCAATGTACTCTGGATAAACCATGCAAGGAGGGAGAAATATGCATCAACAAACCTGGAACCTTCGAGTGCAAGGGCTCTCCCTGCGATAAGAAACCCTGTCCAGGTATACGGTATCTACAGTATTTCCTCCTACCGTATCCCCTCTCAGGCAACGCCCAATGCAAGGCCATCGATCAATACGCGTACGACTGTCAATGCGATTGGATCTACATTGCCAGTGACTGTGGAACTCGTGAGTGATCTACCGTATCGATTGATCAATCGATTGACCTACCGTATTCAGCCTGGCCACTCATCCTGGTGATCGTATCATCGGTTCTTCTGGCTCTTCTCATTCTGGCTATCATTGGATTGATAATACTCTTCTCTCGATCTAAGAAGGGATCGTCAGTTGTATCAACTTCATTCTAATTGGTTTGATTCTTTCCCCTCCCATCTTCTCCCTTTCAGATACTCCATTTTCACAACTAAAGAGTGAGTCAATTGCATGACTGAGTGTGCCACTATCAGTTCCCTTTGTTTACCCATTGCTCAAACCAACCCTGTCAGAAGATCAAAGATCAAATATCAATCATACTCTTTCAAGATCTGTATCTCCATACGACCGCTACGGAAGTTCTTCAGATAGGAACTGATGACCCAATCGATAATATCTTCCCCATTACGGTTATTCCATTCACATTCCGGTTCATTTAGCACACTTTATCGCACTTTTGGTATGTATTCGCTTACTTTGTTATACAATTTGGCAATTTATGAACAGATTATAGATTATTAGCAATGTTGAGCATACTGTATTGCGAGATGAAAAGTGATAGTGACGGGCCACCCCTAGAGATGAATCATGAGATGGCCCGTCACTGACGACTACGGTAAACTGGTTTGAGTGTTGGATGGGTCTTGGATGGAATAAGGGGGATTACGGTAGTCGTGTTGTTGTAATCATCTCGCTCGTATTCCTAGCATCCACCTGGTCTATGGCCTCCAGCACGAGAGATCTTCTTGTCCTTGTTCTTCTTAGGGGGGATCGTACTGGTTGATGCCTCCTGATATATATATATATATATATATATATATATATATATATATATATAGAGAGAGAGAGAGAGAGAGAGAGAGAGAGAGAGAGAGAGAGAGAGAGAGAGAGTATTGACGGGAATACACTCATTTAGAGAAACCTTAACACTACAATAGCCAGAGAAAGGACGAACCTGTCTTCCATAGAAGTATTTATAGTTCTCTCCTCTGATATACTCCATCACTGCCCCGCTTCCTCCACCATCCAATTGCTCCTCAAACAAGCAAATGATTACATCATGACTACTCAATCAAACTGAAATATCCTAGAAGTAGGATCTTTCTGTTTTAATGGAATCAACGTATGAGAGAATTGAAATAGCGTTCCTTCTCACCTGAATGGAAGGCACCCATGGATTGTGTTCCAATCTGAGAACATTCTTGGTATTCGTCAGATCGAGATGGCCAATCTCAGGGGGAATAGTCGTCAGACGATTCCCTTCAATTGATTAATAGAATAATCAGGATGATATTCCCTCTCTGACTTACCTTGGATATGGAGTTCCTTCAGTCTTGCCAGTTGTCCCAATTCCCTCGGGAGAGTGAGCAGATCGTTGTCTCTCAACACGAGAATCTGGAGATTGTGCATGTTGGAGACGTCCCCTGGTAGCATCTCCAAGTCATTGTCACCCAGATAGAGAGCACGGAGAGTCGCTGAAGTACGGTCGATGAGGGATACGGTTAGATAGAAGTACAGTAGAAGTAATAAGATGATAGGGATACTGTAGAAAAGAAAGGAACTTACAGATGAAGAAGAAGTTGCCAGGCAGAGATCGCTCAGAGAGATTATTGTAGGTGAGGTCGAGAATCTCGAGGGAAGGGAAGTTACCGAATCCACGAGGGAGAATTGAGAGACGATTCATGCTGAGGGAGAGGGAATGATGAAGGAATGGATGGAGAAGGGAATCGAGGGGAATCTCTTTCAGAGCACATTGAAAAATATACTCTAGAGAGATTAAAGGTAGACCACAGAAAGAAACAAATAAGGAAAGGTCAAAGATCAATCATACCCGACATTGAGGATCTTCAGTTTGGGAAGACTGGAGATCGAGGGAGGAAGATCTTCGATGTGGTTGTTCCACAGTGTCAGAATCTGAGAGATTATCGTATGAAGAAGATCAAAGTTGACTGACAATGAGTCCGTCTATAAGTTAGACTAGTAGAGTACAGTAATCATCTACAGTGCACTGTATGTGTATAACCCTCACCTGTAGATTGACGAGGTCGGCGATATTGGCAGGGATGGAGGTCAGTTTGTTGTGCGAGAGAGTCAAACGAGTCAGATTATGGTTCTCGACTGGAAAGAAAAATATATTCTCTTTATCTGAATACTCCATACTCAAGTGTTTACATCCTTTACATTTCCATAAATCTCAGTCTTAATGCTTCACAAGCCCGAGAGCCATTTTCTCAATAAATTGTCACTATATTTATCTACCGTATTCATCCACAGTACGCTATTCCTTTGATCTACCCGATCTTCCTTGATCTACCCTCTTATTCCATCTATTTCTATGATATTCGCCGTATACTCACATATATGAGGTAGTTGAGTGAGATTGGCAAGATTCCTATCGACGTGATCGATCTCCGTGACCACTTCATCCTTCTTCTTCTCGCTTTTCCCCAGAGGCATTCTCAAAATGAACCGGAACTGGAGTGAAACACGACAAATCTCACGGAATTCAACTCACAACCGAAAGAAAAGAGGCGAAAAGGGAAGAAAATTAATCTAAAATGGATGGGATAATGCCCCGAGGGCACAGTTGCTTCTGAGTGGGAGTTCAGTGTACAATGACGAGAGACAATGGAGATACGAGAGAGACGGAGGAACGCAAAACACGCGTCGCACTAGTACGCGTGGCGTGTGGAGATCTCACTGTGTCAGACTAGAAATTGGAAGATGTGGAAAGAAGGCTTCAAAAGCTATTGAGAGAAAGACCGCGTGAAGGGGCATAACATTTAGTCAGAAATGAGTAGAAGGTGACATCGAAAACAGGCGAACAGGAAGGGAGAAGAGAAGGTATGATGGAGGGGAGATGGGGACACTCCTTCCGTCTCTCCAGGAAATCATCGTCTTAGTCAGATTGTGAATGCATCTCCATCCGATGAATCAGCCCTTCTTCTCTGCTTCATTCCTCCCCCTCCCCCCCCCACTCCTCTCCCCAAATGAGTGTCACTTACATCGAATTCTCAATGAGGAAAGAAGAGAGAAGATTCTTTCTCCCTCTCTCCTCCCTCCATCTATCTAATCTCTCTACTCTCAACTCCATTACCATCCTTCCATCCCTCCATCCTTCTTGATCTACCATCATACCTTCCTTTCCTATCACTATTCTTCCCTCATTCAATCGATTGATCACTATTTGTGTACCGTCTTCACATCTCTCCTCTCAGCTCTTCCATTCTACTCATACACTGTTCATCCCCTTCCACCTCTCATTTCCTTCTTCTCTCACTCCATCAATCTCCATATCATACTTCATCCTACTACTGTTTTGATCACTCATTTTCTCAATCTTCAATCTTTTTCTTCATCTATCTAAGTTTGGAAAGAGAAGGAAAGTTGGCTCTAATCTCCTTCGGTCTCAAGTTCCATTTATTTCTAAGCATTACCCTCCCTCTAAATAGTGGAAAGATTCTAAATGGGGAGGGTGAAGGGGTGGGGGGGGGGGGGGGGAATTCTCTGCTTTTCTCTGAATCCATCCCGGACCATTTTCATTGCCCCTCTAGGGCACTTCTCTCTCTCTCCTTCCTCCCTCCTTTCTCCCCCCTCCTCTCCCCTTCCTCCCCACTTCCTCCCCCCTCCATCCTCCCCTCTCTCTTTCCACCCATCAATCTCCCTCCTTGTCACCATGTTCCATTCCGTCCTTTCCAATTAATCGTTCCCCTTCCCCATTCCGATTCCGTCCTTTCCTCCTCCATTTCAGATGTTTCATCCCCTCCTTCTCCTTCTCTCCTTCATTCCTCCCCTTTCTTCATCCGTGGTAAGTCTCCTTTATCCATCAATCTCACAATCACAGACGGGGAATCTCTATGTGAATCGTGGCATCTCTCGTACCATCTTGAGAGTGTCTTCCACTTTCTCCAAGAATCGGTCCTGCAACGAAGGGACGGGTTACGGTAGTCGAATACGGTATCGATCACCTTAGGACGAGAAGTGATTTGCACGAAATTGGATCCAACGATACGCGAATCTTGATTTCTTACGTAGGGATGAGACTGGTAGAGGTAGGGAGAGAGGGGAGAACTACAATAAATGCAGTTGTTGATTGCTGATATGGTGAGGATACAGTATCACCTGTCGAAGTCCTTATAGTCAACGAGCATCTGTCTGTTGTTCTTCCTCCAGTCCTCTTCTGATTTCTCTCGATACGAAGAATATGAACACTAAAGGAAAAGAATGATCTCTTCTTCTATTCCATTCATCTATGGTCTACTCCACTATTTAGGAAGCCACAATGGTTTGAGTTTCCCTCCCAACTCAGTTAGTGGTCTACATCTCTTGTGTATTGAGTCTGTCCACCCCTGTCTCAATTCAATCTACTTTCAACCACTCCTTCTCCCCCTCCCTCCCCACTCCCCCCCCCCCCCCTTCCCCCAATCCCATCCATCCCTTCTCTATACCATTAGATTCCCGTTACTTCTCCAATTGGTTTTCCTTCTCTTCTCAACTCTCAGTTAGAATCTCTTGTTTTGACTACATTCTCACTACAATTATATCGTTTTCTCTTCTCTTTTTGATCCGGACTGAGAGTTTGAGAGGGTTAGGAAAAAGAGTGAGTCACGAGCAATCTTTGTCTTACGAGACGACCCTTATCTAACAAGGGAATGTCGGACCGTCGATATGGACCCATTGTAGTAGATAGGTCCCCAAATTTTTTAGGATGATTCTCCCAGTCTTTCCCGCCTATAAAAACAACGGAAATTTTTCATGCCTCCAGAGCAATTGCATCAAATACTTATTAGTCCACATACCAAATATTCGTCTCCCAAACTTTTCAATACAAATGTTGCAGGAAACTTGCAGCAAAATGTCTAGTGACTAGCTTTCCTTGATCTATGATCTCCCCCCCTCCCCCCCCCCCCCCTTCCCCCCTCTCCTCACTCCATAGGCAGGTAGAGGTGCATCTCTGCAGTTATTGTTCCTCACAGCCAGATATTCACTCGACTGCTTCGGTTCATACACTGGATACTGTCGATAGAGATTGGACTGCAATCGATCCATTCCATCTACCGTATCCCTCATCCATTCTCACCTCGGGACCCTTCAGTCCCAGTTCGTTATACAATGACTCGAGTGGTGTCTTGAGCAGAGTATCGTCATCCCCTGAGGAATACGGTGGATTATCGATCGATGTGGGATTATTAATTGATAGTCTCACAAGTGTCAGAGAGGGCATGCTTTCCGTATGTTCTCTCGACCTCGAGCATTCTAGTGGCAGAGATTCCATTATCGAGAGCCTTCTGTTTAGGATCCTGCCAAGGAATGAAATAGAGACTTTATTTATCATTATTTCAACAGAGAATATTAGACGACAAAAATTTTTCTAATAGAGCAGAGTCTGAGGGATACATCAATATATATCCCATATTTTCTTTTGAATATGAATATTCTTACTCTCTTGAGTCGGTTGGAGGGATGGAAGATATTCTTGACATCTGAATTGCTTATATCCCATTGCTCTCATAGCTCGTAACTCACAGCTTTCGTAACTCTTTCCAATGGGACCAACTGGTTGATAGGAAGACTCCTCATTGTACTTGGATCTCTCGTAGGCAGATGCCTTCCTATCACGCCATCCCAGATATTCTGACATCTGAGAGATCAAAGATCAAGGATCAGGAGAGTAATTGAATCCGTGGACAATATAAAAATGATAGCGTTTGGAGATATAGTCAGAGAAAAATAATGTGAAATCTTCAGAGCAGTAACATCGGAGATAGAGAATGGGCCGATAAAAGAAATGAGAAAGGAACAAACTGAAGATTAGATGAAGATCTAATAGATTTGATCACGCGATCAGTTGTCTACACGTTAAATCAATGGCAAAAAGCGGAAGATAGAGTTGAAGTGGAGACAATTGTCTTCGGTGAGGGAGAAGGGAAGGGGGAAGGGGGAGGGGGTAGGGGGGGGGGGAAGGGGGTTCATGGGGGAAGGCAGAGATGAAGCTGTAACAGAAGTCATCTCTTCTCTTTCTTTCCTCGTGCACTCCCTTACACAAGAGACGGCTAAGAAAAAGCAGATAGAGACATCGATTGAATTTCTTCCTCTTTCAGGTTCGAGTATCAGATACTTCATGGGAATTGATTGGAAGTCGAACCTACGATTGGACCACCCATCCCGTCCTACAGTGCAGACATTGGGACAAAGTCGCACTCAGGCACGTTCCGTAACCTCCTTGGACACTATCCGTGGATACTGTAGTCTACCGTATCCCTTCAGATGGCATCTGTATACATGCGAGAGACACAATGCCTCTCAGTGCAATGGAGGGTCTAATGTAGACTATGCAATGCCACCAGAGAATATGAGAGGAGGAGAATGGCACAATGCATTCACTTACGTCCAATTCGACACTAAAGATACGGTTGGTCAAAGGGGATACGGTATCCTATTGATAGATGATATTCAGGAGAAGGATCTACGTCTAGCCCTATCATCAATAGAAGATGGCATCAATGTCCCTTCCATTGTACCTCTTAAAATTGATGTGGACTGGAAGTGGACTCTTGATGATGCTGAATGCAATCACTTCAGTATACGGTAGGAAGTCAGTTATCGATTGATAGACGAGTAATCACTCCCTTCAGAATGAGTGCCATGTCATCATTGGAACATATTAAGAAGGAGGAAGTTGCCTCGTTCTGCAGGAAATTCGACAAGGATCACTTCATTACATGTGATCACTTGTGATTACTGTATCTACCGTACCCCTCCCAATTGCCTACCGTAGTTCTATCAGCTGTTTCCCTTCATTTCATCCGATGCCATAGTCTGTTTCATATCACGCATAAGTGTTCCTTCAACGGGTAGGGAATCCACTATTCCTCCAATTACTCTGCTTACAAGTTCAACCAATGCGAAGTAAACACTCAAGTTGTTCTATCATTTCCCCCATTCTCGAACAATCACAATTTATCACCTATGATCAGCACTCTCAATAGAAGAAGAGAGGGGAAAGGAAAGATGGATGGAAACTGATGGGGCGAGGAGGGAGAAGTGGGGGGGGGGGGGGGGGGGGGGCAACCATCCATAGCAACCATTCCATGCCCAGAGCACCTTCAGTCTCTGACCTTCTTCTCTCTCTCTTCTTCACATGGATGAGGTTCGTTCTAACCTCTCTCTCTATTTTAATATTTCATCATTCTTAGTCAATCTCAATTCAGGAATCGGCAGCGATTCGAATTCAATTCGAATGGAGAAAATGGAGGAGAGAAAGATCGAGGAGAACAGAACACATGAGGAGAATGTATGGTACCGAATTATTGATTGATTATGTTAATTATTCCAGTCTCTCCTCTGATTTCACTGGGAAGATCTCATTGGGAAACAGCCAACTCATATCACAACTCAATAAACTCAAAGCTGAGAGAGTGAGTTGCACTTTCATAAGTTAACTTGACCTACCGTTACCCCTAATTAAGGAGAAACAAGAGGAATTGTATGATGAGATCGTGCGAACTCCAGCCCGATATGTGAATGCCCTTCTCCGAGTGGAGAGACAGAAGGAGAAGAGAGGAGAAGAGAGAGGAAGACTCATTAGAGAAGATGAGAATAAGAGAAGGAATCATGCTGCCAGAATTATCACCAGAAATGTACTGTAGCTCATTCATTCAACAAATCGATACAATCTATTCAGCTACGCAAATACTGTATTCGTCGATTGATAGAACGATATGGACAGAGAAGATTGAGATTGAGAAGAAGACTGGAATTGATCGAAATATTGGATGAAAGATTGTCCAAGAGTGTCGATATGAGAAGGAAATCTCTCAGGGAAATAGAAAGACGAGTCAGTGTGATACTGTAGTGTGAGAATATCGATTGATTTCAGAGGGCAGAAAGACATCAAATTATGAAGGACTTAGTAGAGCACGGAGCAGTTAGAGACTATAAGATCGGAGTGTACAAAAGAGAAATGGCAATGATTTCAGGTTAGTTGCGTAATCGAATACTGTATTCACAGTACAGTATCCATTCAGATTTGCCACCACCAGGGAAATCGACTGAGGAATCAGTCCAGATGCTAAAGACAATGAGGAACTCATTAAGAGAATCAATTGCTGAAATAAACCATCGAAAAGAAATGAAGAAGATTGAGGAAATGATACTTGGCCTTTAAATGTGTAGAATTCGCTCATTCATTAATAAACTTTATTGATTTTCGATCAACAATAGCATACGGTATCACTCGTCTTCTTTCCCTCCGAGAGGAACACGAATTTGGCTGATATCGATAAGTCCTTTACCGTACTTCTCGTAGAGGTCACCACCGGGCTGAAAAGGAGGATAATGTTTGATAATTAACATAACTTGATCAGTATTTAATTAAGAGAATATAATCGAGATTACGCAACCACGGTGATGGTACGTTTTGGAACGTCCATTTTGGAACCCTCGAAGATGGCCGTTTTGGAACCTTCCCAAAATAACGGGAAGGCGGTTCAGAACCCTTATTTGAATACAGGTGACGTTTTTATACTCTCCGATATTGAATTGATAGCCACCCGTATTCAAATGATGATTCAAAACCGTATTTCCGCTCTTTTGGGAGGGTTCCAAAATGGCCATCTTCGAGGGTTCCAAAACATACCATCACCCGCAACCACATATAATAAGTTGCGTTTTACAATTGCGGTTTTTTTATATTGTGAAATAGTAAAAACTGTAAACGTTTTAGAATGATAACGATGCCTACCAAGAGATGTTATAATTTGTCCCCGATTGTATCGATTCTAACCTGGAAAGCGGGTGCAGCTTCTCTCATTGTGAGTGCTATCCTCCTTCCTTTGATATGATGAGAGAGAACTCCATGCTTCCACGAGTATCGACTAGTGTCTGCCATACACAAAAGAGAACGACGAGGCATCCAAATGAAGAGCAACTAAACGCTAAACTGATTGGAATAGATAAAAGACGATCACACAACCAAAAATAGGCGTGCGATTCGAAACCAACCGAACGACCCTCCTTATATATCATGATATTGAATATTGATCCTATCAAACGATGAATATCTAACCTTCTTCTCTTTCTCATTCGACATTGTCATAACAGAGCCATTGATGAGATTGATACTGAAGAAATAACCATGAAGAGTTTGATACAATACATCCAATGATACCTGATGAGTCGATTTCCCCATATCCACATATCATCCTGATGCATCTCTATCGAACTCTTTCTGGATTCCTCATACTCAAGATTGCACATCTCGAACGGAATGTACTTTCCCAGCTTCTTCTCATCATAATTTTTCATCTTATCAAGGAGCATATCCGCATAATCGGGCATTCCTGCATGGAAATATCAGATGGCAAATGAAGTAAATTGGAATGATACCTACGAATTTGGTCGTCTTTACTTTCTTATGCTTGAAATTGACTTGAGGGCCATAATCCTACAAAGAAGGTATTTGACAACGATCTAGAACATCAATTGATGGGTGATTCATACCTGTTTCCTTCTACCAGACTGCGATAGTGCCCATTCCACTCTGTCTATTCTCTCCATCAGATACTCTTCCTCTTCTTTGCTCAAGAAATCGTTAATGAGCAAGAGACCGTCAATCTCCATGTAGACTCCATCGGCAACAAGACCTATTAATGAACAACTGCAATTAGTCTTTAACGAATTAAGAAAGACCAACTCGTTGAAGCCTTCTGAATCTCTTCACTCAACGAATCTGGATTGAGTTGAGGAGAGGCAATGGCCACATTCCTCTTCCCATCCCAGATGAAGCAAGAGAATCCTTCGTGTTCTTTCTTCTCAAACTTGAGCTTCTGCACTCGTTCAGTGTGCTCACATGAGGCGCAGAACCGTATCCCCTTGCACCCACATGTTGAGACCGTCATTCTGGAAGGAGGGAGTGGGTGAGTAAAGCGATAATAAACGATTATGAGTGGATACAAACGAAGAACAAACAAATACAACTGGGAGGTCCTGAAGCAGATTTTTGCAAAATTTTAAAATTGCGATCGTGACATTCATGCGGTACTTGGACAGTATTAATGTGTCATCATGGCGATGACCGGAACGTTTTTATTATTATTTTGACGCTCTTATATTTAAAAATGGATTTAGCTTGTTTTGACGCGATGTTTGATGCTATTTATTGTCCTATTATGATTGCAAAGCAGTCTATTTTGATATTTTATAGTAAATGATCCTGATCCCGATATCTGCACGATTCCATGTTGTACTCGAATAATTGTCTTTCCTTATAGCTAGATCCAGTCGCAAATTCGTTGTTATTGACATTTTCAAATCAATCCATATATTTTTCAGCCGTCGCTATGTTCGCTCATGGTCAAATGAAGATGCCGAAAGCTCCGGATCGTCCTCTCGTTCCCTACATGAGATACAGCAGAAAAATGTGGGCTAAGGTGATTTATTCTCGTTCCTGCTGTTCTTTGTCTCTCTTATTACGTAGGGATCAGGAAATGGTGAATTTGTTTGAGGTGAGAGCGGAGAACTCCGATGCTCAGCTATGGGATATCAGTAAGATCATAGGGGCGATGTGGAAGGACGTATCTGAAATGGAGAAACACTCCTACAACCAGGAATATGAAATTGAAAAGGTATTCCTAATCTTTTTCGTAAACTGTCTATCTTAATTTTAGCATTACTTTCACAGCCAATTATAAGGAATATTAAATCGATATAATAGTTAAACATATTCCATATTTTAATCACTATGTTCATTATTTCAGATGGAGTACGAGAAGGCAATGAAGAACTTCCAGAATTCGACTGCTTATCAGCAGTTTCAAAACCAGCAAAAAGGAGGAAAGGCACCCCAGAAAATGTCAAGAGGGAGAATGGATGTTGGTGAGGACTTCTGCCACAGCACTTCGCAATTTTGAGTTGCCGCGGTAAGAGTTATTAATTCAAGGAGGAGTGGTGATTCAGCCGATAGAAGATGATGCAGACAACAATGAACTCTCAGCTAGAAGAGTCTCCGCTATCCGGTATTCATATTCCACTTTTGACTAATATAACTGACATTTGAAAATATTTCTCTCAACTTTCAATTGAATTCTCTTGTAGATTCGATCGTAATCATCGTCTGATCACTGAATTACTGAGTACGAACATCGTGAATGACACGAGGACGATAGTAGCCCAGTCGAGAATCGAACTACTCAAGAAGCAAGCTGACAGTCTCATCATGCACCAGGTCACCTACCCTTATTTTTGTGGGAATAATAAATGATAAATGAATGGCGAATTTTCTGAAAGTTTAATAAACCATAATTTATTGTTATAGAAAAAACTGGAGAAGGAATTGACGGATATGGGAGATAAATTTAACGAGAAGAAGAGAGGATTAGAGACTTCAAGTGAGGATTTCGCGGAGAATCTCAAGAAGGTCTGCGATGAGAAAGTCGTCGTTGAACCAGCCAAGTACGAAGAAATGGTCGAAGAATGGAGGGTGAGCAGTCTTGGGCACTTTGAATTCAATGATTGCGTTCAAATCATAAACTACATCAATTGTTAGTCTAATTTTCTTTTTTTGGAAACTTTAAAAAAAAATTATTCAAAGAATATTCGATTATTCAGTTAGTGGTATATTCTATTTATTTTTTATAAATGAGGAAGTCATTCCAATAAAAAAAACATATAAAGAAGATCTATTAGATGATCTTACAGGATGTGTACCACTAATTAACGGTAAACAGTACATTTATTAGCATTATGATCTCAGGCAAAACTCTCTGATTCGTATGATGATTATAAGAGCAAAGTGGAAGAGATGGAGAAGAAGTTGGGTGAGATATTTTACTGTTTACTTTGAATCATAATAAATTTGGAGCTTCGGAGAGGGAGAAAATGGCAGAGAAGACTCCTGTGCTGTACAATCTGACGATTGGTGAGGATGAAGAGAAGGAGAAGGAGAAGAACAAGAAGGAAGCTAATAAAGTTGAAGAGAAGAAGGTACGATAATTATCCAAATAAATAAATGGTAGCATAATATTTCATTATTTCTAGGTAAACGGAAATAAAGAAGAGGAGAAAATGGAGGTTGATGATAAGATCGAAGACGATGGAATCGTCGCTAAGAAGGAAGAGGAATCAAAGGCATAATCTGATTTGTTTTATAATTGATCTCATATATCCAATTCACTTTCTATTTATCTTTTGGTTTGTCATGTCGAGTTTCAACATACTCAGTATACCTTGTAAATATCAATTTGTTCTGAATAAATTGTGATCCTCTCGTTGGCTGAATCTGTCCCAATTGCATGTGGTTGATGATATCCGAAGAATATCGAGATGAAATTGATAGATTAAATGAGAAAATGTCTCAGAATGCACGGAAAGAGTATCGGGGAGCATGTCAAGTCTGTGGAGTCATTCATAAAGGATTTCGGAAATGAGAGAATCGCTCTGGTTACGGTACGTCATTACAATCGATTGATGACTACTGTATCCTTCACAGAGTGGAGGGACTCAAGTTCCCTTGGAGAAGAATACTGTACGATTCATAGACAATTTCTCTATGGGAACCAGAGGAGCGACAAGTGCTGAGTAAGCTATCTAATCGATATTCTCGAATATCGTAATCTCAGATACCTTCTGGCCGTCGGATATACCGTAATCTTCATGCATCGCGAGTCGTCCCTCCTTCCCTTCTCACGTCACTTTCCTTCTCTCTTCAATATGCTTCAAGTAGAAGATGGAAAGGCCGTTTCATCTGATGCCAAACTGATCGATAATATCCAGAAAGCGGTAATATTCTTTCCATTCTACCGTATCCCATCGCTCCATCCTCAGACTCAATGCCGTAATCGGATTCTCTTCGTCCCATTCGTTACACTTAGTGACTATATACATATGCTCGAGGGAATATGCACGGTGTTAAAACCGTTGCACGAAGGGGTCCTTGTTTATCTCGCTGCTGCAGTCTCCGACTTCTACATCAAACACGATGATCTAGTGAGTCTTTCTATTTACCTTATACTCTTTCTCCTACTCTCGATTCCAGCCCACTCACAAAATGAAGACGGAAGAAGTCTCTCTTCCTCTCTCAGTCGTTCCCAAGAATCTTCAGAGACTTGTAGAGAACATAGTCCCTCGAGCATTCGTCGTCTCTTTCAAGGTATACCGTATCCAACTGTAGACAAATATCGACTTTTCAGCTGGAAACGGATGAATCAATTCTGGTGGAAAAGGCAAGGAAGGCTCTCTCCAGATATGGCCATCAATTGGTAGTAGCCAATATGCTGCATACGAGGAAGGAACATGTCGTGTTGGTTGACAATGAGAAGTGAGGATTACGGTAATCACGAGGGGATTGATCAATCGATATCAGAGAGATCCATATCCGACTGAGTGACAAGACCAAGGAAATCGAGGAAGATATAATTGGGAACATCAAGGAGAGACACTCGGATCTCATTGCTAATGCTGGTCAAGCTCAATGAGCATACTGTAGTAATTCCATATTTGCGGAGATTCATAATTTATACAGGTTTACATTTTAAAGCACAATTATTTATGTATAGTTACAGTTTTCTGTATTCCAGTATGAACAGATTTGAAGATGAAGCGATATTAGCACAATATACGCATTTTGTTACTCTTATTATATTCGGCTGTTGATTATCACATTGAATTGATATCGGAAAGTAAACGATTAGAGGCAGTGGTTGGAGGAATGGAGAAGAATCAATGGGCGACTTGAGCATTCGCATTCTGAAATGGGCACATATCAACAAGTGGATGGACATACTCTAAACACTCGGCACCATTTCAAGTAGTAAATTCTGAGCGCAAGCGATATTAGAGGAATTCAGGTGGTTATGCCAATTATTAGTGATGAACTCGATATTAGTTAATTCATTGCATATTCTTACCCGTATATATTCTATCGTTTCCTGAAAGGATATATTAAGCAGTAACTAGGAGTGAGTGTGAGCGAAGCATGTGATACTGTAGTGGTGGGAAATATCTTGACCTACCTTGAGATCCCACACTGCGATCAGTCCATCTACTGCACATGTCGTCACTTTGAGCACATTGTTCGGAGGTCCCGAATGGGCTAGAATTTGCCTAGAAGTAATTCCATTTTTACCTTAACATTTTTGTAAGATATAAGCAAATGAAAGGGGAAAGGGGCGATGACTGACATGATAGTATTCTGGTGAAGAGTCTTCAATTGAGTGTTCTCTTTGGCTGAAATGGCTCTCTTATCGATGGATTGGAACATCTCACGGGCAGAAGAAGTAGTCGATTGTTGGGCTGATTGAACGTCCAGTTTGCACACCTTAATGAGAATGAAATGGATGAGGAGTGAAGGAGCCTAGAGTAACCTGCTTGAAGTCTCCATTAGAGACAGCATACAAGACGGGAGAACAGTCGTGACCCTGCAACGACAACTATTATTCCTCAACCATCAATTATGATGATAAACGATACAAAAATATGAAAATAACAAACAGCAGCGAGGAGACTGTTCTCGCTGATCCATCTGAGACAAGTGAAAGGAAGCATCGGAGTAGAGAGAATCTCAAGAGAACAAGTAGGATGTGAGGATAGATAATACTCATTGTCTCTCTTGGGATAAGGGAGGAGGGAACGGTACCTTAGCCTCCTTTGACTCATTGGCATCGACGAGAGTGAGGGATGAATCATGAGAGACCCAAGCTAGTCGACAACCAGAGGGAGAGAACAGCGTCTCAACAAGATATATATTATTCGATACCCTATCCCTCATTCGACTGCAGTATATGAAGACTAACCTGATGAACCCATCCTCGAGAGGAAAACTCGGACATAAGTGCTCCGAATGGCATCTTGGTTCCCCATGGGTTAGGAGCCACCTTCTCGTCCACCTAAAATATACATTTTTTATTAGCGTTAATACGAAGCGGAATTATTGAGATATGAAAAGAAGTTTTCGAACTAAAGCAACTCGACTAACCTCTTTGATGAAGGCAGAGAATACTCTATTCTTGAAGTCGCAGGCTCCCACAGCCAAGAGGACGTTGTTAGGATGCCAGTCTATGCAGGTTACGGTAGATCGAATGGGTTTCTTGATGTGTTTTGATACCCACCTAGAATTATCAATACCGTAATTTCAATTACATGTGCAGTGTGAAATCTTTGTCCATGTCATACCAATTGTTTTCCTTCTCATAATAGCAGATTGCAACTAGCTTGTCCCCACTGCCAACGGCGAATTTGTTCTCCAGAGGAGACCAACGTACACACGTAGCTGCACGATTGATTCGAACCTACATTAAGGAATTGTAATGTAAAAGAGCGGCATAAATGAATGGAAGCAAGTTAACTCACCACGACAAGCTCAGGCTTCCAGTTGCCATTCTCGTAAGTCCAAACAAACGCGTTCTTGTCTTGAGAACAAGTGACGATTTTGTTAGTCTCAGGAGCCCAGTCAATTCCTAAACTACTACATATTGAACACTACTGCATATTGAACATAAGTCCAGTCTTAATCAAATACAATCAGTATATACGCACCTGTAACGGGAAGATCGTGCTCGTTCAATACATGGATTGTCACCCACTCTCCGCTCTTCCATTCAAGGATGTGCACTTCAGGAGAAGACGCGCACACAGCCACTTCTACAAAGGGAAAATTCATTGATTGCTAGGGTGATTGGTTTCACAAGAATCTTCCAAAAACTAACGGTTTCGGTCCTTATTCCAAGCGTGACAGTTGATAGGTCCGATACCAAGGTTCCAATGTTGAACTGGACCAGTCTTGTTCATCGTACCTGTGCAAATGATTAGTTAACAATGATATTCAGCGAGTAAATGACGGAAATAAAATGAGTCAGGAAATAAAATGTAAATAGTAAGGTTCACCGTACACCGTGAGCCGAGCGTGCACCGGTGCACATTACTATTTTCTTGAATCTTATTTTCTTACTATTATTATTTGATTACTATTTTCTTTAAATCTCTCGCATCTTTGTTTGAGTGGTATTATCAAGGCGATCGCTTGACACGTAAGAGCAACTTCCCCGCTAATCAGCTAGCGATACAGTAACGTTATCTGGAGTTCTTGTCAAACATTGACTTCTCGCGCTGTTTATCTTGTTCTTCGCATGCTCTTCAAGACGCTAAGCTGGCTTACCTGCGTGCTTTCTCTCAACTTCGCGCTCAGAGAGTTTAGACACGTTGAGTACATGTTACAATTTATTGTGCGCGTGTTATTAATGCGTTCTAAGATTGAACAAGGTGAACCTGTTCTAGTTATAGGAGGCCGTGTAGTGGTTCCTTTTTCTTCTTCTCTAAGGACATAGTTAGCTTTTTAATTCGTTCGAACAACCTTTCTAATTGCTGACTACTTGTGCTACCTCCGCTAACTCTCATTTCTCATCCTTGTTTTTAGCAATGCCATCTCTCATTTGCGGAACGTTTTGTATAATAATAGCGTCGCATGAATGGTGGATTAAATGCATTGCTGATATTCCATCTCCTTTGTTGGATGTCCGGTCACTCATTGCCTCATGACCTACTTGTCGTTCCTTGCTAACTCGTCAGACTTTCTCTCGCTTCAAAGGTCCTTCCTAGGCTTTTTTTTCACACTTTCGCTCCCTATAGTAATCAGTCCACGTTCGGCCACATTATTAAAAGGACGTATTCGTTCTCGTTGTTGACTTGCTTTGATCTCCCAATCGCCTTATGCTATTCATAGAGGTACTATTATTATCGTGGTCGATTTTCGTTGGATGGTGGTTAATCCGGTGGTTGTTCCAGGATTGAATCGTGGAGTGGAGAGCACTCGAAGGAGTCGTTGTCTCTCCATCTCCGTAGTATGTCGGGTCCCCGTAAGGGATGGATACCACTAATCAGTGGAGTCATTCTGGGTGTGACTCTATCTTTCCTTCTTCTCTCCCCTCCAGATGAATCGCCCGTCTTCTGTCCCGCTGTCAGTACTTATACACTTATGGACATTGAGAACATCAATCATTCTATTGATAAGATGTCACGCTTCATTCCACTTTTACTATTATTAGAGCCATTGAAGCTCATAACTGCATAGATATATTCTGCCAAATTGATAGTTCAGTTCAAATATTTCCCTTTCAGACTTCATATTCGGAATTCGTGGATTCAGCCGAGCATTGGGTAGTGAATCAAGAGAAGACACCCCAGGTCCCACCAGCAGATACGAAGCAGGTGAGGGGGGGGGGGGAGGGGGATCATTGACTGTCTCTCTCTCAGGGTCCACAAGTGGTTCGTGCCCGATTCGCAGCCACTGAATTGGGGATTCGAGAGAGGATCATTGTATTGGTGTGGGCTGAGACGGGAAGATTGGCAGTGGCACTCAATGGAACACTCGCCAAGCATGGTAGGGAGAGAGGGGATGGATCACCCAATGGGAACTCTCTCCATTCAAGTATCTCGAGTGGTGGCATTGGCTGATTCTGCCCGTTTGGACGTGGAGACGAGTCTTCTCCCTTCAATGATCCCATACAAATCGAATTCCCTCCATGCTCACACTCATATTCTTAATGCCGTATTCAACTACGTGGGTTCACTTGTTTTTCTCTCTTTTCTCCTTCTTTGGTTCCCGTTCTTCCATCCATCCATTCATTACATATTCAGAACACGTCATATTTGTGAGTAAGCGAGTGAGTGATAGATGGTGTCTGTATCTGTCGTATTGTGAACACTATCGTACCCGACCATATATTGGAACTTTTTGTATTTCATAGCTATTGAATTTTCGAAATAATTGGTTGATATTTCAGACCCTGCAAGAGAACTATGATTGGTTTCTGATGATGAAGGAGTCCACATATATCAATCCCTTCGTCCTACAAGAAATGATCAATAAGGTGAATCAGACGACTAATGTTGCCCCTTTGATTGCTCATCTTTGATCTTGAAGATGTCATGGAGCGACAAAGTGATTGTGGGCGTCCCCGACTCATTGAATGCTGGGAGATGCGTGTTGGATGCAGGGATCCTTCTCTCCAATCCAACCATGCAGATGTTGATACAGTAAGAGAGATTGAAGAAGGAAGCAAGTTATGAAGAGAGGGACCATCTGGTTGGAAAGAACCATATGTGATGGGCATTGACGGGGAAATGGAGAGAGACACTATTTATGGGAACTAAGAGATAGATGAATGATGGTATTTCCTTGAGACAACGACACGTGTGTAATAACATGCTGGCTGCTTCGGATGAGCAAGGGATGGAGATGTGTATATATGCTGCCACTAATGTGTCGTGTAGAGGAGAACATGAGGTGAGGGGGGAGGTGAGGGGGGAGGGGGGGGAGACGGGCGGAGGAGAAGAGTCCAATAATAGACTAGTGACGGGATAATTGACGTCCTTCTTGAGTGATTGTCGACATTGGAAATATGTTGATTGAGGGAGAGAAGGAGGATTCATTCCAGGGCCAGGAATACAGATTCTGGAGAGTCTCTGGCACTGATGCACCCCATGAGGAATTAGAGAGGTGAGTGGAAAGGGGAATAGAGGAGGCGGGAGGGGGGGGGGGAGTATGTGCATTTCCCACTCATAAACGGGACCATTTTACTGTTATCATTATTAGTTTGCTAATAATCTGTATCTTGAGTATAGTGAGAGATATAATACTTGAAGAACTGAAGGAAAATGTGCTTAGCAATGATAAGATTGATTGATGGTTTATTGAGGGATGATGAGAGTGTATGGTGTTGTAGATGGGCGATGGAATCTCCGTCTCTCAATGTCTCTCTCTCCGTGGGTAATATCCTATCCACTGCCGATGCATCTGCCCTCCATGATCACTTCATACAAGTCGAGGTATGTCTGCTATCTCTCAAACACCAATCAACCATCCTTATATACCTATTAATATCTATGCAACTTATTCTTGATCCTTCCTTTTCCAGGTGGACAAAGTGGAAGCGGAGATCTCTCTGATGGAAACTGAGATAGAGGGAATGGGAGAGGATCTTCCAGATGGACCCAGTTGGCCCGTCGGGACTAAGCCATGGGCACATGCACCCAATCGATACCAAGTATGACCCTTTCATGCCCTGTTGATCACAATTGTTAATAACCTTTTTTGTAGCGTGAAGTAGGATAATAATGTGATGTGATCACAGGTGCCAGTATGGGAATTCTTCACCATGACTGAGATCTTCAAAAACGAACCGAATCAGAATGTGAGGCCATTAGAAGGATCGGATAAGGAAGATATTGAGGAGGTTATTGAAGCAGCCAAAGAATTGGTAAGTGATTAATGAGATAATTGACATTTGTTAGAGATTGATTTTTTTTTAAAATCTAGGGTTAAGATAAGGAAGCGGCGATTGCAATGCTGCGCGAAAATTGATGATTATGGAAAAAATATTATGTTTACAGGTTGAGGAGGAAGAAGGAGAGAGGAGTCTAGAATTGGTGAGGGTTGCTGGAGGATACAGGTGAATATACGCATTGATTATGGAATAGAAGAAACACATCAATGATGGAAATTCCATCCATCTCTTTCTTATCCTTTCTTGTACAACTGTAATTTGAGGCAATTCGACGCAGCTCGTGGAATGGATTATATGGTGGATGTAGTGTATAGAGATGTGAACACTGAAGAGACTATTGAGAAGAGAGTTCATCTGGCAAGGATTATTGGTCAGTTAAAAAACTTTTAAATTTTTAAATAGTCTATTTTAAAAGTAGCGAGGATAATAGGTGTATCTCAGAACGGACGACGCTAGTGAACACGGTTCCCTATGTGAAGGAGGATGCTGATCTCACCATTGTCGTCCCTATCGCAGAGGAGATTGAGGTACTCCCCTTCCCCCTCCCCCCTCCCCCTCCCCCTCCCCCCTCCCCCTCCCCCTCACCCTCCCATCCCATCCCTTCCCCTCTCAGGTTCTCCCTGCCCGTCGTCTTCTAGCTCGTCAAGCCCGCCTGTGTACATCTCCGACAGAAGAGAATAGACACACTCGAGTAGTAGTGGCTGTGAGTGCAAGAGTCGAACAGAAGAGTGTCGTATTCATCCAGAATGATCTAGAGGAACTCAAGAAGAGGTCAGTCTCTCGCGTTCCTTCAAGTAAATCTTTCACTCTCAACAAACTACTTTCATGAATATACTTGAATTTGTCAAGACCGGAGCAATCTACTCCCCCAGCGATAATATTATGCGATATCTCGTCCCTCAGATGTTCTCGTTCATCTCTGGAAGCGTCTGTTCTCTCTGTCTCCTCTGACCAGCCCTCTTCCCTCCATGCAGCAGAGGCATTGGATGAGGCCATCGATCACTTCGGTCCCCAATCAATGTTCCTTCTTCTATCTCCATATTCTGATATACAGAAGGAATTACTAGACAGGGCACGGATCAACACCATCAAGAAGTTCCAGGTATCAATCTCCCTCCTCCTTACTCAATACTGTAGATTGTATACGATATGCAGTTACTGTAGATTGGATTACATGGTAAGAGTAGAGTGATCAGACTGGATTTAGGTGTTAATATCTTGCATGTTTAGGTGTTCCTTCCGATTCCCTTCATGGAATATCATCCAACGATATCTGGAATGGATCTGAAGGAAGGAGAGAAACCAGATGATGAGAGTACCAGACAGAGAGCACTCGGCACTCTCAAGGATCCCTCCCCTCCCCAGAGAACCAAGGGATTGATGGTACAGAAGGTGAGCAGATGGGGAGGGGGGGGGAAGACTGATACTAACCCTTTCCATCAACAGGAACACGGTCGATTCGATCCCCTTGACTTCTCTGTAGTGTGTATCTATGGTAGTGACTACATGGAGGTCAGGCCTCGTCTCATGAATGGAAAGAGAATCGATGTGGGATCCGCTTTCCTCAATATGCCAGGAGGAGTCCATGTTCTCAGAGCGATCGAACCTGCACTCAGGATACGGTAAGTGGAAGTGGAATGGATACGGTAGAATGGAATGATGATTGATTGTGTGCAGATACCATCGTCGTGAGTGTGATCCTGATCTGGAGGAAGATGATCTACTCAGATGCACTCAGAGCAGAAGAGAAAATCTAGCTGCCAAGGATCAATTAGCACGACTTGTATTCAATAAAGAATAGATACCGTACCCCCTCTCCCTCCCCTCTCCCTCATCTATCGTCCCTGTTCCATCTCCATTCCATCCAATCTCATGGACCCGATGCCATCATTCTTGAACCGTGAATATTCTCCTTCTCCTTATTCCATTGACTCCTCCACTTCCCCCCACAATCTGAATACCATAATCAATTCGTCTCTCAATTGCTCACGTCTCCATTCTGTTAATTCATCTGTCAATTCATTCATTCATTCATGTCATTACTCCCTTCCATCTCTTTCGTCATCCCAATGCAATATCCTCATCCTTCGAAAGTGCTTTCCCCCTTCCAATCGACTTCTCAGTCGGCAATCCTATTTTATATGTTGAAATATTCTCCATTTTCACTTTACTTGAGATACACAGATGTGCTTCGCCCCTCTTACGTTTTTTAACCTTAGTTTTATCAATTGATCGGTTTGTCCATCTGTAATTTGCAGTTTTCATTTATACGGGAAAGATTATTAGCCCTTTTCCTTGTTTCCTCCCATTTCATTCCCACTTCTCTCCTTGTCTATTCCCCTCCTTGCCTTTCCTGACTTACCGTATCAACCCACAGAGTATTGACTCTCTTGCCAATCGATTTGTGTACTTTTGTCCCCATCAGCAATCTCCTTCCACCCTTGTATCTAACCAGCGAATACCAAAGAGGTGAAACATAATAAGTTGCATTTACCTGCATTGCATAATTTGTCAGTTGATAATTTTACACAGATTTGTTATAAATTATATTTTCACATGAACGGTGTAATGGATATGGATTGTGTAGCCATTTATCACATACGATAGTTTACCTTTGCGATTCAATATATCGTGGAGGAGTTGTGGAGTGAGAGATTGGTGTGGTATGTAGATATTGATTGGATGGTGTGAGGGCGGGATATCATTTGCAGATGACTAGTTTATCTGACGAGGATGCGGCTAATGAGGCAATGAACCAAGATACAGCTACTCCTGTCTTTGCAAATGCCAATGAAATCTACAGACAGAGATTCAAAGGGGTAAAGAGTGAACTGTCGATCAGTGGATGAACGGACTTGCTAGATATGATAAATGCTTATTTTTTTCAGCAAAAGAAGGTCGTTGAGAGGATTGATGTACAATCGTCGAAGAATGGAGAGACAAAATATGACGTTAGTCTACTAAAGGAAAGGGAAAGAACATATTTGATGTACCATTAAAATTAACCAAATTATGTTATTGAACACGTATACGTTCAATTAAATAATGATAATTGCATATCAGGTATACATCGGATCGGCTAAGAAAGCAAATTTGAAGAGGACAGGAGAAGTGATCGAAGGAGTACCGACTACAATGACTAAGAAAGAGATTCTCAAATATCCTCTCGGAGCCATGAATCTCAAACTGTCAGTTTCCCATCGATATAATAATAAATAAGTGAACGAAATGTCATGTTATTCAATAGAGATAAGGTGTCAACTTGTTAGTGGTAATAGGATTGATTGCTTAATGATAACGCGCACTTGATAACTCGTTTGAGTTTTATCAATAGTTTGGCCATTATGATAAGAGATGGAGATAGTAATACCATGATGCATATGAGTGGATTGGGAAGTGAAAAAAGTGTAAGAAGATCAATTACATTCTCTCTCTTTTTCTTATCTCTCACCCCCCCCCCCCCCACCCACCCACCCTTTCCTTCATATCTTTTCTTATCTCGACCATATCATCTTCCATATTTTTTGACAGGGTTGCGTCTTGCTTTTTTCTAGGTATCTGAATCGTGTAATATAAGCGAGTATCGCTGATTATGGGTCCGATAGGTTGCTTTTGGTGCAATTTATATTGAAATATAGACTGGATACGAGTCTGTAGTTAAAGGATACGCGGTTGCACTTATAATGACTGATTGCAGTGAAATGGCGTTGAAAGCGAGATCAGAAATGAAAGAGAAGGAAACGAAAAGAATGGTGAGTTGTTCATTGATAATGAACACTTTTCGAGTGCCTATATTCCTCAATTCCATCATTGATTATTGTTTTGATTGACGTGTGAATTGCAGTCGGGAGGAGGGGGAGGGGGAGGGTCATCGAGGAAGAATAAGAAGAAAGAGAGACGAGCCATTTCCGTCTATTCAAGTGATGAGGAATTCATCGTACCTGATGGGGTGAGTCACTCACCGTGAGTGGAGTGAGAAGAAGAATGGAGGGATGGAGGGGGGGGGGGGGCTCCTCACTCCCGACTGGATAGATACGGTGGTCGATGTGAGGGATGGATGGTAATTGCAGGTTATCGATCCTCCCACTCGAAGGACGAAGCAAAAGAGAAAGAATGAGAAGTCAGAATCGTCAAGTGATAGCGAAGAAGAAGTGAGGGATTTATTGATTTATCGATTGGGATGATAATTAGAGATATGGAGTGAGGAGATGAGTGATGTGTGGAATTAGAAGCGAGAGGAAATTACAAGGGAAGAAAAGGAGAAGGAGAGATTTAAAGAAGAAATGATAATTAACTGAAAGGATAATTATTTCAGGAAGTGCCAATAGTTGCATCGAAACGAGGAAGAGGACGCCCACCCAAGAAGAAACCGGTTCGGATATTCGATTACTATATGATGCTGGAGATGACACTGTAGATACTGGTGATACGGTAGATACTGTAGATGACACTGTAGATACGGTAGATACTGTAGATGACACTGTAGATATTGGAGATACGGTAGATACTGTAGATGACACTGTAGATACTGGAGATGTCAAGCCTCGCAAATTTCTTTCCCGTGGGAGCAAATCCCAGTGACTATTGTGACAGACTATTAGACAAGGTGTAAACATTGATTGTTGAGGTTGAAATTCCTCGTCCGAAGAGGAAAGAAACCCCGTCGATGAAAGAGGAGAAGAAGACGAAGGTGCGAATCTCTCTTCTTTTATTTATTTATTTATTTGATACGCCCCAAAGGGTGTGACAGCATGTGAATTAACATATACAGTAATAAGAAGAGTTGAGGGAAGGAGGAAGGGACAGGGATCGATGTAGATGAGGGGAGGGAGGGGGGAGGGAACTTCGTATATTGCACATTCCCAGAGTTGCTCTTGATTGACGAGGTGGACGAAGCCTCGGAACGGGAGGAGACCGTTCGATCCATGTATATCGTATGGATCAGAGCAAGGGAGGGAAGGGAGGAATGAAGCTACAGTTTTGGAATCTCTATCTGGAGAATGTGGGTAGTGTCGGGGTTAGACAACAGGCGAAGTTTGATAGTAGACAGAGATAACTTGGGATCAACAATTTTATGGATCTTACAAAGAAAGCGAATAGAACGGTGAGAAAAGGAAGATCGCAAATTCTCTCTTCGAGCAATGGGAATATGAAGAGAGAAAGCATTATTTCTAGAAGACACATTACGAAATGAGTAGAAACTAGACATAGGAAGATTTACAATCCCATTAACAATCTTTAGAGAGAATACAATATCAGCTACTACACGGCGAAGGTACAAAGATTTTAAGTGTGACTGGGCTAGTCTCTGATCATAAGAAGGCGGGAATGAAATATGAGGAGATGTACGATAGTGCAACAGTCGCGTGAAGAGATGCTGGCATTTCTCTAATTGTCTAATGGGGCCTTTAGCGGAAGGGGACCAGACTGGTGAGGCGTATTCGAGAATGGGTACAATGAATGAACGATAAGCTCTAATGTAGGGATCACTGGACGTACATGATACAGATCGAAAAAGCAGATAAATTAGCTTTAGTGCTTTTTTACAAATGAGATCAGTGTGTGGAAGGAAAGAGAGAGTTGAGTCGATATAGACTCCAAGGTCCCGAATAGGTTCGGGGGGAGACACAATGGAAGGAAGAGAGAGCGGTATGGAGTTGAGAGAGTATTGGAAGAGGGGATTGTTTTTGCCTATGTAAAGGGCGGTGCACTTCTTTTCAGCGACCGTCAACTGCCAAGTTTCACAGTATTCTAAGATACCCTGTAACCCTTGTTGAAGTTGAGAGGGGGTGGATGGATGTTGGTCAGGTTTGTGAGTGATGTACAGTTTGATGTCATCAGCAAAGAGACGGAAGTTGACTAAAGGGAATGGAGAGAGAGCCCGAGGGACATCGAAAAGGTAGATGAGAAATAGAATCGGAGCTAATACAGTGCCTTGTGGGACACCACTGAGAACCACTCTCTCCGAAGAGAGAGAGGAGCCAACTTTTACCTGTAAGTGACGATCGAGCAAGAAATCCGAAATCCAGTTAAACAGACAACCACGAATACCAAGGCAATTCAATTTATGGAGGAGTTTAGAATGAGAAACAGTATCAAATGCCTTAGCTAGGTCAACATAAACAACGTCAACACAATCATTCCTATCCATTGAATCACGCCAAGATTGGGTACACTCAAGAAGTTGGGATACGGTAGATTTGCCACGGACGAATCCGTGTTGTTCAGGTGGAATTATGGAGTGGATTTCGCACCAGCGGACTAATTTGGGCTTGATGATTCGTTCCATGACTTTACTAGGAATGGGAGTGAGTGAGATGGGACGGTAGTCGGATAACAAAGAAGGAGACGTGACTTTAGGAATTGGGACAATAACTGAAAGTTTCCAGAGAGAAGGGACTTGACCCAACATCAAACTGTAGTTCATAATATGAGCAAGTGGTTCAGATAGAGTCAAATAACACTTCTTGAAAATAACAGAGGGAATTCCATCGGAAGGAAGAGAGCACGAATCAGAAACACGTCTAAGGTGGTAAGCAATATCAATTGGGAGAATAATAGAGAAGGGAATGGACTGAGGAATAGTGAGGGGGCAGGTAGGGAGAAGTCCATCATCGGCAGTAAATACAGATTCAAAATATGAAGCAAATGCCTCGGCCTTATCAGTGTCATTGGTCAGATTATTACCATGAGAGTCAAATAGAGAAGGAGCAATCGATGAACGGGGTTTAAAGCGAGTGGAGATGTAACGATAATAAGAACGGCTGCGATTGCCAGATAACAACTTGTTTTCTTTGTTACGAATGAATTTCCTTACTTCCGAATCAAGTTTAGATGATACATTTGCGAATTGAGATCTAACGGGAGCAAGAGATAGCTTGTTAAAGAGACAACGTTTGTGCTTTAGAAGGGACTTGATGTGAGGAGGGTAGTTGTCAAAGGGAAGGAATTCCTTCTTGAAGGGTACAAACGAAAAGAATAGATGTACAAGGTAATCAACAAACTGAGAATACATCTGAGAAATATCGGAGAAATTGTCAAAGATCAAAGACCAATCGGTGCCAGAGAGAGCAGAGTTGAGACCTATGAAGTCGGTTTTTCGAAAGTCAAAGGAAGGAATGGATATGGGAGCACAGAATGGCCAAGAAAGACGGAAAGTAACACTGGAGTGGTCAGAGTTCTTGAACGGAGAAGATACATGACAGTTAGAGATGAGGTCAGGAGGAGCAAGGACAATGTCTAGAATCTTGGTGCCGAGAGTAGGGGAAGAAACAAATTGGTGAAGAGAAAGGGATGAGGCGAAGTCAACAAGAGAAACTGATTGCCCAGTGGCCAGAGAAGTATTGGCCCAATCAGTGTGCAAATTCAGATCTCCAGTAAGAATAACAGACTTATCAACAGCGGATAGAATGGATAACTGGTCGAACAAAGCTAAGTTGTCACTAGAGACAGTGTTGGGGGGACGGTAGGCCAGAATGAGTCGAATAGCAGATAGACCAAGAGGAGGAAGGATGTCGAGACAGATAACGTCAGACGAGACAGTGGTGGGGAGGGAAATACGAGAACAAGGAATGTGATCACGAATGATTACACATACACCACCACCCCTTCTGGCGCGATCAGCACGAAAGATACGGTAGGGAAAAGAAAGGAGAATCTCAGAGTCCATAATTCGAGAAGTAAGCCAAGATTCAGAAATAAGGATAACATCCGGACGATCAAGTGACAAGATACAGTGTAAATCTGGTAATTTGTTACAGAGAGATCTAGCGTTTGAACATGATACAATTCAGGAAAGGAATGGATGGAGAGAGATCAGATGGATGATACGATGAATGGAGTAGGGGTGTATCAGAAATTAGTTTCCCTGGCTCGGGAATTGAGTGCGGACACGAGAGGGAATGTCCCCCTTATGCCAGATTTCTCCTCTATAGACAACGAACGGAGAGGAGGCATCTTTCGCACGCAAGTCCCTTACCCTCGCCCTCATCTCCTGATGCCTGGCCAACTCTTCCCTGCTCATCGACTGGCGAATGTAGATACCCTCAAACTCGGAGTTTCCTCTGAGTCTGGAGGCGTTTTTGAGTGCCGTGAACACAAAAGAGCGAGCGGGCATTACAAGCTTGAGGAGACGGGGGCGATCCGACTGTTTACCCATTCGGAAGATCTGATTCGGCATAGTGTCAACCTGGAGGAAGCTGAGAAGTCTGGCAATGCCCCTTCTATCAGCCTCGCACCTTTCCTCCAGTCCCAGACCAGAGTCCGGTTCAGGAAGGCCAGATACGACCAGGGACTTCTGACGCAGATGCAACTCGTAGGGATCAACAGTGGAGGGGGAGGGAGGGGAAGAGGAGGAAGAAGGAGGGGAACGAGAGAGGGAAGAGAGGCCGGACGAGAGAGTGTGTGGAGTGGAGAGAGTCTGAGAGGTCGAGGGAGGGGAGGAGTGGGAAGAAGGGGAGAGGAGAGGATTGCCGTCACTGGGCTGATCAGCGACATGTTCAAGAGCTTTAGCCAGTGAGGAGAGCAGATCGGTGACGGCTTTCCACTTTGCCAAGTCGACTCCATTGGGGGCAGACTCCATGGAAAGAGCGAGGGCAGACACGACCAGATTAGTGAAAGTGCCACCCTGTTTCTTAGCCACGGGACTAGAACCCCCGGACATCGTCGAGGCCCTCTTTTTGGGAGGAATGGTGGAACAGAGATAAAGATCAAGAATCAAAAAGCAAAGGGAGGGAGAAACGAGGGGAAAATACTAGTAAACAAGCAACACGCGAGAGACACAGGAGGGGTCACCTTCTTATCACGGATCTTCTGATATTTTGAAGGAAAATCGGCCGATTTTTCCACTAGGAAAAACGTTTTCGATAAAACTTGGTTCATGAGTACCCTTGGGGTTCAGGAGGAGGTCCATCCAGTTGGTTTGGCCAAATATGCAAATTATCGATTTTTTGTGATCTACAATTAAAATGACCATAACTCAATGAATATTCATCGTATAGCGAAATAAAAAAAAGTAATTCTACTTGTATTCGCGAGATCCACAAATAAATCTTCATTGTGTTTCACTCGAAATATCGAATTTTCGACCGTAAAACTACATTTATCTCGAAAGCGTATTGAAAAGAACCTCCACTTTTATTTCAAAAATATATTCTACATGCGCGATATAGGTTCACTGCATATGCCGTTTTTCCTATCTCGTTGCCCCGGATATCGATTTACTAGTAGGGTCCGGGACTTGGTCATTTTTTCGCCAAAATTTCTTTTAATCATATCTCGCTTCAAAATGCTCGAATTAAGCGTTCAAAAAATGAAATCGATAGCTCGTAATGAGACGGAAAATAAACACTTGCAGAAACGTTTTGATTAGACAAGCCGTTTTCGAGTAAAATTGCAAAAAAACTGTCAAACTATCCATTTTGCCGCTGTTTTCACCATTAGCGAGCATGTCAGAATTAAATACGATTAGTTTTAATCGGAGTCGGAGAAATTTTTTTTAACCACTTACTCGATGGCATAGATGATTTTGTATGCTATTTATTATACCCTAAAACCCGCGAAAATGGCGAAAACAGCGACAAAATGGGATATTTTGACAGTTATTGCAATTTTACTCGAAAACGGCTTGTCTAATCAAAACGTTTCTGCAAGTGTTTATTTTCCGTCTCATTACGAGCTATCGATATAAATTCTAGAATGCTCAATTCGAGGATTTTGAAGCGAGATACGATAAAAATGAAATTTTGGGCAAAAAAATGACCAAGTCCCGGACCCTACTAGTAAATCGATATCCGGTGCAACGAGATAGGGAAAACGGCATATGCAGTGACCCTATATCACGTACGTAGAGTCTATTTTTGAAATAAAAGTGGAGGTTCTTTTCAATACGCTTTCGAGATAAATGTAGTTTTACTGTCGAAAATTCGACATTTCGAGTGAAACACAATGCAGACGGGTTTTTGAACAAAGGGTCCAATTGATTTATTTGTAGATCTCTCGAAGACAAGTAGAATTACTTTTTTTTTATTTCGCTGTACGATGAATATTCATTGAGTTATTGTCATTTTAATTGTAGATAAAAAAAATCGACAATTTGCATATTTGGGCAAACCAACTAGATGGACCTCCTCCTGACCCCCAAGATTCATCGAATTCGGAGACACAAAGTTTTTCCTAGTGGACGGCGTTCCTACAATATAACAGAAGATCCGTGTTATTCGGAGTTGAATTGAAATGAACGAATGAAAGAAGAAATTGGGAAAGTATATGATACAATCTGTAGAACGTGTTAAACTACTGTAATATTCAGACAACTCATAAGAAGAGCAGCAAACGGATAGAAGAAAGGGAAGAGGACGACGATGAAATACAAGTGATCTCAGTGGGTCTCCCCCCCCCCCTCCCCCCTCTCTCCCCCCCCTCCCCCTCTCCCCCCTCCCCCTTCCCCCCACCCTCTCCCCCTCCATTCACATTCCATCGTTAGCTTAATTAATGTTGCAGCCTCCTAGACTGGGAAAGCAACGGAGTGGAACGTGGAATAGTCTGGTGGAGATGGCAGGAGGAAATGGAGGAAGAGGGGAAGAGAAGGTTAGGGAATCTATGATGAAGGAAGGGTTAACATCTATACATATATATAAAGCGCAAACGTGTGTCGTGTATGTTCGGTTTGGACGTCCTGCCAACACACAATCTAAGCTTATGTGAAGAGGGAAGCGCTGAACCCAGCCGCTGGTAGATAGATAGGCGGAAATGTATGAATGATTCGCAGAAGAAGAATCCATTGGGAAAGTATAAGATACAGTCGAGTTCTGATGATGATGATGATTATATGAAGAGAGTGGCCAAGACAGTCAAGGAATTTGAGGGAAACGAAACAGAAGAGGTGAGGGAAGAGGGGGAGTACATTCACAGTGATTAGTGGAATTGGGAGACAATAAGATTGCGATGTTTGAAATATTTGTAAATTGTGAATCATAATTTCTTGTTTATTCAGACTCCGCTGAGAGGAAAGCAGACAGAAAAACATGAAAAGGTTAGTCCAAGTTCAATAATATTCATAATTACAAATATATGTAATCATATAATGTTTATAAGTTGCAGAGGAAAATTTACGATGAAGGAAAAAAGAAGAGGAATAAAGAAGAAGTTGAAGGGATGGAAGTGAGAAGAGAAGAGGTTTGGAATAGAAAAAACGGAGAAGAAATGAATTGAATGGAGATATCATTTCAGAAGAGAAGCACTTCCAAACGAAATGAGATTCCCATTAAGAAAGCAATGAGGAATTCAAATGTGAAATTCTCGGTGAGAGAGAGATTAATATATTGTTAATACTAAAAATATATTCAGTCTTCGGCGAATTCTGCATCTCTTCAAGCTCTATTCGAAGAAAGTGAAGATGAAAGGGAGAAAGAGAAGAGAGGAGAAAGTAAAAGAGAGGAGAAAGTCAGTCTTATTATTAGTAGTGAACTAATTTAATAATTAAAGAAGCTTGCGGAGAAGAATAAGCGAAGGAAATCTGATGAAAGTGAGCAGGTAAAGGATTATGTCTATTGGGGAATCGAATAGAAGGGATATTCGGCCATGTTGTGGCCATTCATATTCCAACACAAGGATATTTTGCAGAATAAATGTACACAATGTATTATCTATCTATTGTAGGATATTCGGAAGAAGAGAAAGAAGAGGGAAAATAGAGAAGAGAGTGAAGAGGGAAAGTGGGAGAGAAGATGAGGTGAGGACTGAATTGAGTTGATTCGTCCAAATTAAGACTGTGATTGAATGAATGATTGGAAGAATCATTGTCGAAGGTATGAAAATGAAAGGAATGGATTGGAATGAATTGCAGCATGATGGAACAGAGAGGCCCTCAACGTCAACGAGATCATCGGGAAAGACACGTGAGAAGGAGAGAGAAATCGATTAGAAGACAATACCGTCTGGTTACTCGAAATAACCTTTTTGAACTCGCGAAAATCTTGAATTGGATCATCTCTAAAATAATAAAGAGAGTCATTCGAGTGTCCATTTATCTTACTAGTAATTCCATTGCAGACCGTGATCTATATGAAGAGAGAAAGAAGAAATCGTTGCGTCGGAAGATTGAAAGTTCGAAGTGAGAAGAAGGGGAAGAGGGGGGGGGGGGAATGGTGATGTGTGGATGGACTTGAGAGATATGATCAATAAATTAAGACAGAGGAGGAATGTGGCTCAGGATGCCAGGAAGAAGAGACATGCAGTGAAAGGAGTGTCAGTTAATGTCCAATATATATTCATTATATTGTTGAATGTGATTTAGTCATACTCTTGGACTGGTGATGAAGATTGAATGAGAGAAGGGAAGGAAGAGAGAAGAGTAGTTCACTTCAGGCGATCGGATATGAGGGAAACCCGTTGTAGTTCAGTCGATTCCGAAGCCTCGTCCATTGATGGAGGAGACGATCGATTCTTCTTCACATCCAGGGTTCGATTTTTTTTATTTCGTTCAAAAATTTTTTTTGGATTTTTCGTTTGTCTATTAAGAAAAAAAACTTTTTATTAAATGCAGATATGGAATGATAATTAGTTATTGTTCTGAGTGAATACATTAGAGCATAGGTGTGCACGCCATGGGCCACCTATTTCGGACCATGACCCCCTTATACGTCGTTGCGCAGTGGTGCCCCCTGCGCAACCACGAATAGGGGAGTCATGGTCCGAAATTTTCGACCCTCAAGCACCATATCCCAAAGTACTCTACGGTGACTCTACATGCCACGGTAACATGAAATACCGTAATCCGGGTATGGCTAAACGACTTTTTAAAAATTGAACCATGACCGGGCACCCCAGCTCATCGACGTATAGGGGGCCATGGTCCAAAGAGAGTGTATAGTGGATGTTTAGCCTCGGAATGCCTCTCGTGATGGGTCAGTAGTACCCTCTGTGGGTGGATCGAGAAGTGGATCGAGGGAAGGATCAGTGGCTGGGTCAAGAGAGGGATCTCCAGAGAGAGATTACGTCGCCCATCACGCCATCGATCCAGGAGCACTCGCTGAGAAAATGAGAAACGATGAGAAATTGTGAGTCGATGTCTCAGTATTGGAGGAGGGAGGAGGGAGGAGGGAGGATGGAGGATGCTCGATGATGAAGTGAATCTAAATTCAATTCTAGGAAGAATCGACTGATAATAGAAAAGATGAAAGAAGAGGATGAAAGGGAAAGATTGAGGATTGAACGAGAGAAGGAAAAGGCACGGAAACAAAAGTGAGCACAAGTGGATAAATTGAGATTAAATGTGTATCTCTTATTCAACCATGAACTGTACAATTATAATCTATTCATCGTATATACGTTTTAATTTATTATCTTTTATTGAGGGCCACTGGAAATCCTACTCCCATTAATCCAGATGAGAAGATACGAGCCAAACCCAAGGTTCCATTGACTATTCCCTACTTCTCATTCAATTTCAGATGATGGAATATCACCATTTAAGTCAATAGATCACTCTATTCAATAATGATGTTGGGTGTCCATGTACATCAAACAGCTCCATATTCATGATCATTGGTTATGAGGTTGCGATGAGAAGTGGTCGTGACCCGGGAATATTGGATGGACCCGCCTCTCTCCATTCTGTCAATCGATCTGTCCCTCTCAAGACAAAAGGAGGAACAGCGAGGAAGGGACCACTGCCTCGACCAATCCAGGTTAGTAGATGGAAGATGGAAGAAGGAGGGGAGGGGGATGGGGGGGGGGGGGGGGGGGTAATGAGTGAGTGAGTCTCTCTTCAGATGGGAAAGAGACCGTCGACTCAATCACTGGATCCATTGGATGCCATCCAGATAGAGATGAACCAACCCCTCCCTTCTGCTCCTACCATCTCAGGAAAGCCCATCAGTGAGACATTTACAGATTTAATTGTCAACATAGAATGATCACTTGAATACTAGGCTTGCCTTAAGTGTTAAATGTAGTTGATTGAGGTGCTACTCCCACTCCCACTACTACTACTTCTACTTCTACTACTCCTACTCCTACTCCTACTGTAACTGCTCGTATAAACTACGTGAATCCGACTCAAGATCGTATGTATGCCCCTGATAGTGATGGAGTGAGGGAGGAGAGAATGACAAGGAGGATTGAATATGGAAGAGCCAATGTGATAGAGGAACCCCTTCCATTCACAATAAGAGACTCGATGATGGACCCTCGTCTTCTCGTCGATCTTCTTCGTCCATTCCAGTGGATAGAGTTGATTCAGTCGAATCCGTTCAAATCATTCAATCTCCTCCCGATATCGATCCATTCGACCCAATGGAGACTCCATCTTCCATCCCCAGTCCATCCCGTTCTCAATCTCGATTGAGTGGGAATGGAGGAGGAGGAGGAGGAGATGATACTGCCAATGATCATCCCCAGAGTCCCTATCAGTACGTTTCCCTTCTCAGATTTAGATATATGTTGTCATAGTCAAGTATCACAATAATAATGGATAAATTGCAGTATGGATGCTCCAGCCTCTCCCGATCCAGTCACCAATGGAGGGAATGAGGAGGAAGATATCATGTAAGGAGGGAGATATCGATTTGGATTACTGTAGTTGACTTACTCATGAAATATAGATAGTCAAGTGGAAATAGTCGTGTTTTCCTGAGTAATGGAAAGTTCAAGATTAGCAGTTGTTCATCTGAAAGAAAGTATTGGATAATTGAAGAATGAATATGTAGTGTTGTGTCTGACGAGGAGGAAGATGTCATTCCACTGCCATTCAGAATCCCATACAATCTGTGAGTTACCATCTATTATGAGAGATAGTCTTATCAGAGTATATTTGCATCGTTAGTCCACCATAAATAGAATGGTTGATGTTAAGGGATGAGATGAGTTCGGAGGAACGAGAACGATTCCACGAGAAGAGCCGAGATGCAGACGAAGTATATCTCCCCCTCCCCCCCCCCTCCCCCCTCTACCCCTCCTTTATGAATGGACGATCAATATGATTCTTGTAGATACTGAATTGCATAAATGACCATATCCTGGAGGGAGAAACAGCTGAGATTCTGGGGGCTCTCAATTGGAAGTTCGAGAAACTTCACAC